>JAESVK010000907.1:2100316-2151926 GCA_017140935.1 Hamamelis virginiana | reverse complement strand
AAATGCCAATTTTTTGGGCATTTGGCAACCCTAATTGACAGTATAAGGCACTCATGCCATTTTTTGGCATTTGGCGGAAAATGGCCCAAATGCCAATTTTTTGGGCATTTGCCATCCCTAATTGACAGGATATGACATTAATGCCATTTTTAGGCATTTGGCGGAAAATGGTCCAAATGCCAATTTTTTGGCATTTGGCATTTGGCATTTGGCATCCCTAATCCACTTCTCCGTCACTGACTGGAGAATCAAACATTCATTTCACATCCAAATATTACATTAATTTCCAAGTAATCCCAAAAAATATACATAAATATTGGAAAATTAAAATTCATATCTTAATCACGTCCTTCCTTCTTTGAGGCATATTCCTTACACATATTTGCATAAATGTTAGCAACCCGCCAAGCATGGTCCCTTTCTGCAATTGCCATTTCTAAATAATATTTCAATGATATATCATCCACTTGGCTTGGAGGACAAGTTGAACTTAAGGTGTTGTATGACAATGTGCTAGATGATGGAAATTGTTGTCCATTTATCCGTTGACAATATTCGGAGAAAGCTTTTTCTTCCTCCTCTCTAGTCTTGCATGACTTGTGGCTCGCATTTGAAAATTTATCAACTTGAGCTTTGGCTTCATCCCATGTGGCATAAACTCCAGGAGTGTGACCCTTGAAGACGACATATGTTTTTCCCTATTTATTAATGTTCAAATTAAAATCCACTAACATAAATAAAATAAAAAATAAATAAACGAATAATTCAAATAAGTGTAAGCATTATATAACTACCTTATTGTGGTGGCTCATTTTGGGCCCACAGTGTGCTCAAATACTCAAGCCTAAGAAACAAAAAAAAAGAAAAATAATTGAGCAAAGCCTAGTATTTAATCTAAACAACAAATAACATTACCCGAGCATCATCACGGATTCTACATGCAAAGTTCCCAATCCACTTTGATCTTCAAAATCCATTTTTATAAACATGAATCTTACCATATGCAATTATCTAAACAACAAATGAGTGAGATTTTGAAAATTATATGGCAAGGTTTTATAGTATGAGTTATATTCCCAAATCAAAGCTTGTACCCAAGGAATGATCAACAAAGGAATTACTATGATTATTATTTACAGAGTAGTTTTAATTCTAAAATTTAAATTTTCAAAGGAGAAGGCAATGGAGATGCTGGGAAGCAGGTTACAGGGTGCCAACAAAGGAATGATCAATCGACGTCGATCAAGCAGAGAACGGAAAATGGCATTAAATTACAAGATGTAATTTAATATTCTCTAGAAGCCATTCCATTTTGTTCTTTAACCTAAAACCTTCCATTTTCTTTAGTTGATTTGATTGTTATTGTTTCAAAATTTGCAGGTTGATAAGCTAAAGAAGAAGCTTAGACACGAAGAGAATGTTCACAGAGCATTGGAGAGGGCCTTTACTAGACCTTTAGGAGCTCTACCTCTTCTTCCTCCTTACCTCCCTCCATATGTTAGTATTATAGTTACATTCTCTTAGATCTGTTCCTTCCTTTTAGCATTTTCATTAAAAAATGACTTGCAAATTTTGTTTACTAGAACTGAGAAGAATCAGTGGATCAAAGTGATCAATTTTCAATTAGAAGTTCCAAACAAGGGCACCACAGCCACGGATCTATACCCAAAATTCGAAATGAAAGCAGAAATCACAAAGGTTCAACATGTAAAAACACACATGCCGGAGCAAATAAAAACACACATCAAGATCTATACAGAGTGAACACAAAGCAACACATCAAGATCTCTTCAGTGGCTTACCTGATGGGTTTCTCAGCAGCCAAAACAAAGAAAGAGGAGATGAGAGGAGAGCATGTCACCACCTGAACGCGAGATAAGAGGGTGGGTTTCGCACCTGTTTCCGTGGCCGACGGAAGGACTTGATGCCGGTGAGAGATACCGGTGAGACCAAAAAATAAAGATATGCTTGGTGCGCCGCTGGGTCTTTCCTTACCGCTGGAGTGGGTTAGAGAGAAAGATATAGTTGTCGGCGATGGTAGGTTCTGGTTGGGAGAGATGCACGGAGAGGATGCCGGAGTGGGTTTCTCGCAAAGGTGAGAGGATGGTTCTGGTTGGGAGAGAGGCACGGAGAGGATGTCGGAGGGGGTTTCTCGCGAAGGTGAGAGGTAGGTTCTGGTTGGGAGAGATGCAAGGAGAGGATGCCAGAGTGGGTTTCTCGCGAATGTGAGAGGATGCTGGAGTGGGTTTGATCGAAGGTGAGAGCCGGAGTGCGTTTGATCGAAGGTGAGAGGATGCCGAAGTGGGTTTGATCGAAGGTGAGAGGTGGAGATGATGAGTGGGTTTGGTTCTCTTGGTTCAAGAGACTGCAAAGGTGCTGCCATTTGCAGACCTCAGGGCACGCGAGAACCAAAATGTCAAAATTTCTGCTTTTTTCCCACTTCTCCCGCACTTGCCAAGTCAGCGCCACCTGTATCCGGTGCCCAAAATTATACAAATAAGCTCTCTCTTCTATTGCTAACCCATAAATCTCATAATCTTCTAAGAAATCCAATATCTCCCATCTGAGTAGAGCTAAAATACTCATCTTCACCCCAGACTTTCTACTCAACGCATTTGCAACAACATTTGCTTTACCGGGATGGTACTGAAGAGCAAAATCATAGTGTTAACATACTCCATCCACCTGCGTTGTCTCATGTTCAGCTCCTTCTGGGTGGAAAATGTACTTCAAGCTTTTATGATTTGAGAACACATCAAAATTCGCACCATATAAATAAGATCTCCATGTCTTGAATGCAAAAACAATGGCTGCCAACTTAAGATCATGGGTTGGATAATTCTCTTCGTGAGGTTTTAGCTGTGTGGAACTATAAGCAATAACTCTACCTTGATGCATTAAGACTGTTATATGGTTAAAGAGGATTGAGATGATACATAATTCTGGCCATTAGAATTAATGCAAAATGCATATGTGATGAGATGAATATAATGAACATACAATGGATTTTTGAATTATATAGTGAAAAGATGATTGTGGATTAGCATTTTTGAAGTTAAGTTGCGGAAGCTAATTGTGGATTGGTGGAAAATGCCGATAGATAAATGGCATTCTTGTAAATGTTCATAGGATATTCTTGTAATTATATGTTTTATTCTTTGCCACATATCACATTGACAAGTGTTTGAAACAGAATTAATGATTGAAAGGAAAATTCGGTTAAGGAATTTCACTATATAAATAGGAGACAAGTACATGTAATAGGGACCGAATTTTCATTTCCCAAGAGAATTTTCTACTTTCCTGTAAGTTCTAATGAGAGAAAGTGAGAATTTCTAGAAAGTTTGCAAGAAAATTTCCTTAAAGTGTACTGCTTCTTGATATTTGTAAGTTGAATATTCTATTATTATTAATAAAGTGTTATTTATTATTTATAATCCAAGCTGAATCTATTTAAAACATCGACCAATGATGAATATATATTATTTAAATATATATTTATCATTGGAAAAACGGTTCTCGAACTCGATTTCATACTTTTCTATCAAAAATCATTATCCTCGGGATGCCACCTCCCTTCGAACAGAAAATAGTTGTGACAGGACCATTTCCGCTGCATGTGTTGGAGATATGCCCTAAAACCAATCCTAAAGAGCATTTCTATTTCATATTATATTAATTAGAAGGTATAATTTGTCTTATATTTCTCATACACATTTATTCTAAAGAGTTCTTACTCATAGGTTTATTAAAGTGGACTTTTATAAACCACTATACTTTTATAAACTCTTTTCTATCTGTGCAGTGACACTAGAGTTAATTTGTGGGTGTATGTTAGAGAACATGTACACTGAACATGATCTCAAGAATATTCTTATTGAGTTTAAATCAAAGGAATATTCTTTTTGTTACTTCCATCGAATGGTAATCCTTAGACCTGAGGCACAATACTTATCTTGTGCATAGGTTATTAGAGTTTGATAGTATCCCGTACATCCTTAACCATTAGGGTGTAATTGGTACTCATTGGCTCTAGTGAGTTATGTATGAAGGTAAATGAGTGCACAAGAAAGAATCATCACTCTCACTTTAATGAGAGAGAATGTTAGGGTTTGTTCACAAAGATAATTCTCATATTGAATGTCTGGCTAGAATGATAAGTGAACTATGAAAAGAGTTTCATAGTTCATCTTATTGAGATTATATTTTGTGGAATATATAACAAGTTGTTAAGATAGGGGTTTGACTTATAACCATACCTGATTATCTTAACAGTGACATTAGGGGATGAAGGATTAAATAACATGAAGGGTTCATTTAGTTCTAATATTCACCCATACCTAGGGTATTTCATGATATGTTGATAGAGGTTACTTATAACTAGTGAAGGCCTAATGATAAAGTGTTATCATTGAGGGCAAAATTGGAATTGTTCCAATTGAACCATAAATAGAAAGTTTCTATTTATAGGAGACATTGAGATGTCCCTGTCCACTACTAGGTTGGGGTGAACCCAAAGGGTGACACACAAAAGAACGCAAAAGCGCTCTTTAATTTAAGAGAGTGGTTAGTTTCTAATTTATGTATTTTATGTGGTCTATTTTATTAATAGTTACTTAAAGAGGACTAAGTTGCAATTTTAGAAACCCTAGTATTTGTCTATAAATACAAGAGTGATGGAGCATGCTATCACTAAGTCTACTCAAACCCTAATAAAAGAGAGGCTACCTTCACCACCTCCCTAGGGCCGTGAGCATTGCTTTCCCTACCTTGGCCGTGAGTTGCTCTCTCTCCCTCTTAAGCTTGCTTTGCATCAATGGTTGATCAAGTGCAAAGACTTTGAAGAGTCTTGAGTTCGTGTGGATACCTTGGAGGCTTCATATACTTTGAAGCTAGGTTTCGTTCTTGGAATTTCATCAAAAATGCAAAACAAGTAGGTGATTAATTTATTTAATTATGTTCTTGTTGTATTATTCATGATTCTATGCTTGTGCTTGTATCTTGGATTGATTGTGATGTTGGATTCAATTTTACAAAAAGTTTTATTATTCATCTTGAAAGAATCCCATGGAAACTAGCGGAATAAAAAAATTTCTCCATGGAATGTGAACCAAGATCACATGATGATTGTATAAGCTATATAATTAATACATAAAACAATATAAATTACTTACATTGAAAGCCTTAAGAGTAGGATTAAAGACGGTGCAGCCCCTAACTTGAGAGCCTCCAAGAGTAATCCACACTAGAAGCAAGCTTCAAAAGATGAGAGAGAGAGAGAAGAGATGGCTAGGATTTTCAAAACACTTTTGATCCCTTCAAGCTTGTTATGGCCGGCCACCCCTTGTCCTCTATCTATATGTGAGTGCTAGCTCACCTAGATGATGATAACCATATTTTAAATTTGAATTAAATCAAATTCAAAATATAAATGCAAAGATAGATTTGTCATCTTATCTATAATTTGAAACCATTTCAAATTTAAATTTCAACTAACTTGAAATTCAATTAACTATTTGAAATCTTTAATTATCTTGTCATCACATGACAATTTCAAATTTCAAATTTCAAAATTCAAAATTCAAATTTCAAATTTCAAAATTTCAAAATTTCAAATTTCAAAAAATTCAAAATTCAAAATTCAAATTTCAAATTTCAAATTTCAAATTTCAAAAACTTGAAATTCTAGTTAATTGATATTTGCATATTATTCTCTCTTCTTCTTTAAATGAAGCTACCAACTATATGTGTGTGACCTCTTAGGTTCACAACAACCTAGTAGTAGGAATTAGGATAACAAATTATCCTTTCAAATAAAACTACTTTTATTTAAGGTTCAAATTAGAACTCTTCTAATTTCCCTTTGAGAAATTAATTTCTCTTTGGCCTCTACTAGTCCTGAGTGACATCTAGCAATATGTCAAGACACACCCTAGGTTGTGTGAAGGTTAATCATAAGACAGTGAACCCTTCAGTTACAATTAAGATACAATTCAATCCTTCCATCATACAATGCCTTAGTTAAATTACTTGGGTATTGGATAATATGTCAAACCCTAATTTAACATTTTGTATGTGATTCTCAAAATATAAATTCAACCTTGGGATACTGAAGAAACAGTTTTCTTATTCCCAATTGCTTTGGCCAAAGACTTATATGAATTATATCTTTGAGAATAATACGAGGCATTCCCTCTCTTTACTGAGAGTGATAGATTCCTTGTTGTACACTCATATGTCCCCATGACAGGTATACTAGGCCAATGAGTACATATACAAATTCCATGGTTAGGATATGTACATTGTACTATCAAACCCTAATATCCCTAACACAGGACATCTATGGTGCCTCAGGTCTAAGGATCACTTGCATCATTGTAACCCTGAGTTGTTGTTTGACATGTAAGTAAAACTCCATTCAACAAACTCAATCAATGATCACATTCAGTGTACTTGTTCTCAAACAAGCACCCACAGGTTTGTCCTAGTGTCATTACACAAATAACTTGAGACTAGTCATTCTCCATATTGAGCAGACATAACCTGTGCTAGTCTATCCGGATTATTAATGCCCAATAAATAATCCTATGACTAGGAATATCTAAGAAAGAAATCTTTAACAATATAAGTCTCCTAATCTCAACTCTTGAGATCTTATATTGACATTCCTTCTAAGGACTTATTATGAATATAATAACAGAAGAATACATGATAATCAAAAGCCCATATTATTAATGAATAATAATAATACATGAATCAACTTTATGTCCTAAATTACACCAGTAAGATTGGCTATTAGGGCATATTACTAACATCTTCCGCTGCAAGTCCATTCGATCACAACCTTTAAGTGGTATCATAGCTAACTCAAGCATGATCATGAATAAATGATGGCTTGGATGGATGTAATCAATTAAAATCAAGTTCGATTATGGTTTTGGAAACCCCCTTGAATTCGGCCCTCGGGTTCTTGATGAATCCATGTGATTGTTTTGTATTTTGGCAACTAGGGTTTGATCCAAACCCTAATATGAGTTTCAGCCACATGGGAGCCGCCCCCTAGTGTATTCGGCCATGGGGTTTATCCCCTTTATGGTTGTTTGGTTTTAGGGTTTGATGAAAACCCTACATGGAGTTTCGGCCCTCTTTCTCCTCTCCCCTCTAAGTTTCGACCACTAGGGTTTTCTAAACCCTAGTTGGTCCTTGACTTTGGTTGCATATGATTTGGGTTTTAGAAACCCTACAATCAATGGCCATGATTGATTCTTGGTGATTTAGAAACCCTAGAATAAATGGATGACATTCTTGTTTTAGAAACTTGGGTGCATCAAGCTTTGGTTTTAGAAACCCTAGCTAGTTCTTGGCATTCAAGGTTTGGGAAACCATTGGGGATTTCGGCCATGAGGGATAACACCCTATTGGATTTCAGCTACTAGGGTTTAGAACCCTAGATGATATTACATGCATGCTTGATTAATTCTAAGTTGTTTAAAATTGAATCTTGATGCTTGTTTTAGTTTAATTTAAAGTTGTTTAAATTTACATGTTAATGGAGTTTTGTTAATGTGATTAATAATGGATATTAGGGTTCTTTGAAACCCTAATAGATTAAACATAGTGGCTGATTTTTGGTTGAAGAAACCCTAAATCATAATAGGTATGATTTTTGATTTGGAATTAGAAACCCTAATTCTCATATATTGAAAAACCTAGTTTCCTATTTTGAATTGTTCAAGTTTTGGAAAGTTTCTTATTTTAATTTGATTCTTTCCATTTTGAATTGTTTGAATTAGAAAAAGAGGCAACCCTAATTAGGGTTTATGGAAACCCTAACTTGTTGGATTAGGTAAGGTTTGTGAAACCCTAACCCTAACCCTAGCTCACTCTCTCTCTCTCATTATGGCGTACGACCACTAGGGTTTCGGAAACCCTAAAGGCCTTTGCCTTTTATTTGTTTCATACCTTGTGTTCTTCACTTCATTTATAAATCGTTTATGATGTTTTCAAAATTATTTTTGATGTTTATTGAAAATTAAAAGTGAAGAACAAGTAGGTTATATGAAACTAGTTTTATAAAAAACCCTTTTTGTTGTTCTTAAGAGTTTGAGCAATACATGTGATGTATTGATGTTTTAATTTGTTTAAAAACATTTAGGGCTGTTTCTTAAAGATATATTAACATGTTCGAAGTGTTTTGGCATGGTTATATATTATTTGGATTAATTTTAAAATCGTTTTAAAGTTAAACAATGTTGCTGGATTTTCTGGACAGCAACTATATAGCTTTTGTAAAATCCTTGAAAAATACTTTCATTGATATACAAAGCATTCCACCTTCTAACTTCATTAATTTAAGGTCTTAGTTAAGTTTGGGAAGAGTTCCCATGACTTAATTTGACCTATGATAGCTGTACTAAGGTTTTTGTGATTAAGACTCAAATTTGGAAATTTTGACTCTTCATCACAAAATGCTTTCAAGTGATACCAAACGTTGGAATGACATGATGAGACCCCTGCCATGGAAAGAGGACTGAAAAACCTAGTGAATTGAAGTGTTCCTAGGGATGTCAACGGGGCGGGTTTGGGACGGGTCACCCCTTCCCTGACCCCGTCCCCGTCCCATTTAAGAAAGTCCCATCCCGTTCCCGTCCCAAACCCGTGACGGGTCAGGGTTTCCCATCCCGTTCCCGTCCCAATTAGAAAACCCTATCCCGTTACCGCCCCGTCCCGTCCCGTTTAATATGGCGGGGCAGGGGGGACGGGACGGGGCGGGGCGGGTCAAACGGGTCTAATTTTCAACCTGCTCAAATCTGCTCAATTTACAATAATCTATCAAAATATTCTTATAAAATCAACATAAAATAAATATTAAAGAACATCAACTACAAATAAAAAAGCAAATATAAACAAGTTCAACATAATCCCAATACTACTGAAGCACATAATTCAGCATAAGAATAAGTGCAAAGTTTTAATTGTTTTCCTCCAAACTAGAAAGGTAGTAAACAAGCAAATAATGTTTAAAGTTATGTAAACAAACTAACAAACAAATATAATCACAATACAAATGAAAGTCCAACTGAAACACATAGTTCAACATAAGAACAAGTCCACTGGTTTCAATTATTTTCTTCCAAACTAGAAAGGTAGTAAAACTCCCATCACCAAAGCTATGACTCCACATCTGAATCACCATCCTCCACAATGGAATGAATGCAATCTGCGAACAAGTCGCTACACATACAACAAGAGCAACAAAAAATATTATTGATAAATATTTATATATGAAACATTTGAATGGTAATATAATTTAACATTTAAATTAATTACCTTGCGAATCAGCCCACAACCAATTTTGTGTACACATCAAGGCTTCCAAAGTGTCTGGATGAAGTCTACTGCGATGTGGACACACGACTCTACCACCAGTACTAAAAGCAGACTCTGATGCAACTGTCGACACAGGAATAGCAAAGATGTCTCGAACAATCCTCTGCAAAATAGGATACTTCACACCATTTGTCTTCCACCAAGACAACACATCAAGATCTGGAGACTTTGGCAAAACAGGCTCATCCAAGTAATGGTCCATCTCTGACTTTACAAGTACATTTTGTGAAGTATTACTAACAAATGGATAATACCCATCTAGATTATCATCCTCCTCTACACCACTAGCATCTGTATGTGAAGATGACATAGATGTGTAAAACAAATCCTGATTTGACCCAGACCTTTGTTGATACTCACTGAGTAAATCATAACAACTTTGTTTAATTTTTTCAATTTCACTTGAAGACTCACAACCATAAATCAAATTATAATAATACTCCACAATCTTCATTTTGTACCTTGGGTCTAGGACAACTGCTACTGACATGACCATGTGACACACGCTCCAATACTTATCAAACTTGTTTATCATTTTTGATGCCATCCTTCTCACAACTTCACTTTCACACACTACCCACTTAGACAATGCCACCTTAATGTCACACACTTTAATGAAAAAGATATTCGCAGTGGGATAGTTAGTCCCAGAGAATAACTCTGTAGCATTATAAAACAATTTCAACCTCGCACATATCTCTCTTGCCAATTCCCATTCATCCTCTGTTGGCACACATGTGTAGTGTTTCTCACGTTGTCTCAAATGTGGGAAAACATCTTTATAAATTAAAGCAGTGGACAACATCAAATAAGTAGAATTCCATCTTGTTTTACAATCAAGAGACAACTTTTTAGTACAAGGAATTCTTAATTAGCGAGCAGCATCCTCAAATTTCTCCACTCTTGATGGTGTTGCCGCCCAATATACAACACTATCACGAATCTTTTCAACTGCAACACCTATTACTTCAGTTCAAAATATGCGCACCACATCGCATATGAAGCATCTTCCCATCAAGTATAAGTGAATTACTTATAGATAACTTGTCCAAAATAATATCAATCATTGCATCATTAGTGGAACAGTTATCTACAGTAATTGTCATCAACTTCCTATCTATATTCCAATCAAGCAAGCAATCCAACAAACAATCAGCTAGAATTTCTTTATTATGAGGTGCTGGCACATACATAAACCTAAAATCGTCGACATTTTAAAATATATTTATATCAATAACTATCATCACATAAACAAATAAAAATAAAAACATATTTATTTAAAATGGCTTAAATGCATAATTTAACTAACCTTATAAGTCGATGTTGCAACAACCAACAATCGTCGACAAAATGCACGGTGAGAGACATATAGCCCTTCTTCTGATTAGGTGTCCACATATCAGTTGTAATAGCAATTCGGCTATTAAGGTTTTCCAACATTTTACAAGTTTTCAACTTCTCACCCTCATAGATTTTTATTATGTCACTCTTAATTGTGTTACGAGAAACCATTTTGAACAAAGGTTGAAGGCCTTTAACAAACTTTTTAAAAGCAACATGGTTAACAATGGAAAGAGGGTACTCATGCAATATAATTGCATGAGCAAGATCCCTTCTTGATACATCTTGATCAAAAGTGAAACCACCCATTTGCACTTTTCCATCTGACTTTCTCTGTTGCATGGTTAAGATTTGTTGCCTAATATCAACATTCTTCTTTTTCACACACCTATCCAAATGGTTATCCAAATGCTTGGTACCATTCCTGCTATCACATTTGAGTCTTGCACTGCAATGATTACAAGTGGCAATATCTTCCCCATTCAATTTTTCCCTGGTAAAGTCATTCCATACAACTGATGTCAACTTTCGTTTTCTAGAAGGTGCTGCAGGAGGAGTCTCTGCTTACGTTGATGTTGGAGTTAGATCAAGTTCAATTGGTGTTGAAAGATCTTCAGGATCTGGAGAGTCCATGTTCACACTGCCCTATACAAAAGATAAAGAAACTATGAAATATATTTGGTTATGAAATGATTAGTGAAAAAAAAAAAAAAAACATCCAAGCATTTCTGTGTATACAGCCCGTGTATTAGCCTGTTGACCTTTTTTTCTTTTTCCTTTTTGTGAATAGTATACTTTACCTCACATCAAAAAAACAGTATGCTGAAATTTCTAGACAGAAGCTAAATTAAGCTTTCAGTTGTTTGGTTGTGGCCTAAAGGTGGAAAGAGATTTTTGGGTTATAAAGGGTTTATATATAAAAAAAAAAAGGAACAATGGTTGGCTGCAGTCTGTGGATTAATTACAGAAAACAACAGTGCAGAAAATTAAAGAGAAGAACAAGAATCATCCAGACCACTACTACAATTATAGTCATAGAAGACAGTATATAGAAGACGGTTTTGGAAACTGTCTTTAAAACTTAAAAAAGAAGTCAGTTTTTATGAACTGTCTTCATAATTCTAAATTTAAGGACGGTTATTTGTAAACTGTCTTTGATGGGTTATATATAAAGACAGTTAATTTTTTTTTTATTTTCTTTTTAATTTTAATTTTTTTTGGGATTAAATTCAAACGACACCGTTTAATTTTTGTATATATATATTTACACACCCAGCTGTTAGCATATCGGATCAATATGCATCTCGCGCTCTTCCTGGTTTTGGGTTTCCCTCCAAAACCTCTCGAAACCCTAGCAGCACGGCTCCATCCCTCCACTTGGCGATCGAACCCCAGCCTAGCCAGCCCCTTCTGTCTTCACTGGAACTCACAAAACCCTAGCCCTGTATCTGCTCCAGCCTTGCAAAACCCTAGCCCGTTTTTGCTCCTGCCATCACCGTACGGCGTCATTGTTTGAGCTGCACACAAACGGCGATATCTGCTATGGTATCTGCTCAACCTACACTCAAACGGTGGGTGAATGGATGCTCCGCTCCTCTCCGATCATCCTATTGATGTTCGATTTTTTCTCTGTTATAGATTTGAGTTGAGTAATCCAGTCTTGTGTACAGGGAAAGCCATCAATATAGAAGTTGATTGTTGTTTGGTTTCAAGGCTTCCTGGTGGAATCACCTATCAGAGTCTCATCGCCGATTAGAGTCTTTGCCGCCGCCGCAACAGATGGAGTGAAACCGCAAACCCTAGATTTCTCATCCTTCCTGTTTTTCTCCGTCATTATGGACTTTGAGAAATTGCAATAATCACATGCTTCGATCTTGAAAAATTTCCCTATATGGATCAACATATGTCCTCCGATCTGATTCAACAAGTAACATCATGTATATATGTGTGTATTTTTCCTTGATTTTGTTGATTTTGCAATAATCTCAATAATCGTAGTTTCCACAGCTCACGGTTCACAGCATCAGTGCGTCTCGGCCTCACAGTCACAGCCTCACAGGCAAGGTCTCGGACTCTCGCTTTCTGCTTCTTGCTCTTCTTTTTATTCTGCAAAATACTAAAATTAATTAGTTACTTTGTTACTGAGTTCAATATTCAACGACTACTTGATAAAGGAAAAAAAAAATCAGTTTTATGGGAACCAAGAGCTAAAATCAGAGATGTACTGTTACTGAGTTCAATGTTCAATCATCCAACATTAATCAGTTACTCTGTTACCGAGTTCAATGTTCAATCAGAGATGAACTAAAATTTTAAGATCCAAACTTTTAGCTTTTCTCAGTAACCAAAGAAAAGGTTTTTGTGTGCCTTTTCATTACTTGCAAAAGTATCATTTAGTCATGCATTTATATTTTCCCTCTGAAATTAGTTCCATGAAGAGGTTTAGGAGGCAGGGGATATTTGTTTGGGCACCTACTGAGAGTGGGAGAGAGAGAGACCTATAGAGAGAGAGAGAAAATGGAAATTAGGGGAGAAATAGAGGGTTTTTAGGGAGAAAAACCCATGAGAACAGAACAGGGGTGAAACAGCAAGAAGAGTAAGGGAGAAGGAAGAAGACAAAGAAGAAAAAGAAAAAGAAGAAGAAAGAGAGAGTCCATGGTCGGAGGTTTCACTTAAGAGCGCAAATCCTCCATAGGTTTGATTGTTGAGCCATTTGAGGTAAGAATCATTGCCTACTTCATTTAGATTGTTGATTAATGAAGTTCTATGGATTATTTGGTTAAAGTTTAGTATGTTGGAAAAACTTAAACTAGACATCAAAGGCTTCCGTAAATTTTATGGTTTATATTTAATATATATTTAGAATTATAAATCTTGTATGAATGATTTATCTTGGACTGGTTTATAAATCTTGTATGAATGGTTTATATTTGATATACATTTGAGGTAACAATTCCTTTATTTTGTTTTTGGATCTATGGAATTGGAAATTCTGTTGCTGCGTGGCAGCCCTGTTTTCTTGTGTTGTCGGGATTTTATCTTAATGTTTTGGAGTTTGAAAGATCCCAGAGCTATCAGCGATGCTCAAGGTATGCCTTTTTTCCTCTTTCTTTTTTCCCCTGAATTATTTATGCTCAGCTCTTAATGATTTGATAATGTTAAACATTTGTTATCCTTTCTATTTTCTCTTTTTGTTCATCGATCCTTTTTCTTTATTGAATCTAGACACTCTTACTCTAGCATTTCAATTCTGGAATACTGCAGTATGGCTGGTTGACAAGTACATGAGGTTCCTGCTACAAATGTTGGTGGTTCACTGTTTTGTATTGCTGTGAGTTTTAGAGGGATGGACATTCAGAAGGTAAGTCGTGTTGGTTTCAAGTAAGATGAGTGTGTTATGGTACAATATGTCTAGAAAGGTATGAAATAGCTTACCTCTATAGAGAACCTTTATTTTATTTTATGCTGTTTTAATCCTTCACATGCCTTGAGGCGCAAACTCACAGTAAATTCGGTTTCAATTGGTGCAGTCAGTGAAAAAAGTCTAGCATATTTGTATGTTTACAATCCTTTAGGAAATATAACAATGAAATTTCTCTGCAAATTCCCTGGTTTGCCACCAAGCATCTTAAAATTTTATTTGTTTAATTTATTTATTAAATCTATGTTTTTCTTTGTTCTAGTTTTGTGCATAGTGCTGGTGATTTGTTTTCTATTATATCTGCAAGGTATATCTACTTTTCAGGCTCTGGAATCTTCTAGTACGTGGGTTATAGAGTTTTTGAAAACAGCGGACCTTGTTATTAAAGGGGCATTTCTGGAAACAAAGTTATTAATATATGGAAAGGTTGGAAATAGCTCAATTGAATTTTTAATTTTTTTAATGCTTGATAGATATGTAGTACTTTCATTTTACCTAAATATCTCTATCATCCTCATGCATGGTTGTGATCTTTCATTTTTTTATAAAAAGTTTAGCTACTCTTTGTATTTTTCATTGCTAATAGGACATACTAATTAAGTATTTCTACAAGTTATTCATCAGACTAATGATGAAGTGTATGGGAAACTTGAAGGGACTATTACTAATTAAGTATTTCTACATGTTATATATTCAGCAGACTAGTGATGAAGTGCATGAGAAACTTGAAGAGACATTAATTCTTGAGGTTCTTGCTGGTGGGGGAAAGGTTTGTACAGTTATTTCTGATTATGATAGTTCCTAATTTTATTTTAATTTCCATGTTGACTTGAAGTTGAAATTTTTGATTGGGACAAAATATGAGATATTGAACGACCCCCCAGCAATGTTTTCTCCTCTGCATTTGTATGATGCATATAAACAATAGATAATGGTGTAAAGTCAGAAATCAAGGAGAACTAGACTATGCTTGGTTCTACAGAAGAGCAGATGTATTTATGGGAAGTAAATCTTGAAAAATTCTTTGATCCCTATTTTTTTGTTCTTCTTCTTTAATGGGGTTTTACAATGATTTTTAATTCCCTTAGGTTATTGTTCTTGTGATGATTGAGAGTAGCTTTATACTTTGCATGTTCTGGACTTCTGGGCTTTAGACTCTCCCTCTCTTCTCAACCAAAACAGAAAAAGAAAAATGAAAAATGAAAAATTTTTGTAGTTGACATAAAAATGTTAAAATTGGTGACTTAAACAGGTTGTGTTTGATTTGGGTTTGGTGGACAACAGTGGGAGTGCCTGTTATTCCTACCCTGGGTTGAGGCACTCCAACCTTGCAGACAAGCACTACCAAAGAGTTCAGCAATTCAACACTTTAAAGAAACATCTTTACGCCGGAAATCATTCAAAAAGGAAACCTTTGATCCTTCTCCAGTTACATTTTTTGTTCTCTTCCATACCGTTCATGATTTCTGTACAATTCTTTTGTTAATAATATTGTTGTTTATTAAAAAAATACCCTCCATAATTTATGTTCATACCAACTCTAGAAGAACTTGCAAATCTTTAGTAAAACAATCCTCCCTCGCATTTTCAAACTTTCATGCCTATTCTCTCCACTAGAAACTCTCATTTTCTACCCGTAACCTCCATAACCATTTGCCAAGGACACTTTATACAAAAGTTGATGAGTTTTAGTATCTCTTAAAAAGTATGAATAGACTGTGGCTGTCAGGAGACTTTTTTTTTCCCCTTTGAAGAAATGAGCGCACAATTTTATGAATAATATATATTATATTGTGATAAATACTATATTACAAACATTAATTTCTTTGTAATTATAGAAAAACATCAATATTAGTTTAGATAAATCCTCTTTTAGTTGGGGTTTTTGTTTACTTGGTCCAAGAATCAAGAGGTCCTTGCCATGTTAATAGTAGATAGGTTTCTTTTTTCTTTGGATTGGGAAGAATCTTCCCCTCAGGAAGTTCTGACTGTCTTGCCGAAACCTTGCTTGGATCATGCGCTAATTACTGTAAATCGTGAGGGTTTGAGACCTATTATGTATAAAACAGTGTTTTGCTGAAAATATGTTCAGCCAACTTATCATGTAATAATGCAGGAAGGCGGTTTGGTAAGATATTGAGAAACAGGTAGAGTGGACATGGGAGAGCTTGGGTAAGAGAGGGCCCAATCTGTCATCATGGGAAAGCACAAAGAGTAAGCAATAATAAGCAAAAAAATGGTTCAAGCAACACCAATCATGGTATTATTATAGCAATCTTTTCTTTATTTGATTAACTTTATTATTCTGCCTGTATTGTTCAATTGTTGCATTGAATGAAACTTATAAATTCTATGAGCACATATATTATTTACTAAACTAAATCTGATTACATATTTGTTCACCTTAGCCATATACAGGTCAGTTGGTAAAGGGCTACATGTGTAGATATTATAGTTATTGCCTTTTACAGGAAAAAATTTGAAAATGTCGTAAATACAGAGAAAACACTGTTGGATTTTCGTCTCAAAGATGAAAACAAATACAAGAATGTTGTGATACGAAAAATGATATTTTTCAGTTTTAACTAATTATTAAATAATGCACTTTTGTGTGTTATAGAATATCATTGGTGACATGTTTGTTTATGGATGAAATGCTACCATTTTAATTTAGAATTCCATTGATGTCATTGTCTTCTTACTTTGAATAATTGAACTGAAATTTGCATTTCTTTATTTATATATAGGCTCTTACTGCAACAAAAAGCAAAGTTGGTTGCCCAAAGACTTTTGGAAGGGGTACGAAAACTAGCTAGCTTGCTTCATGCATATCCATTGTGACTTCAATTGAATGGATGGAGTCTGTAATTGAAAGAGCTTGTTTGCTATTTATATGCATGTTATTTGGAATGAGTGTTTCCAAATTAAATTTAACACAATAACTTTTATTTGATTTTGGGTATATGTGGGTTCAATGTTTGGTCTTAATTAAGTGAATGAAAATATTTTTATTTTGTTTGCTAGCGCTTCTTTTACGTGTATACTCAATTTATATGCATACACGAGTTTTGATACATTGTAGTACTAATTAGAAACATGTACAGGTTTACAGCGAACACTTACATGTTGCCTAAATTAACAAGTTAACATATCAATTATAATTGAAAAAAAAAAAAGTGGCTTTTAAGGACGGTTCCTAGTTGTCTTTGAAACACAGATATGAAGACAGTTTTTAGCCGTCTTTATAATATCACAATACAAAGACAGTTTTTAACTGTCTTAAAATGCATAGATATGAAAACGGCTAAAAACTGTCTTCAAAAGAGACATATATGAAGACAGCTAAAAACTGTCTTCGGAGGTTCAGATACGAGGACGGCTAAAAACTGTCTTCAAAAGGGTCTGGACTTTAGAAGACACGGCTAGGGAAGACAGTTTCCTAACTGTCCTCGTATGTCTATGAAGACAGTTTTTAGCTGTCTTCTAATCCTTTTTTTGTAGTAGTGGACAAACATGACTTCAATAATCAAACCAAAACACTCAAACATGACTTTAATGTTTAAAACTACATGAAAAAAAGTTAGTGATTTCGTGGCAGCATTGCATATGCGCTCAATTGTGCCTCGCATTTGGGGAAAAAAATGATAGAAGTAATAAATGGATAAATAAAGAGAAGCCTACAGTTCAGCCCAACTTACTTAGTAAACCATTTGAGATGACTCTCCAAAATAGCTAGTAACTCAACCAAGTTCTGTCTTACCAAGTTTTGGGATAAGTGAATCATCATAATAGGTGTGGACTGTGGAACGTGCAAAGAGGCAGAAAGGAAGAAGCCTTCGATCCACAACCAAAATCGAGGAGTAATTTCCCCTCTCTTCAAGAACTGAGAAGAGTTTAACACTTATACTTGTAAATTGCAGGCCACTTGGCTGCATTTCTTTTCACCTCAGGGAGTTAGGGGTATAAGTTTCTAAAGAGTACTGCACTGAACTTCATATAAGTAGATTCCATGGTAGCTAATCAGTACTACACCATACCAATTGTAATGTGAACTGAGTCACACATAATCTGGTTCCTAGTCCAATGCCAGTATGCCTTATGCAGACGAAGAAGAAAAGTATGCAATGAGAAAATCATATTAGATGTAAAAGGATAGCATCTGTAAGTAAAGGCAGCAAAGAAGATAGAAACCTTTAGGCATTCTTATTTATTATTATTATTTTTTGGTAAACACCTTTAGGCATTCTTTAGAATCAATTTATTTGATGCCCCCTGTACAATTTGCCTAACTTGAGAAGGAAATCATGAACAAGTTCTTGAATTTCTTAGCTTTATATAAACCTACTAAATACATTTAATTAAAAGCACAAGAGACTCTTAAGCTAACTTGATGTTACTCCAGCTGGAGAAAAATTAACTGACAGTGCCCTTGAACAACGTGGTGGCAAACAACTTAAAACTTTATAGCATAAGAGTAGCTAAAATTGATCTTGCTAGTCTATAGAACCTACAGTGAAGGGCCGATTGGGTCCTTGAGATATTCAAAATAGGAATCTCCAATCGTGTAATAATATTTAGCTCGACCAATCCTTATCCTATAAGCCAAATCCGAATAATCTGAGCAAGCATAGAGGATTTTTCACTCTATTACACAACATCACAAGGTAGCTATTATGGTAAGTTTGCAGTCACTTGTCCTTTCTCCCAAGGCAGAGATGAAAGTGAACCTTTAGTATCTCAACTCAACAAAGCCCTATGTTCAAACTACTTGGTGTCTGCAGAGTGAATCCTTTTCTTACCATCAACTCTACCTAAGCAATATCTTCCATTAAGTAACTTAAGTTATATGCTATCATGTCTATTCTCACCGCTTCAACTGCGTTTTCAGCCTTCTTCTTGACCTAATAGTGCCTTCGGCTTGAATCATATCACTCTTCCTTACAAGTGCATCAATGGTCTATGAAGCATCAAGCATAAGCCTAACCCATCTTATTAACAGAATCTTATTACTTTGGCAAATTGACATAATTTCTTATTACTTTAGCACATTGACATCGCCCAAAAATCACATGGAGAACCAAATCCCACACTGAGGGCCAAACTGTTGCTACTCTAACAGAATCTGGAAATTAACAGAATCTAGAAATTAACAGACCATTTGCTATTTATCTCTCAAGAACAGAATCTGGAAATTAACAGACCATAAGTCATAAGTGGTCTTTAATTATATGCCCTTTTTAAGTCATAATTAAAGAATCAAATTAACAGACCATAAGAAATTCACACTGCCCTATCCAATTAACAGCCATGTTCACACTGCCCTATCCATTAGAAATTGATTTTCAGTATCAAAGAATCAAATCTCACAAATAGCAACGGAAAAAAGAAGATATATTAACAGTTCTAAAAAAGATGCATTAACAGATGCATTAACAAGATGCATTTGTTAAACAAAAGAGACTGCAGTACATAAATTTGTTAAACAGTTCAAATCTCATAAATTTGTTAAACAAGATGCATTAACAGTTCTAAAAAAAAGATTTCATAAATAAAATAATTTCATGACAGTCCAAGAAACTGCAGTACATAAAAGAAAATATACCAAACAAAAGAGAAAACTACCTGAGATAACATTCGCTGCTTGCTCAGTAATTGTGTGACCTTGCCTTGTTTAGGGCAGGTGTTGATAGGACCTCACAGCAATGAATCCTGAGAAAGGGGGTAAAAACTGAAAATGAAAATTGGGTTCCTTTAATCCTTTCTGCATACTTGAATTAGAAAATGTTTAACAAATTTAATCAATAGAAATTTCTATTTTATATAAGCATAAAATATAAATCAATTGAATTTGTTTATATAACCAAATATAAATCAGTTGAAATTTCTATTTTATATAAGCATAAATTTCTGTTTTATATAACCCTAACTCTACCGGTACTTAACCCTAATTGTAAATCAGTTGATTTTTTTATATTTTATATAAGCATCAATCAGCTATGAACATAACCCAAACAAAAACAACCAACAAAATAAAAGATAAAAAATAAAATGAAAAGAAAAGAAAAGGAGAACTGGAGAACTAGAGCATATGGAATCCTTACCTTCCCAAGGCAGCGGCGGTGATGGAGGTCTGGTCACTGGTGGTCGACGGCACAGAGCAGCAGCGAGCCAGCGATGGAGGTTCGGTGGTCGACAGACGAGTGGACGACGCCACGACGGATGAGTGGAAGCTGGTTGTCGACGGCAATAGAGGCTGAGGGTTTGGGGTTGATCGAAATGAGGCTGAGAAGTGAAGATGGAGGGAGGAGTGTGGCTGTGTGGCTGTGTGGTCTGCGGTCTGCCGTCTGTGTCTGCCCGATCGAAATTCGAAATAGGTATGTCAAATGAGGGTTAGGGACTTAGGGTTTCATATGTACAATGGGTAAGATAGTAATTTCAACTTATAAAATAAGGGCACAACTGTAATTTGATTATTAAAATAATTATATTTTATATATATACATATATAATCGGGTCGGGTTCGGGTCGGGTTTATAAGTGTATTTCCCGAACCCGACCGGGTTTTAAAAATCAATCCCAAACCCGTTTAGAAAATCCGAAACCCGTCCCAATAGGGGCGAGTCAGGGCGGGTACCCGGTTTGACCCGCGAAATTGACATCCCTAAGTGTTCCCATGACTTAATTCGTTCTAGGTTAGGCCATGTAAAGTTATTTGTAATAAAATTCCAGATTCTGTCCGGAATTGGAGTTCATGTCACAAAATGCTTTAAAGTGATACCAGACGTTGGAATCACTAAACGAGACCTATGCCATTTGAAAGAGGACTTAAAAACCTTGTGAAATAGAGTATTCTCACATTTTAAAAGTTTGTTTTAATATAGGAAAGTTTAGTCCCAAAACAGTAGCTGAATTCTACATTTTTGTTGAAAAACAGAAATTGTTTCTTTCATAGAATTTTTGTGTTGAGTTATTATTTAATTCCACCACTGTAGGTTAATGTTGATTAATCTACTAAGCATATTAAAGTGTTAATTGCATGGTAGGAATTATGATAACGATTTCTCAAATTAAATTATATGTATGTAAAACACTATTAGCTTCAATTAAGTGTTTTACTTGTTTAGGAAAGAAACTAATATAACCATATGAGATATGATGAGATCCTTTTAATGAGATTAAAATGACTATATTATTGTTATGTGATAATAATAATGATATGACTTTAATTAATTATATGTGATTGCTATCATTGCCTTTTTACTTTATGTTGCCTTTATTTTATGCAATGCAATTGTATAATTTGTGAATGGATGATTATGGACTTAAGACCAATTAAATGAGATGTGATTGGCCGCATGAGATGTGTTAGGTTTATTTAATGGGTTGTATTTAAAGTAGTTTAAATAAGGTGGTGTAATTATATTGGGGCTTGCATGCTTCTTTCCCTCTCTATCCCTATGCAATCCCTTTCTCCTTAATCCCCTTCTCTTTTTATAAATTGTAATGTTTAATTCAAGAAGGCGAGTGGTGGACCCAAAATGCATGATGGATTTTGTACGGGAGGAAAAGCAAGGACTTGAGAAGGATTGGTGAGGACTACAAGACCTTGAGAAAATCTTTTAGTCATTATGTAATCGTTACATAGTTTTAATTGCGATCACCAACCCTCTCCTAATTAGACCTAGGGTTCATCATTTTGGCTCAAAGCTTGAACCCACCTTTAAAAGTCCATAATCATTCTAATGCCCATTTATATATGTGATTTATGCTTGTTGGGCCTAGACCTTATTTATTATATGTTCAAGATGATTCCATCATAGCCTCTAGGAGGACAGTGGGAGGATAATTGAGGACTAATAATAAAAATTGGTCTAAATCTTTATATGTGTTCGATATATATATATATATGATGCATGTGATGTATGTTTGTATAAATGAAACCTTTTATAAAAACCCCTTTATTTCAATTTTAAGTTGTAAGGAAAAGGCCAAAAGCTTTATCCTAGCCTCCCACCATTATAAGGTAAGGGGATTCTTGTGATGGGTATGTTTGGCCATAGATATGTGGGAACATGTCCATCCTGAGGGTTCATCTTATCTTATCGCATATAGGATATCATGAGGTGAGAAGTTGGTGCATCCTAAGAGACTATTATGTGAGGTGTGCATCAGAACATTGATCATACTTGTGTGAATGGTGGGTGTGACTTAACTAAAATATACTATCCAAGAAACTATTATGTGAAAGTATTATATTTTAGAGGCTAAAGGAAGATTGGAACTTGCTTTGAGAAGCATTAGGATAAAGAGTTATCCACTCATTAAGGGTTAGTATCCAAGAAACTATTATGTGAGGACTACTAATTCTTAATAGGACCCCAATCCCCATAAAGGAAATTCAATGTTGAAATTCTCGAGTCTTATCAAAGGGTGTATGGGATTTGAATGAAATAGTGGGAGGTAACATAAAACTTAAAGACCAATTTTTTTTTTTTATGGTTTAATAATATGAAATTTATATTTATTATTTTATGTTGTAGATGGCTCCACTAAACCCGCTCTCTAGAATACTTGATGACAATCGTTTAACTGGTCCTAACTTCCATGATTGGTTAAGGAACCTTAAAATTGTCTTAGCTGCAGACAAAATCGACTATGTGATCAATACCCCACTCCCCAATGCTTTGCATGAAGGAGTATCTGAGGATGAGAGAGACACTTATAGTAAGTGGCTCGAGGATGATGTGCAGGCGAGGTGCAATATTATGGCATCAATAACTAATGAACTGCAAAGACAACATAAAGTCATTGACAGTGCACATTTGATCCTAGTACATCTTAGGGAGTTGTATGGTTTACAGAGCAGAATTGTAAGGTACAATGCTGTTGGTGATCTTTATTCCTGCAAGATGGTGGATGGGACATCCGTCAATGAGCATTGTGTCAAGATGATCCAAAACATTGACTCCTTAAACAATCTAGGTGTTGAGATATCTGAGATGGGTATTGACATATTGCTTCATTCCCTTCTTGAGAGTTATAAGCAGTTTGTCATAAACTTTCACATGTCTGATGTGAATGCGAATCTGTCCCTGACTAGTTTGATGAACATGGTAGTAATTGCTGAGGAGACATTGAAAAAGGACTCCAAATGGAATGTTTTGGTTATCGATGGAGCTTCCACATCTAAGACCAAGCCTAAGGGCAAGGAAAAGAAGAAGAAGTCCAATGATAAGCCAAAAAGAGGGATAAAAAAGAAGAAATAAAAAGGAAAGTGTTTCCGCTGCAGCAAGACTGGTCATTGGAGAAGAAACTGCATGGAGTACCTAGCTTCATTGAAGAATGGTTCTTCTGGTGGTACGTCCTAGCTTTATTCATTTACTAATTGGGAATTAGTATTATTCTGCTTATGGTATGTGATACCTAATTATGTTTTTCTTATACAATACAATAGTATGTAAGAGACAAAGGGAAGCAGAAGATCGAGTAGATGACGAACTTTCTTTGTTTGGAAATGAATCAAGAAGTTGTTGTATTTGACAAAAGTTTGATACTTGATTAGTTTATTTAGAGTTTATAGACACTTTATTTAATTGCCAGTTATTTTAAAACTTCTTGTTGAAGTTTTATTTAGTTTTAAATACTTCGTTTATTTGAAACATCTTATCTATGATATTGAATATTTTAGATTTATTCTGGTAATTGATTTAAAGTTCTTTACTATTTATGAATGGTTTGAATAAATGCATAATAAATGATATATAAAGGATTCAACTTTAAGGATCACATTGATAAATGAATTTTGATTCATTAATGAATATGAACCGATCACCTTATTGGTAAATAAAGAGATTAATAGGATAATACATAAGATGTATAAACCTAGTGTTTTAGTTTGGATACTTCATATCTATTTCAATATTTGAAAGTGTTCAAATGATTCATATAAAGTAAAAACTAAAAGAAAAATATTGAAAATATTTGGTTGTATCTTATATCACTAATTGACCTTAAATATGTTAAACGATATAGTTTGGAGATTATTTGAGATTATGAGATATTTCCAAATAAACTTCAAAAGTTTGTTTTCTCAAATAAAGAGTTATTGAAAAACAATGTTTGCACGATGGTTGAGAACTATTCCTTGACAGAACTCAAAAGGAATATTATGTGATTAAAAAGTTTAATACATAAAATACCTTGAAGTGTTTCAAAGAGAAAAGTGGAAGCATACATGTTATCAATGTTATTCTTCTCTTTCTTTATAAGGTACATACGTTAAATACTAGCGTAGTATTATGAATCTCAAGTTATCTCGTATACTTTTTGGCCCTTTCAGTTTTGTTAAAAAAAAAAAAAAAAGGTTAACTAGCTTATCTCTTGAAGTTACAAGAGGACACCAAAATACACCTTGTATTTCATGCCTTATGCTTGAAGAAAAAAATTGGCAACAAAAATAAGGTTCAAGTAACTTCGCTAATAACTGATGATAAACCATCACCTTAAGAAATCATTGACAATAAATTGAAAAAAAATGGAATCAAGCCATTATATATGAAAGTCCTAATTTAGTGACGAGGTCTTGAGGAAGAATATATAACTTGGGAATCTTTTATATGCTAAAAAACCAAATCTAAATCGTGAAGACAAGGTTTTGCTAAGGAAATAGGACAACATTTTGGCCAAGGAGAGAGGAATCTTGCATAACAAAATCATTCATAGCACGTGGTACATACAAACTATGTCTAGCACACCATATATTCTACTTTTTTTTGGGTGACTTTTGTCGTTAGGTTCTGTTTGGTTCATGGGTGACGTTTCCGAGAAAGGGGAATGAAGCCCCTTTCCAATGTTTGATTTTCCACATTACCGATCATCTCTAATTCCGGGCGGGAATGCATTCCCACAATTGGTGGTTAAGTAAATACCATGTCTGATGTTGGGCTTCATTTCTGATTCCTAGGAAAACTATTTTTAATTTTTTTTTTTTAAATGACAAGTGTGTCCTTTTAATAACAAAGACCTAAAAACATTTTCCATACAAGTCTTCACCATTGCCTTAACACAAATCCCTTCTCACACCCGCGAGCCACATCCAAACCCTAACGCCATTCACAAATAAAAAAAATCGTAGCTCTAATCGCGTGCAAACGGCGAAGAACAAAGACCCATTCAGTAGCACGAAGAAAAAGAAGAAAAAGAAGAAAAAGAAGAAGAAGAAGAAGAAGAACATAATAACATGCAGTAGTAGTAGAAGAAGAATACGAAGAAAAAGAAAAAGAAGAGGAGGATGAGCAAGGGTCTGTTAATTTCTTGCCATATTGATTTTGTTATTGAGATAACCCGTGTTTTTATAATAGTATTTTATTGTGAAAAAAAAAAAAAAAAAAAAAAAAAAACTTTGAGTGAATTACAAAAATGCCAGTAGATAAGTATATAAGTTATACTCATCATTTTCATTCATTCAAACCGTTTGGAGAGTTCGAGAGAGACCAAGAGAGCTCGAGAAAGAGAGAGAGAAATTTTGTGCCAGAAATTCGTCAAAAATCATCTCGTCGCCGGTGCAGGTTAGCCATATAGCTTCTCTTCTTCTTCTTCTTTTTTCTTTTTCGTTTTGGGATCAAACCCACTTTATAGGTTTTGATTTAAATTTGATGAATCCGTGAGAAACGGATTGATGGGAAGTTTGAATAAGTTGTTTTGAGATGTTTAGGAGTTTATGATGTTGGTTTGTTGAAGAATTTGGGGTTAATTTTGAGTATAGGCTTTAATTTGAGTTTATGTGAGTTTTACGCCTAAAACTTTGTGGTTTTCGCATTTCACCGTTGGATCTTAAGATTTTTGACGGATTCAAAGTTATTTGGGTTTATTTATGATAAAACTAGTGATTTAACGGTTGGATTTTGATTTGGATAAGTATAGATGAGTTTTGAAAGAATTTTGCAGATTTCTGCTTGAAGGAATCAGTTCTGGGCATTCTCTATCGATAGAGGGGTGATCTCTATCGATAGAGAATCGTCTCGGGTTTCAGAATTTAAGACCGAGGCTTGTCCCTATCGATAGGTACTATGGAGCCTATCGATAGAGGAGATAATGTCTATCGATAGAGCTGCCCTGTTTTTGTGTTTTTCTTCTGTTTTTCTTATTTTTCTGATTCTATTTCTTTTGGGGTTTATTTTAAAAGGTTATAAGAGTAAAAATTAAGGTTATTGGGAAGTCAAGACCTAGGTTTATATTTATTTGTGCAACCATTGGATTATCTAGGGTTTGTCTTCTAAATTATTTGGCTTTTAGCCATGGAATTGGGCAAGTATCTCCAAATCATGTTTGGAAATATGTTTAGAAAGTCTTAGAATTATTGGATTAGCGCTTTGAGGGTTTTGGGTCTTTAGAATTGTGAGTGTTTGGTTTTAAGGAGCGGTTTGTTTTGTTTTTGGGAATTTAGAATTCTTTGTGCATTCTTTTGATTTCTGTTCTTGTATTGCTTATTATTCGCAGCTTGGAAAGGTTCTTTGGAAACCATTTACATTGGGTGCATTAAACATTACATTTGGGAAGACTTGTGGAGCCACAAAGGGTTTAAAAACATTATTATATTGAAGTAGGGAACCCTATGCTTCTTGTTATTTACAGTTATGTATACCTGCATTATGCGGTGCATGATTATGCATACAGGAAATATACAGGAATGATGCTTATGATATGAAAGAAAATGTAATGTATGAATTTATACGGAATTGTATATTGGATTGAGATTTATGATTATTTAATACAGATTAATGTTTGGTGCATATTTAAGGTTCTCTGAATAATTGAGATATGATGAATTACCTATTTTGTGAATGATCATGGCATATCTTGCATGGGTGGAAGCAAATGGGCTATATCGTGATTGTAATAGGCTGAAGAGATGTTGTAATGCTTATTATTTGATCTTTCTATAGTGCTTATTTGCTCACTTACTGGTTAAAGTAATGTATTTTGCATTGGTGAAAGTAAAGGGGCTATATCGTGATTGTAATAGGCTGGAGAGAGTTGTAATGCCTATTATTTAATCTTTCTATAGCGCTGCTTTACTCATATATTGGATTTGGGATAATCATATCACTACATTTCATACGTAGCATGAGTAAATCTGAACTTGTTGCTCATATGTTATGGGACGACATACGATGTGTAACTTGGATGATTTATATTGCATTGCACCGATCTTTAAATTGTAAAACTTAACTTGTTATTCGGTGGTATGGGACACTTTGAGTAACTTGATTAAGATTTACAGGTTATTGATTGTATGTATCATACGTGTGTGATTGTGAATTGTTATTGTTTCATGTAATAAATGATTGTTTTTAGCAAGGGTGTATGTTTACTTACTGAGTTTTGTCTGCTAGCTCACCCCTGCTTAATTGCAATTCCTCAGGTGAACAAGTTGAACCATAGTTGCATGAAGACATATTGAAGGCACTCTTCTTAGATTTTGCGGAATGGTTGTATATCTATGTTACACATTCCAGTGAACATTATTTTATTTAATACCTTAAAATGTTGAAAATGTTATGCAGTTCAGTTTTATTTTGTTTATCCTATTAAGCCAGGATTGTTGGCTTATTTTGTTTTCCCTTTTTAATCGCTAAGGTCATTTGTATGGCATGACATATACACACCTTTGTAGAATTTCTTTTGAGTTTATTGATATAATTATAATTGTTTCTTCTCATTCTTACTCTATTTCGTTATAATGCATAATATCGTCATAGAACAGGTTTGAGACGTCACAGTTATGCTGCATTTTAGTGGATGTATCATAAGATATTCCAAAATATATTGTTTCCTAATATATTCTAAAACATAATGTATACTGATATTAATAAATTCTTTTGTAATATGTTAGGAATTATAAACAATACATGTGAAATTTAAATGGTTAAATTTTACTACACATGATACAATATTGATGAGAATCAGCACCGCCTCTCTCCTCTTTCTAGATTTTTTTGCGGCCTTCTCTTTTTTTCTCTCTCTAGATTCAGTCCACCGCCTCACAAAGTCTAGAGAAATCTGGACAGTTTTCTCTTCCCCTTTCTCTAGAAAAAGCATGAGTGCAGCTTTAATGGAGGCTTCTAGACTATGCTGGTGATTGGTGAGTATAACATCGACTCTCTAAGTTGGTCAACAAATATAAAAAGGAGGTAAGCCCCTTTCACTTGTGCACGTGAGAGAGATCCAGCAAGTAAAGTGAGTCTAACTATGAAAGCAAGTCTGCTAGTGTGTGGGTGTCCTTATGTGCTAGGTGTGAGCACCCATCTTAAGGTATGAGTAAGTGCTAGTGTGCGAGTCCCCTTAATGTGTATGTGAGCATAACATATTAGTGTGTGAGTGTGAGACATACTTCGTAAATATTTTTGTAGTTGTGAGTGTTTCTAATAATAAAATTAAGTTTTGTTCGAGCATCTGCTGTGCTCAAACTCTACAATTTGGTATCAGAGCAAGACGATCAGGGACTGGTTTTTCGAGGCACTTTTCTTTGAAAGTACATACAATCTGGGTCTTAAAAGCTTGTTGTCTAGGACCAAGCTTGTGTGGAAGAGTTCATGAGGAGGTGCTCATTTTGGAATTGTGTACAGCCTGAGACTGGGAAACTTGTTGGTCTGGGACCAAGATTGCGTGGTAGATTTTGTGGGATTGTAAGGCACAATGGCGGATTTGGTTAACACCACAGGTGAATTGGAGAAACTCAATGACCACAACTACGATTATGGGTGCTCATGCATGGAGTCATATCTCCAAGGGCAAGACTTATGAGAGATCGTTGGCGGTAGTGAGACTACTGTGCCAGAGGGTGCTGAAGCACTGCGCAAGTGGCGCATAGAGGCTGGAAAAGCAATGTTCGTGTTGAAGACAACCGTTCAGAAGGAGATATTTGAGCATATTAGGGAAGCTGACAGTCCAAAAATAGCGTGGGACACAGTAGACGAGGTATTTTCTAAAACTAATGATGCTCAACTTCAATTTTTAGAGAATGAGCTAGGATCAGTTGCTCAAGGGTCGATATCAATTAGCCAATACTTTATGAGAGTAAAAACTCTCTGTCACAAAATTTCTCAACTCGATCTTGAGTCTAAAGTGACTGGGGTTCGAATAAAACGTATTATTACTAGAGGGTTGAGACCTGAATACAGCGCGTTTATGATGGCTATTAGAGGATGGCTGACTTAACCCTCTATTGCTGAACTAGAGAGCTTATTAGCAAACCAAAAGACTCTAGCCAAACAAATGGTCGAGGTGTTATTAAAGAATGATGATGAGGTACTCTTCAGTAACAGAAGAAGAGGTAACTCACGATGGAATCATGCAAGTGCAAAGAATAAAGAAGACAGCGTGCCGAAGCAACATAAGTGGAGTTCTCAAGCAGGGGGAGCTCAACGCGGCAGTAACATGGAGGAGCAACGATCAATCAGTTTCAGACAGCGTAGCAACAAGTGCTACAACTGTGGCAAGAAAGGCCACTTTGCAAGAGACTGTTGGCTGAAGAGAAAAGGAGTGGGATATCCAAGCATCTTTATTGAAATCTGAGCCCACTAAAGAGTACGAATCGAAGGAGGAAATAGACTTCGACAAAAGAGTAGTGGAGAAACAATCTCTTGTGATGATCAAGTTTACTTAAGAGTATGATTCAGACGAAGAGATAGATTTCGACAAAAGAGAAGCAGATGATCTATCTAGTGGTTCAGTCAAAGATGAAATAGAGGTAAGCTCAATCGTAACTGAGCTTGAGGATTCGAAGACAATAGAGGTGGTGCTATTGGATTCTAGAAGATTTAGAGGACAAGTTGCAAAACAAGCTCGGGGAGCAGACACAAGAAGAGATTAAAATGATTGGACTTCAAAAGGCAAATCATGCAAGTATTGCCACTAAAGAAGATGGCATAAGAGAACCGACGACGTTTGAAGAAGTGTCCCAAAATGACGAGAGGCAAAAGGCGATGGAAGAATAGATTCTGACATTGAATTAGAATCAAACGTGCGACTTAGTATCGAAGACCATGGATGATGAAGCAGAGATTCAAAAGATTAGAGAGAAGGTCGTTCGAGGAAAAATAAAGATAGCAAACAGAACAGGTGTTAGAGAAAGAAATCCTTGTATTGAAGAAGAGTTTCAAAAAGAGCATAAAATGATCAGCCGAACTGAATTAAAGATAAGAGTCAAGTGTTGAGGGGGAGTGATGAGAATCAGCACCGCCCCTCTCCTCTATCTAGATCTTTCTACGGCCTTCTCTTTCTTTCTCTCTCTAGATTCAGTCCACCACCTCACAAAGTTTAGAGAAATCTGAATAGATTTCTCTTCCCCTTTCTCTAGAAAAAGCTTGAGTGCAGCTTTAATGGAGGCTTATAGACTATGCTGGTGAGTATAGCACCGACTCTCTAAGTCGGTCAACAACTATAAAAAGGGGGTAAACCCCTTTCACTTGTGCACGTGAGAGAGAGCCAGCAAGTAAAGTAAGTGTGAAAGCAAGTCTGCTAGTGTGTGGGTGTCCTTGTGTGCTAGGTGTGAGTACCCATCTTAAGGTATGAGTGAATGCTAGTGTGCAAGTCCCCTTAATGTGTATGTGAGCATAACATATTAGCGTGTGAGTGTGAGACATACTTTGTAAATATTTTTTTAGTTGTAAGAGTTTCTATTAATAAAATTTAGTTTTGTTCAAACATCCGTTGCGCCTAAACTCTACAAATATGAAGGCCCCATTTGCATTAGCTTTATCTAAAATCACTTTTAGAGAACTCTCCTCAACACTCTTTAGAGTTATGTGTAAACCAACGCCTGACGCATCAAAATTTGAATACGAGAAATGATTATAACAAAAACTAAAAGGCCTAACTTTGGCCAACCATCCTAAATCTCTCAAATCACCTAGAAGTGATTATCATTTATCTCTTTAAATCGGGTGAAAGAACTTTTGAGCTCCAAAAGTGATTTTAAGTAAAAGCTATTCAAAACAAGGCATAATTGATGCTTACATTGCATGCTTATCTCGTATACATTTTATTTGTATTTCAATGAAAACTCAGTCCTACAGTATTCATTGTAGATAAACGAAGTCCAGGATTCTAATAAATTTATGTTAATTACGATTACAAGAAGTTGGTTTAGCCCAGTTTTCATTTTTTTTGTGATGGAATTGCTAACATTGCTTGGGTTGCAAAGACTGCGAAGGGGACTAGAGTGGCTGCTTATGCCCATTCGACCTATGCGTCTTCAACTATTCCATCAATGTGAAGTCTCCAATTGGGTTGCTACTCTTCACTAAAAACAATCACAGTTCTTTTTAACTCTCGTCTCCTGATGAACTTATACGACCCTTCTCACTGGTTATTTCTGGTATCTTCCCGTTTGCTCTCACTGTTCTTGTTTTTGTAAGTTCATTAAAGTAACGGTTACTAATGATCTTGCTGGGTGGCCTAGGGGTAAAGTAGTTCATGCTTTTAGGAATAGCAGCAGCACGCTTAATATGTAATTCGGGTTTGTTTTGAATTAAGTTCTATTCCATAACCCCTAAAAAAAGCACATTTTATTTCCAACAAATGTAAAGGACGTCTGTACCATAATGGCAATAAATTTTGGACTGTCGGTGTTTCTGCTTCTAATACAACACAAAATGGTATTGTAGTAACACAATTATCTCAATAACCAAACAATTATGACAACAAATTAACTTTATCTAGTTTAGCTGTTATAAACTTCATCAAGTTTACAAAGAGAGAGAGAGTGTGCGCTGTTGAAAGGCTCAACTAGATATAAAAATGTGTTGCTATTGGATCAAAAATTATATCATACATGATACATCCATCTAAGCAGGAAAAGGGCCAAAAAAAACAAAAAAGAAAAAAAAGTGTGAGGAGGGGGGGCGGGGAGGATGGGTGTGCTATTAGCGTTTTAATGAAGGAAGCAAGCACTCGTACACCTGTTGCATGCGAGATGTCAATATGAGCTTATACTCGGTTTGCAGGCCAGGCTTCCCTAGATCCACAATATCTTGTCTCACCCTGTACAGTACAACCATGGTTAGCTCATCAGAATTCACATTTCTTACTTTCTACGTAGACACGCTCCCCCCTCTCTCTCTCTATCTCTCTCTCTCGTGTGTGCACAAAAAAACTCAAGAGTAGACACTCTAATATATTATCAACGCACAAAAATATGCGAAACTGATAAATTAAAACTAACCACATCCATTCGCCAGTTGCTTTTGCATGCCTCTCCACAGCAAGGTATAGGCGATCCAGACAATATAACACCAGCCCAAACATGCATTGAGCATCCTTCTCCTGCAAAATGCAGAAAAAATGTGGTCTTTATTCAACGGGAGCAATAAGATGGTTTTCAACTAAAAACTCCATTCGCCAAATTTCTAGAAAGAATCCTTGTTAACACAAGCTAAGGAATAACAGGTAATTTGACTTCAGAGAAACTCAAAGGTAAAACAAAAAAACAAAAAACTCAAAGGAAATTTTCATTCTTATTTTCATTTATGTTCTGTAAACTTAGTTGTTCTTCAAATGTACAGTGTTAAACTTTATATTCTCATCTTCAATTAATATTAGTAGCATTTATTTCAAGTTTCTTGCATTTACTTTAATTGTATTTGCTTTTATGGAGTTCTAAGCCTCCAAGGTTGGATTTAAATGATGGAAACTCATTCTACAACCAAGGTAACAAGATTATTTCACTCATTTGAGCTTTAATGAAAGTTGTATGATAGCAAATGCTCTCTATCTCTTCTATACACTTGGTTTGGCATCTTCTTGACGATGTGTCAACAAGTTAAGTTTGGTACACATTGTGCATGATCTTTTATGCACTCTATGTGTTTGACAAAATGTTCAAAAGGGCATTTTCTATCATTCTTCTATCATTTTCTGTTTTAAAAGCTTTTAAAGTTAAATACTCCATCAAAAACCATTCTTCAATGGATCCTAGATGAGAAACCATAATGAGAGTCATATTCCTTTGTTGTGGGTGAGTGGAAACCCTAGAATCTAACTATTTATATTTCATTGCCTCTAGTATTAGTTTAGTTAGGTCTCTTTACTCTCACACACAACCCCCAATGATTTTACACTTTATTTACATTCTTTGGGCATCAACACCTAAGAATTCAACCTAGAACTTCACATCCAATCCTTGTGGAAATGACCATGGGTACTCCCATGTATTATGCTTGACGATAATTGATCCTACGCTTGGGATATTGTGCATCAACTTTTAAGAAAAAGCAATATTCATTTGAAATATGGTTTTCAAAAAGAGCATTTGGAATTTTATGGAAGTTTTAATTCCGATGAGTTGATAGAGTGGATGAATACTCTTGAAAGAGTCGTTCATTACAATCAAGTATTGAATATTAAGAATGTGAAATTGGCATCAAATCACCTTAAAGGAAAACCCTCATAATGGTAGAAGCTGACACAAATTGGGTTGAATTCAATTGTATTGAAATCACAATGAAATTACACTGATATACACACTTCAGAGGATCTAAATTAGGAAACTCTAAAACTAGGAAACTGTCTAACCCTAGAGATATTGACCAAAAACTAATTCCCTAAAATCAGGGATTACAATCACTAAAATATTACAAAATCTCCTAGCTAATTATAGCTATACACACACGGTTTCCTTATTTATAGAGTTGACTTTTCCACACTCCCCCTCAAGCTGGTGAATGGATATCATCCATTCCAAGCTTGCTTGCTAGTCTCTGAAAAGACGTCCCAGACAATCCTTTGGTGAGTATGTCTGCAAGTTGATCGCTAGTGGAAACGAATTGAGTGCAAATTAGGCCACTGTCAAGCTTCTCCTTTATAAAGAGCTTGTCAACTTCAATGTGCTTCGTACGATCGTGTTGCACTGGATTATGTGCAATATTAATGGCTGACTTATTGTCACAATAAAGCTTCATTGGACCTTCCCATTTGACTCTTAGATTTTCTAAGACAATTTTCAGCCATAATAATTCTCAAATACCAAGTGCCATTGCTCTAAACTCGGCTTCTGCACTGGATCTTGCCACAACATTCTGTTTTTTACTCCTCCAAGTCACAAGGTTGCCTCCTAGAAAAGTGCAATAACCCGAGGTAGATCTCCTGTCAATTACAGACCCTGCATAATCTGCATCAGTGTAAGCTTCAAGAGTTAGCTCCTCCCCCTTCTTAAATAGAATTCCTTTGCCTGGTGTGCCTTTCAAGTACTGTAGGATTCGATACACAGCCCCAAGATGTGACTCTTTGGGATTGTGCATGAATTGACTTACAACACTAACTGCATAGGCTATGTCCGGTCTAGTGTGTGACAAGTAGATAAGCCTTCCCACAAGTCTCTGATAAGAGCCTTTGTCTACTGCAGTGTCTTCCAGAGCATCTCCAAGCCTGTGGTTGAACTCTATAGGCGTCTCTACTGGTCTGCAACCTAACTTGCATGTTTCCATCAGCAAAACTGTTACATATTTTTGCTGGGATATGAAAATTCCTTCCCGAGAATGTGCTACCTCAATGCCGAGAAAATACTTTAGTTTGCCGAGCTTTTTGATTTCGAATTCTTTCATTAAACACTTCTTTAAATTCTCCATTCCTTCCAAATCATCACCTGTCACTATAATGTCGTCTACATAGACCAACAATGCAGTCACTCCCCCTGAAGCCGAGTGCTTTACAAACAATGTGTGATCACCTTGGCTCTGTTTGTATCCCATATCAAGCATTACCTTGGCAAACCTTCCAAACCAAGCTCTTAGAGACTGTTTTAATCCATACAACGCCTTTCTTAACCTACATACCACCTGTCCTGTATTCGAACCAAACCCCGGTGGACCTTCCATATAAACTTCCTCCTCGAGATCACCATGTAAAAAGGCATTTTTGACATCGAATTGCTGTAATTTCCATCCCTGATTAGCAGCCAATGACAACAACACTCTAACAATGTTCATCTTCGCAACAAGAGCAAATGTCTCAAGATAATCTATTCCATACATTTGGGTATAGCCTTTAGCCACCAACCTTGCTTTGTACCTCTTCAACGAACCATCTGACTTGTATTTCACCGTGAATACCCATCTACATCCCACCGGTTTCTTCCCTCTCGGCAATTTCACCAAGTCCCATGTCTTATTTTTCTCAAGTGCTTCCATTTCGACCTTCATGGCACTCTTCCAATTCTCATTACCTAATGCCTCAGATATGGTTTTGGGAATGGAGATTGTGTTTAGGCTTGTGAGAAAGGCTTTGTGGTTATGGGATAGATTCTTGTATGACATGAATAAGTACAGAGGGTGTTTGGTGCATGCTCTAGTTTTCTTTCTAATAGCAATGGGAATATCATAATCACTTTGATCAGGAACTTCAGTGACACCATATTCATTAGAAATAGGTTCAGTAATTACCTCGCTAAGTCCAAGAGCAGGGGTTGATTTGGGTGATTGAACCTGCACAGATTGAGTGATTGGTGCCCTTCTTCTTGAAAAAACCAGCAGTGGACGAGTAGTCTTGAATTTGCTTTCCCTTTATCATCTCTTGTGACTTGGGTGTATGAGGCTCGGTTTCAGGTTGTATGGATTCAGGCTGGACTAGCTCAGGTTGATCAACGGGAACGGATTGAGTGTCAATAGGAACAGACTGAGTGTTTGGCTGAACAGACTGAGTGTTCGGCTGGACAACAGAGACAGGAACCGAGGAGGATGATAATGGAAAGTCAAGAAGAAAAAGATCTTTGTCCTTATCTTCCGTGAATGAGATCTCCCCCTGAAGATAAGGACGAATAAAGTAATGATCTTCTTCGACAAAAGTGACATCAGCTGACACATAGAATTTTCTTGTGGGAGGATGATAGCATTTGTACCCCTTTTGAGTGGAAGAATGGCCAATAAAGACGCATTTGACAGGCCGTGGATCAAGTTTTCCCCTGTTTTGCATAGGACTTTTAAAATCAAGAACCTTTATAGGCAATCTGTTTATCATATGAGCAGCAGTTAAAACCGCTTCCCCCCAATATTGCTTAGGAACATTTTTTTTGAAACAAGAATGCTCTTGTAATAGCTAAAATGTGACCATTCTTTCTTTCAGCCACACCATTTTGTTGGGGTGTGTTAACACAAGAAAATTCATATATTATGCCTTTTTCTTGGAAATATGGTGAGAGAAACTGATTAAAATAGTCCTTAGCATTGTCAGAGCGAAATCTTTTTATTCCAGTACCAAATTGTGTTTTGACCATGTTGTAAAAAGCAGGAAAAACAGAGCTTATATCAGATTTATTTTTCATAAGAAAGATCCAAGACACACGAGTGCAATCATCAATGAAAGAAATGAACCACCGAGCCCCAGAAATGTTAGGAACAGTGGACGGTCCCCAAATGTCACTATGAATAAGAGTAAATGGAACAGATGTTCTTTTATTGCTTATTGGAAAAGAAGCACGTTTGTGCTTTGCAAGTTCACAGACATCACAGTGAAATTTTTCAACATCTAATCCTTTGAACAATAAAGGAAACATAATTTTAAGGACTCTAAATGACGGGCGACCAAGACGGAGGTGTTGAAGCCAAATCTTGTCTTTATTGGATTTAAAAGACTCTAAAAGAAATGATAATGGTGAGGAATTCGCAACACTAACTTGACCATTGGGTTCTTCAAGATAGTAGAGACCATCCCTTTCTCTAGCATGTCCAATCATCCTCCTCGTGCCCTGTTCCTGAAAGACACAACGAGAGGGATAAAACACCACACTGCAATTAGAATCTTTAGTGAGCTTGTGGATTGACGAAAGGTTGGTAAATAACTTTGGTACATGGAGAACATTTCTAAGTGTGAGGGTTTTGCTTATAGAAACATCTCCCTGACCAGCCACTGTTGTCACAAAACCATCGGCTATTGTTATCTTCCTATTGCTAGGACAAGGTGTATATGAGATAAATTTTTGTGAGGAGTGGGTCATGTGATCTGTAGCTCCTGAGTCAATGACCCAAGAGGTTATGGTGGATATATCCGAGACTTTAAAAGCATGAGCAGAAGAAAATATACCTGAGCATGCCAAAGTGCAAGTACCTGTTGTAGATGGTTTCTCCAAAGATCCCAGCAGATTCTTCAATTTCACAATTTCCTCTCTATTGAACTCAATAGAAGATTCTTGAGATGTACCTTCTCCAGCATGTTGTATATTTGCCATATACGCCTGCCCCTTTCCTTTTGGTTGTCCACCTTTTGCTGTCCAATTTTTGTTTGCTGTCTCCGGTTTGCCATAGAGTTTCCAGCATTTGTCCCTAGCACGGCGTGACTTTTTGCAATATGTTCACCATAGGGAATCTTTATTGACTAGCCTTGTAAAATCTGCCCGCTTGTTGTCTTCATTAGATAGCTGCTCCGAGCCAAAGTTCCTCACATTTGCAGCTTTTGTAACCAAGGCCGAACTGTCCACTGGGTTTTTCTCAATCATAACTCCCCTTCTTCCTTCCTCAGCACGAACAATTGCAATTGTTTCATTAAGTGATGGTAGATCTTCCTTTCCAAGTATTTGGACTCTTACTGCATCAAATTCAATGTTCAGTCCTGCAAGAAAACCATAAACTCGGTCTTTTTCGACGAACCTCTTAAGGAGGGTTGCATCCTCGCTGCATTGCATTTGAATGCACTGGTAATGATCCATCTCTTGCCATAAGCTCTGCAACAGATTAGAATACTCTGTGATTGATCGACTTCCTTGCTTGGTGGATGAAATCTTGGTCTTGATTTCACAGATTTGTGCAGCATCCCGGACTTTAGAATAAGTTTGCTTTACGGCCTCCCATATTTCTTTGGCTGTGTTAAGAAACATACATGTATCACTGATTTCTGGCAACATAGAGTTCCATAACCAGGACATCACCATAGAGTCTTGTTCATCCCAAGCATCAAATTTGGGATCCCCTTTGTTAGGCCCAGTACCGAGTAAGTGACTCAGTTTGCCTCTCCCCTTCAAGAACGTAAGAACCAGTTGAGACCACTTTATATAGTTCTTCCCGTTCAATCTGTACGCTGCCTGGATGTTCTGCAATTCCCCTGTTGGAGTCGAGTTGCTGCCTTCAGTCAAAGGAACCTCCGAGGTAATCATGATGTTGCTGTTGTCGGCTATTTCTGACATGGTCTTTTGGTAAGAGTTACAGTCTTGAGGGGTGATAATGTGGGGTTGGAGATTGAAAATAATCAACCTAGCGATATGAGAATTCGCAAGACCAGAAATACAATTCCCAGAATTGAGCCTACAGCTCTGATACCATGAAACAAATTGGGTTGAATTCAATTGTATTGAAATCACAATGAAATTACACTGATATATACACTTCTGAGGATCTAAATTAGGAAACTCTAAAACTAGGAAACTGTCTAATCCTAGAGATATTGACCAAAAACTAATTCCCCAAATCAGGGATTACAATCACTAAAATATTACAAAATCTCCTAGCTAATTACAGCTATACACACACGGTTTCCTTATTTATAGAGCTGACTTTCCCACAGAAGCAAGTGCAAGTGTTTTGCCAAAAGAGTAGTAAAGGAAAAGTAAAGAGTATTGAAAAAAATGTAGTTTAAAAAGAAGTTTCTTCAAGTTCAAGAGTGATTTTGTTGAAAAGAAACAAAATCGAAGCTCTACAGGGTCTGGACAGCACCTACAAAACAATATCAGACCTGAACTGGCTCATTTTAACTATTTTAATTTTGAAAATTCGTCTTATGATGGGAGAAGAAGTGATTTTGGAGTGGGACAACAAGTACAAGTGAAAGGCTTCAATTTCAGGCCCTAAACAACTTAAATCCACTAGTTTTGGTGGCAGAAACAACTTCAAGTTGGAGCATTTGAGTGCTTCAAGTGTGTTAAAAAGGAGGAGCAATATGATTTGCCAATTTATGATGAGGAAGTGGGTGATTTTTATGAAGAAATAGAAGAGTTAAAAGTAACGGAAGATCAATTTCCAAGTGAGGAACAAATTGGTGGAGATTTTGTGGCAGTTTCAAGATCGTTTTGAGGAAGTGTAACTCATGTATATCCAACCTATGAGTGATGAGTTTGGTGAAGAATTAGAAGAAGATTGGTTGAAAGAATACATGTTGCTGCCCAAGAAGGAAAAAATGATTTCTAAGCCTCCTAGAACTGCCCTACTTGCCTCCAAAAGCTTTAATCAAGAAACCCAACAAAGTGGCTTAAACTTTGCCTTAAATTCCCTCGACAAAATAGCAAGAAATGGAAGTTTTGTTGCTGTTTGTGACTTGTTACAGTCCAACATGAACGATTTTGAAGAACAACCCATTCAAATGGAACCAAGTGAAGTACCATCACTTTATGATCAATCCTCAAGTGACAAACAAGATGATAACATTGAGAAAAGTGAAGATAAACATTTGGAGTCAACAATGGGTGAAACGGGGGTTGATAGTGATGCAGTTGATGAGAATGGAAGGCTGGATGGTTTTAGTGACACAAGGAATATGAAAGACATGAATAAGGACAAAGATGAAGCATTTATAGATTCTACGAGATTAAAGCTTGATGAAATTTTGAATGTGGTAGCATGTATGAAGAGTATATAAGTTTACAAGAGACCTCAAATCTTCAAGATATGTGATGAGCTATTTCATTGGCTAATTATGATTGCTACTATAACTTGAGGGAAAGTTTTTTTTTAAGAGGGGTAGTATGATGCAGCCTTATAAAACTTAAGTTATATAAGTTGTTGGTGTGTTTGTCATTTCCTTCTTGTAACATTCATGAAACTATAACATCTCTCGTCTCAATTAGTTAGCAAATTAATTGAAGTTATTATAGGACAGTTTTAAGTAATTAAGCGTGTTATTACTTAGAACCTTATGGAAGCCTATAAATACATGTCTATTTGTTAGAGCTATTTTACACGGACACGAGTACAGTTGCCGCGTGCGGGTTCATGTCCAGGTGTCGGATTCATCTATTTTCCGAAGATTTTCCAATTTTTCAAGTATCCGGCAAGAGTACCTTTATCCTTGTCCAAGTATCGAGTGCAGGTACTTCGAGGTGATGCGAAGAGTCCATGTAACGTAGTGTTAGAGAAGCAGTTTTTAGATGATATTTATAGCATTTTAGACTTAATGCTATTCTCTTCAATTTTTTGTTGATTTGACAATTGACCTGCATCAAGAATCCAGACAAAAATTGGTTTCTTACCAGCCCTTGGTCCATGCAGGTTTGGTACTGCATAATCCTTCTCTCAACCTCCACAATGAGTAGCCTCCTTTGGCGTCGAGCAATTCTTCCCCTACCTTCTGCTCTAGTATCCTAATTTAGAATAAACAGAAATCAGATAAGAGTACATATATAAAACAATAACACAGTTGTGCAAATTTGATAATTAGCTAGGTTTGATAACTGATATCTGTGGGGAGCACCATTTCACTAGGGAGGTGCCTGAAAGTTAAATATACACGTGCACGCACGCAAGAGCGCATGTGTGCATATCTATACTGTAGTTTAAAAATAAAAATAAAAATAAAAAAGAAACTAGGGAGGCACCTGTAAATTCATAGAGTGAACAAATGGAGTAAACCAAGTTCTAAGAAAGTATCAGTTTCACAAAGCAAAGAGCCAGGAAAAGAACTGGTCTGATTTGATCGAATCAGATTAGAAGCAGCAACTGGCCCGACCTAATCTAATCTAACCAAGCAAGTTTCTCTGGGCAAAAAAAAAAAAAAATTGAAAATATGAGAGAGAGAGAGAGAGTGAGAAGAGAAGCAGCAGCAACCTAACAGGCCTCTTAGATGTCTGCACTCTCAAGTTCAACTGCAATTCCACAAGAATCTAAACAGCCAGTCAAGCCCAAACTCAACCTGATTACGACTGAGTCAGGTTCAATTGACCCATACACAGGCAGGAAGGCAGGCCCATAAAACCTTGCCCAAAACACAATTGCTCTTGGTGGGCTGGCCTTTCCAGGTTGGTAATTGCCAGTCCTATGATTTCCCAGTAGGTTCCGAAATTCTGAACTACTTTTGGTATTGATTAAACTGTGAATCAGTCATATTAGGTAAATCAACTGAATCTAGCTTAAGGAATCGTGACACAAGGTGTAAGCTAAATTGAATTTGCAATTCCATCTATTCCATTCAACTTGGTGCGGCAGGGGTTGACAGAGAGATTTCAAGCTATATGCATTAGCATCTAATCGCCACCTATGTTATTACACCTTCTATATGGGCATATACACTCCTATGCAGCATATATAGTTTACTTAATTGATATTACCGTAAGAATATCGAAGTAGCTCTCAGTCTTTTCACCTGTTTAAACCATGCACGCACTACCATAAGCAAAATAAGAGAAAGAAAGAAGGCTGGTAATGCAGCTAGAATAGCAAAGTTGATTTCATTGGCCCTGAGAATCTGGTCGAGTTCGAGCATTGCCCTGTTCAGAAGATAGTCAATAGGAATTAAAACAATGAGATAAACTTGTGTCCAGAGAGACCTGGTTATCTACCCAAGGATAATAGTTCATTCACTCACGTCTCAATATCCAATTTTAGCTTCTGAACCTGTAGTAGCACAAACCAAATGTCACATGCCAAAAACCAAAAACTGCAAACATACAAATGTACAAGACGTATTATATACTACCTGTATGAGCAAAGCACGAGCAAGCTCTCCATTAAGAAGATTCTGAATAGGATGCATAAGTTCCTTTTCATACCTACATTGGAGAAATAAATGAACTCATCTCTTCACATACAAAAGGGAAATCCACAGAAGTGATATACATACATCAGTAATTCCATGACAGGGTTACTTGAAAATAATAACAAAAACAGGTGTTGCTAAATTTATTAGTTCTGAGATGATTTAACATGTATTTACATCGAAATCTATCCTCATCATTGGATATTTGAATAATGCATTCAGGTCTATTACTCTATTTCCATTTCTCATGACTTGGTATAATTCTTTCATCTGGTTTTCCTATTTAGGGCACTCTTATAGTTAATTGCTGTTCTTTTAATATTCTCTCCCACTAGTTATGGGCGTCAATGTCCACGCCATATCTAACTTAAATGGGCTTGTATTATATTTTCCATAGCCAATCCAGAAGTCGTCCCATACACAGATAAAGGAGGGTTGCAACAGGTAGACAGCTAATGTAAAACATTTTGTCACATCATACGAATATGAATCTAAGTATGAAACAATTTGGGGAGTTCCCTACTAGGCTACTAGTGACGCGTTGTATTGGACCCCGGGTGCACTGAAAAATGGGCAAGGCCTAGCTAAGGCGTTCCCTCAAAGCAACATGCCACACCAATGCGTGGATGCGGTGAGAAATAGGCAAGGCTATTCACATTTTAAAATGGGCAGATCTAGGTAATGAAGTTAGTCCACAAGAATAGGATTCGTTTGGCAACTTGGAAGTTGGAACATAGGAACAATATCAAGTAAAGGAAAAAAATTAGTAGCCTGTAATTAAAAGTGGAATTAATATCTGTAATTAAAAGTAGAATTAATATAACTTGTTTACAAGAAACTAAGTATGTAGGAAACAAATCTAAGGAAATTGAAAATATGGAATACAATTTTTGGTGTACAGGAAAGGACAAACATAGGAATGGAGAAGGGATAATTGTACACAGATTTAAAAGAGGAAGTTGTAAACATTAAGGGAAAAGGTGAGAGAAACTTGTACTAGGGGAAGAGATGATTAATATTATTAGTACTTATGCACAGCAAATAGAATTAGATGAATCTATTAAGCAACAATTTTGGGAGGATATGGATGCACTAATTCATGGGATACATAACGAGGAAATATCTTTATAAGAGGGGACTTAATGATCACATAGGGGAGAGTAGTAGAGAATATGAGAGGATTCATAAAAGATATTAAGATACAGATTAAGAGAAAGGAATGAGGGAGGAACAAAAGAAGTCACAATACAGAATGTTAATTATTTAGGGGTACAGCAAAAGGATATCTAAGAATGTCACCCATCCCAACACTACTCACGTCCAAGTATGCTTTACTGTGGAGATGTAATGGGGTATTGGGATCTAGGGCATAAGTTTTGGCATGATTGCATCCCAATAGTCAATTTTGAATCAATGCACAACAAGACTTATATAGCAATGTATTAAATTGTTAAACCTAGTGACTCCTATATACAACACTATGAGACTACTCAAAGCCCAAGATTTCAACTGAACAACCAAAGCCTAAATGCTCTAAACAAAAATGGCATAACATAGCAATGATCATTTTAACTCAGTCATTGAAACAAAAGCCCTAGCATGTAATTTGGTAAACCCACAGTGACAGATAGATAGCTCAACCAAATACATATTGTTGATGAAGAAATCTCAAGGCCGCGACCGGCCAATGAAAGTTTGGGACGGATGGAAGATTGGGGCAAAGGGGTGGTCACCGACCCCAGTCCAAAGGTCCCGACCCTATCAGAGAAGGTCGCAGTCCTAGGAGTCCTCCCTCCCCCGAGAATGCTGCACTTTCCTCACCTCTGAGGGAAGCAAGGGGATGCCGAGGAGGGCTTCACATCGTTGGTGCATCCGCAACCCCATCTCATGATGAGATAAGGTGCGGAGAGGTCTACACTGACATGATTCCCTTGGCCCGGCTAAGGATGCTCACTAAGGGAAGCGAAAGACCTGCAAAGGCGTATCCATGAAGATGGGGAAGCAGGAGAAGTAAGCGGTCTTACATTCCCTTCCCTACCGCGAGCGGCCAGTCACCCTCACCCTCTCCCTCCATAGGGTCAAACATTGGGGTTCGGTTTGGCGGATGGGATAGAGGCTAGCCAAGGCGAAAAGACGCCCTCATAAGGAGACAGGGTCGCCCCTTCGCCTTGGCCCGATTAATTTGGCAATCCAAGGCATGACATGTAGGAAACGCAGCGTAATCCCCTCACTGCATGTGAGAACCTAAAAATTTTAAATGCTAATTATGTGCTTAAGTGTTAAATTAGTGTGATTATATATTAATTGATGTGTTTTGAAATATGTAGGGGGTGTGGATTAGGAAAGAAATTTGTTTTTCAGAAAAAAAAATATGGGTGTTTAGGAAATGAAATAAATTTTTAAAATGAAAGAATGTGAAATTACAAAACTAATTTAAACAATTTAATAAAGGACATTTATGTCCTAAATTCATAATTTAAAAGGATAAAGATGAGTTCAGCCTTATTCTTTTCGCGAAGCTTCTGGAGAGGGTGAGTTGAGAGCCGAGAGAGAGAGCAACTAGGAGCAAGGTGAGCAACCAAAATCTTGCCGGATTTTCGCCGGATTTCATCCTTAAAGTGGTTAAGGTGAGTTCATATATGTTTAATTTAGTTTTCTTTCCATGTAATTTTCGGATTTGAGATTTATGGATGCTTGGTTGTGAGTTTTGGTTGAGGGTTTTGTGTTTAAATGGTATTTTTGGAGTGAATCCATAGTTGTGATGGGTTTTGGTTGTGGTTTGATTTTGGGTTTTTAGTTTGGGTTCATAGTGGATCCTTGGAATTAATCCTTTGTTTTGAGTAATTGTTGTGGATTTTGTGTCTTTAAAGCTTGTTTTGTTGGATTTAAGGGTTTAGGTTTGAGTTATAATGATTTGATGAGGTTTTGTAAAGCTTGCTGCTCGTTGATGGAGTTCTCGCAGAGTTCTAGTCGACTAAGTCTAGTGTCTAGTCAACTAATCGTGTTAAAATCTAGTTTCTGGGTTTCTGACCTTGAATTAGTCGACTAACTCTTGTGACTAGTCGATTAACTCATGATCTAGTCAACTAACTCCAACTGTTTAGTCCACTAAGTCAGCGCAAGTTCGCTTTTCTTCTTTTAGCTCTAATTTCTTCATCCGGTATCCATTTTGTGTGATCTTTATATGCTCGGAAAGCTTGTGAGAATTAGTTTCTAAATTTGGTGGTATAGAGTCAAATTATTTTTAGAGAGAGAGATATTTCAATAATACCAGATTTACCCTTTTATTCTACCGTTAGGTTTTATATGGTTATGTTTCTGTCTTGAAAAGTGAATTATTATTGTTTATATATATATATATATATATATATATATATATATATATATATATAATTGTTGTACATTATTAATGCTTCTTTATTATGATTGATAGGTAATAATCAGAGCTAATCCAATCTTCAATAAAATTGTGTAAAGTATCTTTAATTCATCCTTAAAGGTAGGGAACCTTATGCCTCTTGTTATTTACAGTTGTGCATATTTGGATTGTGTGGTGCATGATTATGCATACAGGAAATATATCTGGAATGATTTTGCATACAGGAATAATGATTATGATATGAAAGGGAAAGTAATATATGGAATTGAGTATTGGATTGAGATTGATGATTATTTAATACAGGTTAATGCTTGGTGCACATCTGTGGTTTTCTGAATGATTGAGCTATGATGAATTATTTATCTTGTGAATGATCATTGCATATATGAGGATATAATAACCTGAATTCATTGTGTACTTCCTTAGTTTGACGCAAGAGTGCGCGTAAGCAGTACATGGTGGGCAGACGCGTTCGCGCGCCTAATGAAGGAAAGGTTATTATATTATATTATATATATATATATATAACCTAGACTTGGTTAGTACTGGCTTAAACTGACACAAGAGTGCGCGTAAGCAGTACTTGACTTGGGGAGACGCGTAGGCGCACCCTATATAGATTAATGTGGTGTTCTCACAGGACTAACGCAAGAGTGCGCGCTGTGATTGTAACTTTAACATTAATCTATACTTCAAGGAACTTAGAATGGATTTGGGATAATCATATCACTACATTTCATATGTGGCATGAGTAAATCTGAACTTGTTGCTCATATGTTATGGGACGCCATACGATGTGTAACTTGGATGATTTATATTGCATTGCACTGATCTTTAAATTGTTGATCTTAACCTGTTATTCGGTGGTATGGGACACTTTGAGTAACTTGATTAAGATTTATGGATTATTGATTGTATTGCATCATTTGTGTTTGATTGTAAATTGTTATTATTTCATGTATTATATAATTGTTTTTAGCAAGGGTGTATGTTTACCTATTGAGCTTCGTCTGCTATCTCACCCCTGCTTAATTGCAATTCCCCAGGTGAACAAGTTGAACAATAGATGCATGAAGACAGGATTGAAGGCACTCTACCTAGGTCTTGAGGAATGATTGTATATATATAATACACATTCCTTTGTACCCTTATTATTTAATACCTTTAAATGTTGTAAATGTTGTACAGTTAAGTTTTATTTTGTTTATCCTATTAAGTCAGGGTTGTGGCGCCCCCAATTGGCTGCGCCTTGGCCCCTACTGTTGATTATCTAGCTATTTTGCCCCCATGATCCCCCCTATAAAAGGAAAAAGAGAATATCATTTAAGGGGATGGACCTACCAGAGTGAGGGAGAACTAATTACGTGCCTTCCCACCAAAAATCCGTGATCCTAAAGCAGGGTTGACTGAAGCCTTCTCCAAAAGGTCGTGCCTCTAAGATTGTCACCACGACATGCTCTGTTCCCATTCCCTTGCCTAAACCTCCCATACGGCAAACCTCACGAGTCGGTCGAGCCTCCCCTGTTTGCTTTGTGAACACATACCAACCTATCCTATTTGGGCAGTGGCTGCCAAGACTCCTACATACACTCATAGTTTTACGGTATAATTTGGCATATGCCTCACTAGCCAAGCCATAGTCAAAGGTGCAGTTTTGTGCCTTATAACTCATCAAGCATATGCCTCATGCAACCTTCTGTTAAACCTTATGAATTAATTTTTTAAGGTGACCCATCATTTTTTATTTTATTTTATTTTTTTGTTATTTGATAGCATTTAGCAACTTCCAGCCATGTTTCCTTTATTTTATACATTTAATATTAAACCATGTCTCCTAGTAGAATTGTAAGTTTGTAACCCTTTTTTTTATACATATATGTACAACTACTAATAATTTAACGTACTATGCACATGAACCTAATTTCATTTGTTTAAATATGCTACTATTTCTTTGGGTTCTATAACATATCCTTTTCTCAATTTTCCATGTTTCTTTTTTTCTTTTTTTTCTTTTTTTTGACATGTAATTTGCACCCAAAAGTGAGACAGAAATTGTATGATTATTATTTAACCCACTATATTTGTAATTTACTATTTTCTCACTCTTTTTAATATTTTTATATATTGAAATTCAAAATTTGAAAGGCTTATGCCTTGCCTTATGGAGGAAAAACCCCCTTGCCATTGTCATCATGGAATTAAATATCAGATATATCGTCGTTATATCGGTGATATATCGATGTATCGGTGATGCCCAATATAAGAGATGACCTGCATATCTTTATCACATCATATTGGTGGATATATTGAGATATATCGGATATATCGGTGATATATATCAAATATATCAGGAACTTTTATGAAAAAAAAAAAAAGCAAAATATTGCCCATATATCGACCATATCGAGAGATATATCGAGATATATCGGCCATATTGGTGATATATCATATACATGTTCTTTATTTGATTCTGACTTTTATGGCTATAATATCCCATATCTTTGAATCGATATCGATATTTCCGATACGATCGATATATCAGTCAATATATCCATGTTTTGGGACCCTCGATATATCCGTCGATACCGATATTTAATTCCTTGATTTCCATACACATGAATCTTTAAAACAATTGCATACACTTATATGTCTAGTTTAAGTGGCTAGTGAATAGAAGATCAAGACATAATAACTAATAAGTGACACCTCAAGAGAGCAACATAGAACACAAACAGGATGATAATTTCAGTACAATTGCTGATAATTTATGTTTCTATGTACGCTCTATACAGAATGTAGTATAGTTATAAACATCTTGTAAATTTAACAATGAATGTTGCTCAGTGTTAGTGCCAAGAAAAAATTAAAATACTAAATGGTCAATTTATATTTATAGATAGACAGATGAGGCTAGATACGGAAAGTGGTGATACTCGATAGCTATGTTAAGGTTTTTATTTTCATCTCAAACCTGCTCAACGTTGTTTAGTCAAATCAGTTTGACCTCTTAGGCTCCACTTGAAGTGTTCTCACTTGAGCTCAGGCTTGGCCCCTGAAGAGCCAAGCTCACAAGCAAATTTAGATGTGCTTGTAGAAGCCCTACAACCTGAGCATCAGAATTTAATGAAATTTGAAATAATGATACTAACAAGAAGACACTCATGATGCAGTCTTAACTACTTACTTGGTTAATGGATGAGAATGATTCTTTCCTAAAATAAGCACAATAAATATAAGCCAATAATAACAATCAAATCAAACTGCAGAAAATTACCAAGAGGAAAAAAAGTTGTACACTTTAATCTACATCTGAGACTCTGAACAAATAGACCCAAAAACAAGAAGTATAAATTATCTTGAATCACTTACTCTAGTGGTAATAGGCACGTATGACCACCTCATCGCATTTCATATACAGTCACAAGTTAGTACCTAACTCTTAGAGCAGGAAGGATATCTGACCTGGCCATAACTATTTCTAGCATTTCCTGGTCTGATGCATTCTCTGGGAATTCTTGACCTTTTGTCTGCTTACTGAAAGTCAGCAACATTCTGCAAACCAAGGAGGTAAAAATCAATGTTCTAATGTCAAATAAAAAATCAATGATTAATGCAACACCACATGTGCACCCTATGCCTTGGGATGGATTAAGATACTAACTTTGTACTTAACAACAACCATCAAAAGAATATCACCTCTTTCATGAAAGAAGAGCCCATTCATCCATGGGTGACATACAAATGAAATTACCAAATCAAAACTGCTAGTAGTCAAATTGTAAATCTCATAGTTACCTAGTGTATCTTTTTTTTCCCTTCTGAATTCCGACAAACAAGGTGTCTCCACCCCACCTTTGGAAAGGGGGACGAATCCTTGTAGACATGGATATCGGAACTAGCCCGGCCCAACCGGTTGGACCAGTGACTTGGCAAGTCCGGTTCTGCCTCATAATTATTTAAAGGAATTGAACCGGCCTTAACAGGAATGAACTGTTTCAAACCTGATCAATTTTGTGTAAACCAGAAAGAACTGGCCGGGTTGACTGATTACATTTAATATTCAAAATAATTTTGAAATGCTTCCCCAAGAAGTTGAACGCGGCACCACTTGGACTTTAAAGCATACTAACGCTCCTAGCCACTTAATTAACCTTCTGCTTCTTGTTAGATCTTCAATATATATATTATTTAAGGTACTTTAGTTTCATATACTTACATTTCATCCAAATATATTTAAAATAATATATTTTTACTATTAAAGGGTCTGACTAGTGACCTAGTGAACCACTCCCTTGGCGAGGTCAATGTCTGGTTCAGGTCTGGTAACTATGCTTGTGGATGAATGCAATAGCCTATAAATAACATGCATTGGGAGCAATGCTCAACTGCTAGGATATATACAATGGGAGCAATGCTCAACTGCTAAATGTTAAAAATAATGTAATTCTAACCCTAGATCTATGATGTTTTAACCTTATATCTAAAAAGATGACTACTCTTATGTGAGAAAAGAATCGTGTATGAATCAAGTATAAATGCAGAAACTTCAAATAAGTGTTCTATACGTCCCATCACTTTGAGTCTCTTTTAGTAGTTAAAATGAGCTGTAGGAGGCTTACATCCAGGGTTCGAAGTCTCGGGCGATTCCGAGATGACTCGGACGAGTCAACCAGGTATCGGAGGAAGCCTGGACGAGATTTCGTCCCGAGTTGAAGTTCACGGCGAGTATATGTAATCTCGTGCATCTCGTCCGGTATCTCGTCTCGTCTCGGACGAGATACCGGACGAGATGCACGAGTCTAGACTAATAGAACAAAAAAACTAGGTTTTGAAATGAAAGAAAGCTGCAAACTGAAAAAGAAGAGATTCCATGGAGAGGTAGAGATCTAACCTGCGCGTGCTTTAGCAAAAAATGTCACGGGTTGGACTGCAAGCTTTTTCTATAAAGTAATGGATACCGAGAGACGAGTTCCTCATCCTCTTCCTCTTCATCTTCTTCTGAGAACCCAGTGGGTACCGACGGCAGCTCAAAAAACCCCTTTTTTTTTTTCTGGACTGCCGGCAACCAACACTACCGACAACCTTCGTGGCTGGTTGGACTGTTGGAGGTCTTCGTGGCTGCTTAGAGGACTTCGTGGCTGTTGCCGGCGCGTTGGAGGACTTCCGGCGAGGCTGCCGCTGCTCCCGCTGCAACTGCTTCTCTCGAGTCTCGACTCTCGAAGCTCCCAGTTCTCACTCGAGTGAAATAAGGTCAGGTTGTACTGTTGTAGACTTGAAAATATCTTGATATTATGTATACTTTGAAATGGTGCTTTTATATATTAAAATAAGTCAGACTGGTGTTATTTAAATAGGGTGCTTTATAACTTGCTTTTATTTAAGTAGGTTATATTAAAAATATCTTGATTTTATTTATATTTTAGAAGAATGCTCTTATATATTAAATAAGTCAGACCTGCTTTTATATTTTAAAGAAGATGATATTTTATAACTTGCTTTTATATTTTAAACAACTTGGCTTTATATTTTAAATAAGGTCAGACCTGTTTTTATATTTTAAATAACATGGCTTTATATTTTAAATAAGGTCAAGCCTGCTTTTATATTTTAAATAATTTGCCATAAAAATTAATTTTATAATTTATAATTTTATTTTTGAACTATATATATTTTTATATTGTTGTTTAATTTTCTTTTATCATTTTTTATTATTATTTATACTCTCCATTTTCAAATCATCAATGTCGGTTGAATATTTTGAGAATCGACCATTGGATTAGATACTCTTCTTATACAAGTCATACATGCCAAAAATCACATTGATCCAACGGTCAGATTTTAAAATATCTCACTGTAAAAAGCTGCAATGTTTTTAATTATAATAATTTTTCACGGTGACATAATTCAGAAACCAACCGTTGGATCACTGTGATTTTTAAGATACATGATATACATAAAAAAAGTATTTAATCCAACGGTTGATTTATGAAAATATTAAATTAACACTGGTGTTTTAAAAACGGATAGTAGAAATAATAATAAAAAAAATGGTAAGGGGAACACGACCCTTTACATAAATAGGCCTAAAGTTATTATTATTATTTTTTAAATAATATAATTAATTTATACCATTAGTCCCAAAGTTTTTTAACATAACAAATTAGCATATGAATTTTGAAAATCTTAGGGACCTTACAATATAAAATTGAATCTCGTGATATATATTATTTTGGGCTACATACTTATAAGTTATAAGTGTCAAATATAATTTTTTTATACCACTAGGCCCAAGATTTATTTAATTTTTTATTCAAAAATTCTTTGTACACTAGGTAATTTTTTATTACTTA
>JAESVK010000907.1:2079222-2100306 GCA_017140935.1 Hamamelis virginiana | reverse complement strand
TTTTTTATTACTTATAAGCATATTAATTAAGTTTTATTGCTTTTTTTAAAAAAAAATTTATGTACACTAAGTAATTTTTTATTTAAAAAAAAAAAACAAATTGCGAAATTTGTAACTAACTAAATAATTTTTTTGTACAAAATTATGTTTTATTCTAATTTGTAGAAAAACAATATTATCTAAACAATTTTGTAAGCCACAAATAAAGTATCTACACTTAGTATTTTCCAAAAATATATAGGGTCACGTAATTATACTAATTTGATAAAATTAAATTCTTTTATATACCAAATTATTTGTAAAAAAATAAAAAACACTTGTTCTACAATTATGATTTTTTTTTTTTTTATATACCAAATTATGAATTGTTTATTTTTTTTTTTTTAGGATGTCGAATAAGCTACCAGATATTGGTTGGGAACATGGTACAGCTGTCACTGCGGATAAAAAGAAAATTCAATGCAATTATTGCCATAAGGTGATCAGTGGAGGGATCACACGTTTGAAACAACACCTTGCTGGTGTACGAGGTGATGTGGCAGTGTGCCAGAAGTGCCCTAGAGAGATTGCACAGATGGTGAATCAGGCTCTTTCTGAAGCCACACAGATGAGGGAGTCTCAGAAAAGGAAAAAAGAACAACTTCTGAACAGCCTAAGAGATGAGGCTGAGTTTGAGCGTCATCCTCGGCATTACATTGATGATTACGATGAATTTGATGGTGGTGACTACCAGGGTGATGAAATGTCTAGACATGAGCAGGCACAGTTGAGATACGCTATGGAAGAAAGCCGAAGGACTGCATTACATGAGGCAGATGCCCGCAGGCATTCAACATCTGATATGGCAGGTCGTCCTTCTAGACCTTCACAGTTTGGTGCAGGTCCTTCTCGAGGTGGTCCTTCTCGAGGTGGTCCTTCTGCTGGTGGTCCTTCTGCTCCACCTCCTCGTAGTTTCAGCATTCGAGATCCACACAGGGTTTCAGGTCCTGAATTAAGAGGGATTGATCGCTATATGTATGGGCCACCTGATGCAAAACAAAAAAAAATTAAAGACTTCATTTTTTAAGGATAAGGCAAAGAAAATGGGAAAGGCAATATCCAAATTCTTTTACTACAATGCCATTCATTTTAATGCAGCAGACAGTGGCCCTTATTATCAGGTCATGATAGATACCATTGCTGAGTGTGGGCCGGGAGTGGTTGGCCCAACAGGATATCAAATTGGTGGAATTTTTCTAAATGAAGAGGTCGAAGAGTTGACAAAATATCTTGAGAGTATGAAGAAAAAGTGGCCTGAATATGGGTGTACAATTATGTGCGATGGATGGTCATCGCAAAACAAACACCCCATCACCAATTTTATGATTTACTGTGACCGTGAAATGGTCTTCCACAAATCAGTGGATAACACCAACGCAGGATCAAGAACAGCCGACTATCTCTACGGGCTTATGGATAAGGTCGTGGAGGAGGTAGGTGAGCAGTATATAGTTCAGATTGTCACAGACAATGAGGCTTCATATAAGGCTGTAGGCCTTAAATTGATGGAGAAGAGAAAGCACTTGTTCTGGTCTCCTTGCGCTGCTCACTGCATTGATTTGATGTTGGAGGACATTGGGGAAATAAAGAATGTCAAAGCTGTTATCACCAATGCCCGTAGAATCACAAGCTATATATATAACAGTGATGCCCTCGTTAACCTAATGAGGACATTCACAGATAATAGAGAGATCCTTAGGCCGGGGATAACACGTTTTGCCACTGAGTACATAGCCATTGAGAGCTTACTGAGACACCAAGCTGCCTTAAAGAGGATGTTTTCATCCCATGAGTTGCAAGAGCTTTCATACTCACGCAACCGTGAGAAAAGGGGGTTGAGAACACAGGTATCTAACCTCATTCTTACTGAGCAATTCTGGCAACGAGCTGAGGGTGTCCGTGCTATGATGGAGCCACTTATAAAGGTACTCAAAGTCATCGACCAGGATAAAAAGCCGACGTTGGGTGTTATCTATGATTGCATGGATAGAGCAAAGATGGCAATCAAAGTCTCATGTAAATCTTGGAATAAGATTTGGTCAATTATTGACAAGAGATGGGAGACTCAGCTCCACAGAGACTTGCATGCAGCAGGTAAATTATCTCATTCTTCTACCTTTACAGTTTTGCGTATATAATTCTTGAATTTAGATTAATACATTTTTACTCTTTCCTTCGGTTGCTACAGCATACTTTTTAAACCCGGCGAGCCAATACAGTACCACCTTCAGTGATGATGAAGAGGTTAGAAGGGGTTTAAAAGTTGTAATTAAGCGTATTGAGCATGATGTGGCAATACAGGCAAAAGCGCTTACTGAAGTGAGTATAATCGATGTAATGTAGCACAAAATGACAAACAATACTAGGGCATTCGATCAAACTTAATAGTGATGACCTAATTGCAGGTAAAATTATTCAGAAGCGAGAGGAGAATTTGGAGAAGTGCTAACTAAACAATCAAGAACTACTTGTCTTCCAGGTTTGAAATAAATTGGAGCTTTTTAGAGTTACACTTTTTATTGTGAAGGTATAGATTTTTTAAAATTCTCAAACTAACACATTTTGCTAAATTTGTGTTTGTAGCTGAATGGTGGTATAATTATGGGGAATCTGCTCCAAGCCTGAGGAAAATTGCAATTAAAGTGCTTAGCCAAACATGTTCCTCATCAGGGTGTGAAAGAAATTGGAGCACATTCGCCTTAATCCATACAAAAATTCGAAACCGCCTAGCTATGAAAAAATTGGAGCAACTCGTGTATGTACACTACAATTTGCGTCTTCGAGTGAGGAACCTCTTGACAAGGAAAGAGGATGATGACTACTACAATCCAATTGACCTGAACCATATCTTTACGGATGAAGACATATTAGATTCATGAATTCGGGAGTCTGAAGAACCTTTGCTCAGTCCTACTGATGAATGGTTACAGGAGGGCATCCACGAGTTGAGTGGGGATGATGACCATGAAAATGAAATTGGAGGTAGTAGTCGTTCACGAGGGCGAGGGCGAAGTGGTAGTGTTGAACCTCGCACTAGCGGGCGAGCACGGGATGGTAGGGATTCACAAGCAAGTCGTGGAAAGGGGGTTTATCAAGGAAACTCAGAAGATGAAAATTCTGATAGTGGCAGTGAATCCAGTTATAGCAGAGGTGGAGGTGGGGGTGGGGGATTTAGTGGTGGGGGATTTAGTGGTGGTGGTGATGATGGTGACGAGGATGACGGTCGTGGTGGTGGTAGTTATCCGGTTTTGACCCAAGTTGAAACCCAGACATGGCAAAAGGGGCGTGACAGGTTCAATGCCACACAAGATACAGATCATGGATTTCGACCAGAGTCAACAAGAATGCCGGAGACAAACCCTGCTGATGCACGGAGGAGGTATTGGGATCAGTTGGTTGGTTTTCCAAGTGAGGACAGTAGTACACCTGATCATGCATACGAGAAAGTCATGCAGAGACGGCAAGGGCAGGGTGGTCAACTAGGTACCACGGGGCCTACGCTTGATGTTCAAATGGGCAGAATGCATTTAGGATATGGGCAACCATCCTCATCACAGCCACCGCCCCCATTGCGGAGATCTCGTAGCAGTGCTACTTCTGGTAGAGTTCGTAGGGATCGCCCGAATGCACCACCTCCCAGAAATCCTAGAGATCCCGTGACACAAATAAGTTATGGAGAACCACCATCTACCAGCACTAGTACTGGTGGTTACGTTGATCGGGATAGACATCATCACCATGGTAGTGGATCTTATGGCAGTAGTAGTGGTGGTGGTTATGGATATCTCGACCGAGCCTCAAGTGGGTCTATGGGTTTTTTTGATGGTGGTTATGGCTCCAGTAGCAGTGGCACACAGATTAGTTATCCACCCAACCAACAAATCTATCCACAGAATTCTAGTGACCACTCTTCACAGGATACAGGCGAAGGCTTCTCTTTCTCATTCTTCTTTGGACCTCAGTATTTACCACGACAATATGAAGGAGACGGAGAAGGATTTCAACATCATCGCCACTCCACGTATCGTTGAAAAAGAACTCTTATGTGTTTACCTATTCTTTTTGCAAATGAAATACTAGAAAAAGTTGAACTTGAATGGACATTTGATGTTCTAAATCATAAATCAAGCAAAAGCTAATAATATATGTATTTTAATGCAGCAATTCAGTGCGCTAGCGCCTTTTTTTATGTTTTAAGGCATATCATGCACTCTAAGCCATTTATTTTGCTTGTTTGATGGTTCTAATTTGATTGCCTGATTTTTTCTGAATTTTCTATGATTTTTTTAAATTTTTTTGAACATTATTTCATGCCTAAAGTTGCATCTCGCCCGAGACGCGACGAGTCGTCCGCGACCGCGACGCGACGACGTCCACGACCGCGACTTTGAACCATGACACACACACACACGAAGGCCTTCATGGCACTCATAGAAAAGAATCTAAATCTAATGGTAAAGAGTTACTCCCATTGAGAATATCCTCGCAATTGAGGTACCTCCAATCATAATCCTATATATATCCAATGGCTGAGATCACTCACATTGAAACCAAAGCTGCCCAAGATGCGCATAAAACCCCTTCATTATTATATTACCATATTACAAGGTACTTAGTGTGCATGAATGAAGCCCCACCTAAGGGAGGTTTTCCTTTGCAAGGTTCTTGCGTGCTCCGTATCCATAACTGGCATACAACTTGTCAACTTGACGCTTGACACCTGCTCAAGTCCATGGCAGGACCTAAGGAACCTTAAAAGTACCCTAGGGTTCGATCATGGTTTGAGTAGTCAAGATGTCGCATTGCATTATACTATTACCTTGACTGCACCATTAGGATGGCTTGAAAGGCCATGGTGGCTAGAGTGAGGGCTAACCAAGCTAGCTATGTACCTCAACTCTAGGGGGTGTTTGGGAATCTCAAAACCGGGTTTACCAAGGATAAGGTTGGCCCAATTGTTATGAACCGTGTTTGGTAAACTCTTTATCTGGTCTTGTATTGTCTTAAAATTGGCCCAAAAACCAGTTAATGTTGTTCCAAGTACCCATTGGTTTTCATAAAACATAGATTAAAAAAAAAAAGGGGTTCTCTCTTTTATCTACATCATAGACCCATTTTTCCATCTTTCACACACTCATCTCTCCATATCATCTCTACTCACACCCTTCTCCACGGCAAAAGTCTTCTCTCTATCCCTCATCATGGTGGTAAAGCTACTCTATCTCCTCTACATCAACTCTACGGCACTTTCTCTACAACTCTCACCACTCTTATTGTGCTCACTCTGCATAAAAGAGAAGAAGAACAAGAAAGTCAACAATAGAGGAGATGGAAACAAGAAGAGAGAGGAAGAGACCTCCAAGAAGCATTAACGTTGAAGAGTGAAGAATTTGTCGTGAAGAATTTGTCGCCAATGATGGGTGCGTGCCAAAATCTTTGCCCTTCCTTCTAAAAAAAAATAACTAATTTTACTGGGTAAAGGTATTGATTTAGGAAGTTCCAATGGAAAATTTTGAGCTGATGTCTTGATGATGATTCGGAAATTAGGGATTCATTGGGAATTAGGGATTTGTGGTTAAGTTTTTTTAGAGAGAGTTTACAAGGAAAAAAACTAATTAGTTTTTGACAAACAACTGATTAACTAAAACTAGTTCAAACTGAAATCAATTTTGGCTTGACTATTTATTAAAGTTGATTCTAGCCCAAACTCCTAAAATGCCAAACAGGCCCCTATAATTGAAAGAATTACTTTTTGCCTTGGTCTTTTGTACGAGAAATAAGGAGAAAGCAACTTGGTGACACGTCAAAATCTATTTCTCCCAACAATTGGTGGGATGTCAAATTCTTATTGAACTTTCAAATAATATCCTTATACTTAGCTTACATATTTGGTAAGCCTTTAGATAAGCTTTCATAAGCTTTAATTCTATGATAACCATGGAATTAAATATCGGAAATATCACTGATATATCGGCGATATATCCATGTATCGGCAATGCTCGATATAAGTTATGACATGCATATCTTTATCACATTATATCGGTGGATATATCGAGATATATCGGCAATATATAAGATATATCGGATATATCAAGAACTTTCATGAATAAAAAAAGCCAAATATCGCCGAAATATCAACTATATCGAGAGATATATCGATATGTATCGGCCATATTGGCCATATCGGCGATATATCATATATATGTTCTTTGTTTGATTACGACTTTTATGGCTATAATATCCGTCATATCTTTGAATCGATATAGATATTTCCGATACGATTGATATATCCGTTGATATATCCATGTTTTGGGACCCTCGATATATCCGTCAATACTGATACTTAATTCCTTGATGATGACACATGTTGAAAACTAGACACTGTCAGCTTCTCATTAAAACCATCTATCTTATATGCATTGGTCTATATTCTGATCGAGTAAAATCATAACACCTGTATCACACATGTCATTGCCATATTCAACTTCTCAACTATTTTTCTACCATACTAACCCTACCCACCATAAGTTCAAGACATTAGAAAACCAAAGAAGAGAATCATTTAACTACCAGTGCAATCCACTATTCTATCCTTAAATTACATACCCATCGTAAAGTATCCTATTACTAAGCCACTTATCTAAATTATATTATTCTAAGTCTACACATTCTAAAGTATCCTATTACTAGACACATTAATTTTTCATATTGGTCCATAATCTTCCAAGTCAGAGGCCTGAAAGATGGTTTAGTACTTAAGTGTTTACTACTGCCATGGTGCCACCCCCTATATGTGTATCCCCACAATTGCATCACTCCCTCACCATCCTACTCTGCTAATGCTAAGTCCTTCCAAAAAGATAATGTTGTTGTAGATGATGTCGATGTCATTTGGGTTTTGGTCACTAAGGATTTTAAGGGTACTCCTTTGTTTATGATTAGGGGCAATTGGGTGGCCATTTGTAATTAGTAGAGTTTGTTTTCTTTTTGCTTTCTTTTTTGGTGTTTCCTGTTTGTAAGTAGGACATCTTGTCCTCTTCTTTTTTATCAATACAATTTGTTGCTTATCAAAAAAAAAGATGTCTTTTGGTTTTATTAAGGCTATTTCATAAAGGTGTTGCTACCAGTGCACCACCACATCATCTCCTAACAAGTACACCTCAACATTGACAATCCATATCAACATAGTTAATAGCCTTCAACAAACATGAGCAAACACACACAAGAATCCCCATCCACACAAAGTTAAAGGCTTAAAAATGATCCAACACTCAAGCATTTGCTACTGTCACCCCTATAGGCATTCCCCCACAGTTGCCACGCTCTTCCTCCTCTAGCTAAACACATTCTTGCAATCTCAAGTTTCCTACAAATTATTGTTTTAAGGCCAACTTTGCTACTAGCAACATTGCTACCTCACCTTTAAAAGGCTAAGTCTCTATTCAGGAAAGGCGACATTGTTATCATCATACCATGTCAAATCCAAATAAGTAATAAGTATTACCAGTTCACATCAATATTGTTAGTAACCGCCAATATATGTTATATGTCAACAAGCACACACAAAACCTTACATGAACAATTGTTTCGCAGATCTATTGTTGCTGCACATATATATACATATATAGCTTTATGATTAATGGCTAAAACTACAGGTTCAAGCTACGAACCAAGCCTAAAGATTAACTGACCTCTTTAGCACCCTTTTTTGTTTTTTCTCCCACCTTGATCAGGCCATGCTGTTACACGGTCTTGGATAGAATTCAACCCCAAAAGCTAGCTCAGGAGATGAGGGGGCCCTCACGCTTATAAACAGCACATTACTTTCATACCTAGGCGATGTGGGACTTCACTTCACACCCTCCCTCACGCGCAGTGTGCTCACTCGACAACACCTGCCGAGTGCAGGCCAGGGACACGCACCCTACCCATCCTGTTACACAGTCTTGGGTAGAATTCAACCCCAATAGCTAGCTCAGGAGGTAAGGGAACCATCACGCTTATATACAGCACATTACTTTCATACCTAGGCAATGTGGGACTTCACTTTACACCCTCCCTCACACACAGCGTACTCACTCGGCAGCACTTGCCGCGTGCAGGCCAAAGACATGCACCCTACCCATCCCTCGGTATGCCTGCTCTGATACCATGTTATATGGTCTTGGGTAGAATTCAACCCCAAAAGCTAGCTCAGGAGGTGAGGGAGCCCTCACGCTTATATACAGCACATTACTTTCATACCTAGGCGATGTGGGACTTCACTTCACGCATCATTGGCCAAAACTTAGCCTATTTGCTTGCAAAAGGGTGTGTTGACACATTTACTATCTAACTAATCTAAGACTTATTGGGGTTTTTCTCATTGATCATATCAAATGGCCTTAAATCTAAAAAGCATTTCAATCATTAAAAAATGGATACCAACGTGACATTAGCAATGCATCAATTTGCTTTTTTAATTCACGATGGCCATCCTGCTTAAATAAAATGCTCCAATACGAAGTACACAATAGAGAGTACTTTCTAGCGACTACATGACAAGAAGAGTTTAAGCTTGAGAAGAGATTGAAAAAAGAATTAGCTATTTTTATATAATTCAACAATTGTTTAAACTATTCATAAATATTCCTAAATGACAGAATCATTTGAAATAATTTTAAGTTAACAAAATATGCTTCTACTCCCCAAAACCTCTCCCCCCCACCCTCACCCCCACCTCCCCCAAAAATAAAATAAAAAAGAAAAAGAAAATCTGCACAAACACTCATATACATTTCTAAAGCCACATTATTCCCAAAATACCTTACCATATTTGATAATTGGGATTCCAAACTTATAAATTCCATGTCAACCTATTGCAGGTGTCAAATGATTCTTGCAATCCCAAATTGTCCATATATACTAGTACATGATTTTGGAGACTCCATTTTCACAAGATATCATACTTCATACAAAATCTCTATATCAACAGTTAATTTCTTTTCTATCAAATCCTAGACTATAAGAGCAACATGACCACTAATTGCAGTTAGTTTTATAAGATTTCGTTTAACCTCCTTTCAGGCTTAGTTAATTTGTCCACTTATTCCATTCCCTATAAAGATACCCTAGATCACAATTTACTAATTTACTAAAATTAAGTAGGATTACTTTCTCTTTTGGTCGCATAATCCATTTGGAATTACAGTGTAATTCTTTCTAATCATCGTTCTCTTGTAAGAGTTGTAGTTAACTCAATGCCAGCTTGCTATAATCACAAAATTGTAAACAGGAATGAACAGAACTCTATTCTAAAAAAACTTAACATCCTATAGTTTTTTCTTTGTTTCCCATGTCCTGTTTCTTCTTCACCATTATCTAGTCCTTGTAATCATCAAGATTGTGTGTAACAATCTAAAGAACATCTAGAGTAATGAACTTCGAGATATATAAAATAATGGAAAACAAGGAAATTACACTTTCACCCCAAATATTTTAACTCAAATATATATATATGCCCCTCAATCATTTTTCAAACATTTTGCACCCCTATAGTTTCAAGGGGGCAAACAACCCTAACATTGTTAACAATATAAATAACATTACAATCATACCCTTTAAATGGCTTTGTGCGAAATGTAGTGGTGGATTGGAATAGTGATATAAGACCAATTTTGCTTTGATTATATGGATTATTATATGAAATATATGAGTTTATGTTTTAAGGTATGACAGGTCTTACTAAATTGTAACATGTGATATGCATAGCACAACACAACATAATGTTTATATGGGTATTAAATATTTAAATGAACAGACATTAAATGGATATTTTTGCCTTTCTTACTAATACAAATAGATAGTAGTTTTTCAGTATTTAAATTGCAACAGGTTTTATGAAATGTAATAGAACAGGTTTTACTGAATGTTTTATTGAATTTTGTTCGAGTAATTGAACACATTTTAAAAACAATTTGAGTGTGTGCCAAATAGGTGCATACATACAGCTTTAATGAATAGGTTTTATGCCCCCAACCATTATATAGATTACCACCATATCATGGCACTAAAATTAGTAATTGAAGTGTCATTGAGTGGCTGTGAGAGAAAGAACGGAATGAGAGATAATTGAATGAGGAATGATATTTTGTCAACGAATCAGCCAAAGGACATTTTTGTATTAATAATACATTAAATTGACCACGTGTATTGCCTGTGACAAATGTCTGTCAAAATTCCCAATGGCTGATTGACAAAGGGTGCTTTGTGATACATTTGAAAAATTCCGGGGTTAAAACTATATTTTGGTTAAAGCGTAGGGGGTGAAAGAGTAATTTTTCCCTATAAAAATTATAAATGAAAAAGGAAAAACCAAAAAATTAAGAGTAGTCTAAAATTACATTATATTAGGTTAGTCACAAGGTGTACACTGGCAGTTTTTGAGACTAAACTAAATATGCTCGACTTGCACAACTTACTTCTACTATCCACTTCTTTTTATGTATTTAGTTACTTGCAGGGAAAGTAACTGTTATTCAACATTCGACTAAAAAGAAATAAAATAGAAAGAAAACAGCAATAGAATCTAACCTGTGTAGAGAACTAGCAGTTAATTGCACTTCTTCGACCTCCATTACACCTTTGTGTCTCTTCCTAAACGTTTCAAAAAGTTCATCTCTAATAGACAAAAGCTGGTGAAAACCAGAGTGAAGATACGAGTCAAATCATTCAAATATTTAATACTTTGCAAAGGCAAAATAAAATTAGCAAAGAGAAGGAGAGAGATACAGGTATACAGGGCTTCTATTATAAGGTGCAAAGTGACCTCTATAGGGCCAAATGTATATCATATTTTGAAAAACTAACCAGGGATTAGATGAATTGCTTATGAATTGCATGTTCGCTAAAAATCACAGTCATCTAATCCAACGGTCAATTCTTCAAAATATGATCTCCATTTGGCCCTAGAGAGGTCACCTTACGCAAAGTTGCGTAAGGTGCACCTTATAATAGAAGCGCTGTATATATATATATATATATATATATAGAGAGAGAGAGAGAGAGAGAGAGAGAGATTCCTTTCAAGGGCCAATAATGTCTCATTTGGCATCCCGTTTATCACACGATTCCAGTAAGAAAATAGAACACACAATTACAAACCATGTGATGCCTTATAGATTATTCTGCAAAATCCAGTTTGATGGATTCATGGACCGACATTTTTAAAGTCCAAGCAGACATACCAAGGTACCATACCATACAATATGATAAGAAGAGTTCAATATTATATCACTCAATTGTACATAATGACAAGCAACCTAAATGCTGGCTCTACTTGCTAATCAAAACAGCAACAGTTGGAGGTACAATTACAGCGAAAAAGAAAATGTAACACGGAATACAAACTTTTTGTAATTTTATATTTTTTTTAGAAGAAATGTATGGCAAAAGTGAGGGAAGATAAGAAATTTCATTTACTACTCCCAGAGGAAGCCTCTCCAAAATTATTATTAATGAAAAATGATAAATTTGAAAATGGGTGAGGACATATTTGCACATGCATATAACACACAAAATCAGATGTCTATATGAGCAAACACTAATAAAAAAATCCCTTTATTACCCCCTAGCCTACCCCCTCTCCTTTTCCCTTCTCTCAAGTTAGAGTATGGATGCCTATCAAGCCTTACCTGCCTAAAATCTCAAATAACTAAATTTTTAACTCCTATGTCCCAATCATTAATTGCCTGTGCTTTGAAAACAATAATACCCTATTAGGCAAGACTTTAAAATACTGCGAGATGCTTCATTAGAATTGCAGCTTCGGCAAGTAGAGTCAGGTTGGAGGTCAACTGATGCTCAACCCTGAAACTAACACCTTCTGCCTGTTACTGAACCCAACCTGGCCTCTAACCCAAACTGTCCAACCTGAGCTGAACCCAACTTCAAAAAGTTAGCTTCAGTTAAGCTTGGGTAACGTTGGGTTACTTCAGGTTTGATGGCATTAGTCATATAGGCTAAGAAAAAAAATGTGAATTTCAATCTTTTCTTTTGTAAGTTCTGGCTCAATCTTCATAGAATAATAAGCAGATCTGCAATCCAAAAGAACTTACAACACCTTAACAACAGTGATTGAAACACCAGAGTTCAGAATAGCAGTAAAACTACAATCAACATTTACAATAACATCAATCTTCTTAAAATCCTTTTAAAAAAAATAACGATCAAGTGAACTAGAGATGGATTCACCATGAAATCCATTAAGGTTACTAATCCCAAGCTCTGCATAAACCAAATCTGAGCAAAATTTTTGAAAACATAATAATAATCTTGCAACCATAAAAAGCGACTTACCACTGCATAAAAGGAGAGCAAGAAGGTGGATGTAGCAAGGAGTTTGGAGTAGGGAAAAAAAGATGAGCAAGTGCAAGGGTTTTTTTTTTTTTTTTTCCCTTTTTCCCCCTTCCGTTTGGAAAACAGTACATGAGGAAACAAAAAGGATTGCTGTTTAGATTTTCTTCACCTTGGATGTGATACTACGTAGTTACTCCACCTTTGTTTACTTATAACCATCTTTAGAACCAATCATAAACAGCATATATGCACCAATCACAAACAACATTATATGCATGGTTATTATCAGGTTTGGGATGGGTAAAGTTTCCCAACACCTCAACCCTAGCCAACCCTGCATATTAAAAAATCTAAGCCCGCACGATGGTTGGCTTGGTTCAAGTTCAAGTGTTCAATCAGCCCAAGTCGCAGCCCTAGCTACAGGATGAGTCATCCTAGGAAAATGTATAAACTGGCAGCTAACACTTTAATGCAGCCAGAAGCATGTCTCAAGCAACACTAGAACCAACTATAATAAATTACACTAGTAAATCCAAAGGTAAAAGCAAGTAATAAATGAGAAAAGGAAATAAAAATCATACCGGTTGCTCTACATGATCATTCCAAAAGCTAATTGTTGAGTCCCTCACTTCACGAATCCAATTATCAATGTCAGAACTTCCCATCAAACTACTATGACGTAAGACCCACATTGAACAAACCGAGAGGCCAACCATTCCACATGTGTAATGGATCCAGTACCGAGTTACTTTCCTTGGTTTTTGGTGCTTGGCAACCTAAATTGGGGGGGAAAAGGAAAAGAAAAAAAGAAAAGAAGAAAAGAGAGCAAGTAAGCAACTTTTGTCTCAAAATAAATGTATCATTTAGAACCCAATCACTATAGGACTGTTAAAAGGCAAGATGTTGATCCCTATCCACCCCACAAACAAGAAATTTGGCGAATGCTTTGCTATATCATTAAACCAAATTTAAATATACCTCAATCCAACCTGTCTAAGCTCCTTTCAAAGAATAAACCTGACAAGTGTCCAATTTAATCATGCATCAATATACGTATGTATGGTTTATGCAAATATGTATATGTGTGTGTGCGCTAACTCATTAGAATTTTTATATCCAATGTAATGTATATTAACATCTCATAGGCTCAATATCTCTAATAGGTATCTCTATTTGGTCTGGATATACTACTTTCTTAGCTGACCAAATTCAGATACACACTGTTGACAGGACATGCCTATTTAATAACACTATTACTGCAAAAATGATATATGGCCGTAACTCTGAAACAGGTGAAACAGAACACAATTTCAAATTGGATAAACAGGCTTGAAGATTAGGCCGTTATAATTCCCTATATGATACTATCAAATACATAAATGAACGAAGCAGATACTCTGGCAGTACTCACTGTTATTGCGAAATCTAATAACAGTACATTAAATAATTGATATAACTCTAATAAGAGAAGACTCAAATAGCCAAATCATAGAGAAAATCTTTAATACATTAATAAAAATTAATTGACAACATCAGATTGCACAAACCATAAGAAAAGAAAGAAATATATATATATATGAATACCAACAGCGAAAAACTGTGACATTTTGAAGAACAAAGTCACAGTTTTTTCACAGTGACACTTTTTAGAAACAGACCATTGGATCACTGTGGTTTTTGGTATGCATGACATAAATAAGAAGGGTATCTAATCCAACGGTCAATTTTTCAAAAATCTGTTTTGCAATTGGCCCTAAGTATATCACCTTACGCAACTTTGTGTAAATACTTATACACTTTATAATAGAACCTTCTTTGTGTGTGTGTGTGTGTATAATATATATGTAAAATGATAAAATAGATTATGTATATAGCATCCTACCATGCACATAGATCACCACATTTAATAACAAAGATTTTTTTAAGTCAAATTCAAATTTCCATATTACATATGCACATCATTTTAAAAAAACTCCAAGAAATCTTATGTAGCTTCCTAAGCAATCGTGAATACTAGATGTCCTCATATCCATGAGTCCCTCTAAAGCAAGTTATACAAACTTATATTTGGCTAACACAGTTACACCTCAAGGCTAGCCTTCCACCTTGGGCCTATGCTCCACCTAATGCGAGAACAACAAGCTTCCCCCAGTCACTAATCTTTTGAAACTATGTTTACAGTTATTCTATATTAACTTGCTTCTTAAATATACCTAAATAAATGACAAAAATTGACTTACAAATAACAGACTCAATAAAGTCTTATCCCAACATGGGGTCAACTACCTGAACCCCTTTTCGCCATTCAACTCCATCAAGGGCCATAACTTCTATTAAATCCCTAGCACACGTCCTTTCTCACTACCTCTAACCACATTATTCTGGACCTTCTTTTTGTCCTTTTAGGAACTTCGACTTGAATCAAATTGACCTTCAACTTGAATCAAGTCACTCTTCCATGCTTTAGCATTCCTAGGTCTTCATAGCACATGTTGAAACCATCTTAGACAATTTACCCTCATTTTTTCCTCAATGTAACCACTCCTAGCTTCTTACATGTAAATAAATAACAACCAAAACCACATAAAAAATAAATAAATAATTTTTAAATAATTTTAAAAAAAATCTTACAAATAAAATATAGCATTTTGAGTATACACGAGAAAGTGAACAGGGAAAACTCTATTATGGAGTGTTGTAAGATTTAAATACTTGAATATAGATAAACATGTACTATTTCAGAGACTTGCTGATATATCACAAATCTGAATAACAAGGTAGTTTCATATGCCCCAATGTTTAAATTTGTATTGAACATGGATATCGTAAATTCATAATGCCTACATGAGATTACACAATCCTGGGTGTTGTACAGTGTATACATCACATACAACGTGTCATGCATATTATGTATTGTATGATTATTGCTAAATCAATCGCTATTATACAATTCCAAGGAAGCTCTTGCATGTGATGGAAACATTGAAAACTTCATTAAAAAAATGCAAATTTAGTACAAGTTCTGTTACCAGCAAACACAAACATAGCAATAGGAAGAAAGGATGGCATTTGCTTTAAAGACACGCATAGATTAATGAGAATAAAATAGAAATAGTAAGAAGACAAGTTCAGTACAAAATAGACTCAATGTTTATGTTTCGAACAGAACACGCTCATTTTACAGTGCGTCAGCAGAATAATTTAAAGGTACTACGGGTAAAATAAATGATCATATCAGTAACCTTTTCTTATATATTTCTGTTCACTCGTATTCCCACTTTTATCACTCTTTGAAGTAATAGATTTTAATTAATACAACGGACCACAATACAATCTCAACAAGAATCAGAGAGCATAGAAAATGGTAGAAAACCCTTACAAGGTCAGATAAGTAAGAGTCCAGTTTGTGTAGATTCTGATAAATCAAATTGATAGCATCTCTAATTTCACAATCTGTCCACTGAGACCCTTCCTGGTTTACTTCTGGCAGTTTCTCAAATAAAAGAGGAAATGAGTAGCTTCCATCAACAGAAGAATCATTCTGCATGGTCATTGCATAAGAAAAAAATAAATCAGAAACTGGAACTACATAAAATAAGAAAATAATAGCTCCATGTTCTTTTGCTGTTTGCCCGCTGAATAGTGAACACTGTTAGGGTAGGAAAAATGCAAAAGCACATTCAATTGCTATTTACTAAAGAAAAAAGGTAAATCATATGTCTTCATAGTTACTTTACGCATGGCATGTAGATGGCCAATTGATGCCTCCAGTTTCGAAAATAAACCATTCATAGTAACCAATAATGAAGGCAATGACTTCTCTGGATCCTTGACTAACTCCTCTCCAAATCTGTCGACTTCCATGTAAACCTATGTAAACCATCAAGAAAGTAACTCATAATAAATTATATTTACTTCAAATAGTATGTCTTAAATATATATATGCGGTTGCACTTTTGTGGGTAATGAATATGTGTCTAAATATGATATGTGTTACTCACGCATGCACACGCACAGTCTGTCACCTAGGCATACAGCCTCACTGACTCCAACAATCAAAACACCTCACTGTGCCAGATAGGCTAGAACAAGGTTAACCAGGATGAGATTGCGAGCCTAGCACATTAAAAAGATTAAACAAGATGGGCAGTGCCTGATGATGACTATGCTAAATTTCTGTAAGTCTCATTGCATAAGCTAAAGACTTGATACAAAGTCTGTTACAAAATAAGACAACTAGATATATAATTAATCAAACCCTAAAAGCGCTTGAAAACATTACAAGGCATATTAAATATGGAAACTAAAGATAGTGAGATATCTTTTAAACATTTACTAAATCTAACATAAGATATGGTGCATCCCAGTAAACCATGTTATAACACACCAGTTTCCTCAACAACCCCTGCCCCCCAAGGTTAATATAGGTAAAAACTACAATCAATTTGCATGAGACATTATTGGTTGCTCTCCCTGAAAAGACATTATTGGTTGCTCTTCCTGACACTCTTGAATAACAATAGGCTGGGCTGCCACTGAGCTTGAATGATGTTGCTTCCTTATAATAAACATCTTCAATCCAAAAATGATTGATTGACACTGCTCCCCTTTATAAGTTATTACAACCACCTCATAAGAAAGAGAACTCAATGGTCCAGAAGACAAAAATAAGGCACAAGACAAAAATAAGACATCATGTGACTTTACATTAAAGCGGATGTTAAGTGGGTTTGGCATAGAAGTGGCATCATGTGCCACACTGCAATAAGTGGGCCATTTGGGGCTCAAAATAGTCAGGGAACAATACCCACAATCAAACTTTATGTTCTCCCTTCTTCTTTTTCCCCTTCCTTTTTTATGTTTTGTTCATTATCTTTGTTCCCAAATTTTTTTTCCTTTTCTTCTTCTTTTTTATTTTTTTTTTTAATTTTTTTTTTGCCTTACTGATGCAGCAGAATATCGATGATTAGCTCTCCAACAACGAACAACCTTCCACTTTCCTGTTGACGTATCACAAAGGCAGTGCCAAGAAAATAGGCATCCAGTACTGAGGACAAAGAGAGAAACTAGGAAAAAAAGAAAAAGTGAAAACTCTTTATAAATTCTTATTAAATCAAAAACTTAGTCCCCTCCAAAAGGAGGCTACAAGCATATATTTAAAGGCACTCCAATCAAACCCTAGAGAAAATAGAAAGAAAATATTAGTTCCTGTTTTTATATTTTATGCCTTATTTTAGTGCTTCATAAAACCCTAATAACACCTAGAAACCTTCTTAAATTGACCCTACCTATTATGGTATCATATAGATACTCAAATTTGACTAGAACCCTAAAAACAACTAAAATCAAGAAAATAAAATTCTAAAATATAAAAATCCGAAAATTACAAAATATTAATAAAATCCCCATGTGTTCTGCACCACTTTCCTCCATTCCCTGTTTTTCTTATCTTGTGATCCTGCCAAAAAAGTTACACAAGGAACGAGAAAATATTGGTTCTCAACCAATCTTCCTCTGATTCACGTTTGGGAGCAAGAAGAGCCTCTTCATCGTGAGTGCAACACCCTCTTCCTCATCAAAATCACACCAATTTCCTCATTTGGAGGCTGGTCATATACAGGAAAGGTAATTTCAGGTTCAACTTGTTCTGCTCCGTCCATCGAAAGAGCCTTATTCATGGCTTTTCGACAATCCCAAGATTTATGCCCCGGTTCTCCATATTCGAAGCGCTTAAATGCCCTTCCATTGGACTGTTTTTCACCCTCCCAATGATTAGAACTAGGCTGTTTAGATACTGGAACATGTGCTTTTTCAGGCTTTAAATGCTGTCCAGCTCCGGAACTACTTCCTATACCATAGGCGGATGTACTTCCTATACCATAGGCGGATGAATTTTCAGGCTTAGAGTAGTTAGGAGAAGTCTCTCCATACCTGGAAGTGCTCTAAAATTGTTGTCCAGACCTAAAAGAGCTTCAATTTTGTTGCTTTTAAACTAGCAAAGCTCAATTATATGCCTCCGAAACAGTCCACAATGTTTGCAGCCCAAGCACATATTGAATAGAGGACTTCAAACCACTCAAATATCTAGACACCATTTGCTCTTCATTCTCATGTAAATCAGCTAGAATACTTTGGTTGACTCATCAACACTTCCATTTTGTCTAAGATTATGCAAATTCTTGTAAAGAGTTTGCAAATAGTTGAATGGAAGAAATTGCTCTCTAAGTTGGTTCTTCATTTTTCCCCAATCTCTAATCTTTCCTTCCCAACTCCTTTGGCAGAACATTTGCAATTGCTTCCAAGCAGATGCTCTTCATTTTTCCATTCCCACTCCTTTGGCAGAAACCTCATAGTAATCAAATACTCTTTCAAGAGTACTCAGCTAATCCATGAATTCATCCAGATTGAGACTTCCTTAAAAATCCGGAATCTCAAGCTTGAAGTTATACTCAAGCCTAGGCTCATGCCTTTCAACATATTGTATCCCTCTTTGAGGAACCCCAACCGATTCTCAAAATGAGTGTGATTTTCCTTGGACTCATTACTAACCTCACTTGGAGGTTGCATATGCTGTACCAGCTCCACAAGTGCAGTTATTTGCCTCCTCAAATCAGCAATTTCATCCCTAATTGCTCATCCCTTTCACCTTGCTTATACTGCTGTCCAACATTTCTTCCCACCGGAGGGTTAGCATCAACACCTTCATCAAGATTTATTTGATCGTCTCTACCTCTACATCCTCTTCCTCTCCCTCAATGTGCCATAGAAAACTATTCAAAAAATAAATAAATAAAAAATCTCCACCAGCACCGCAAATCAAATCACAGTAATCAGATCACAGAAGCCCTTGTTCAATCACAGTAGCAAACTGAATCTGATCTGCATAGAAATTTCACACCAGTACGGAAATACTGGAGTCTGAATTGCACCAGAAAATTTAAAAAAGAACAGCAATGAAGAAGAAAAGGAGCAGCCAGGATCAATGGCAGAGGATTTCATGCAGAAATGCACCAGAAATCCACTAAGATTCAACTAATCAAGTCAATCAGAGAACAAGAGTTGGCTGCGATTGATCTTTCACAATGAGTCCACCACTGTATGGCTGTATCGAACCTTGGAATTGAAAGAAAATCACAAACAAATGACTGTGATTATGTTTCCAAGGGAAATCAATCACTGCCAGGGCTATATCGAAGCTTCAAATGCTAGAAAATCACAAAAGAATGGTGAATTTGAGGGACCGATGCCTAGATCTTACTGCTAGGGCTTCGGCTGGAAGAGAGACAAAAGAATTAGGGCTCGAATTGATTACAACCAATGGAAATGGATCAGAAACTAGAGTTCTGATATCAAATGATGTCAAACAACAACCAATTGCACCAAGAATTGAAAAGAAAGTGATCTGATATTGAAGAATTAGGGCCAAAATTACAGAAAAAGAAGGAGCAGAGAGCTAAAACTCTGTTTTAGATCTGGAAATTGTTACGAAATGACATAAAACTAACTACTCTAACAACTAGATAGGTATTTATAGGCTTCTAACAAACTAATATGGGAGATACTAATACTACATAGTTGTTACATGAAGTAAATGACAGTCAACATTAACAATACAACTTCAATACTATTTAATAGCCTGCATCAGATATTAGGCATAAAAAGTTTCAAGAAAAATAATACAATTTCTAGTTCCTTGCTCAATCTTACAAATCAGAAGAAAGAGATAATATCTAATTATTTTTTGCATAAAGAATTACTCCTCTTTAGTTATAATTTTAATTCAACACATTTCTCACAAAATTTCCACTAATAGATTGACTGCATTGAAATTTTAATTTTCCCTATTAATATTTTAGATACATTAATATATACTTGTATACAGGGAGTCCATTATAAGATGAACACAAAGTTGTATAAGTTAAGACAAATTGCAAATAGATTTTGAAAAATTGACCGTTGGATTAGATACTCTTCTTATGCACGCCATGCGTGCCCAAAAATCACAATGATCCAATGGACAGTTTTTAAAAAATGTCACTATAACTTTTTTGTTCTTCAAAATGCCACCATTTTTTCACTGTCGGTATTTTCAGAATTCGACCGTTGGATCACTGTAATTTTTGGCACGCATGACATGCATAAGAAGGGTATCTATTGCAATGGTCGGTTTTTCAAAATTTGTTTTGCAATTGGCCTTACACACGTCATCTTGCACAACTTTGCATAACACCGCCTTATAATAAACTCCCTGTACTCGTATAAATGTATACACATTTGTAAGTATGTATTCTATTTGGCTACTTTTTACATGGCCCAAACCTTTGAACCTCCTATAGGCAAATAAATTTAGGTAGCATTTGGCGTAGCTTCCTACTAATGGAAGTCATTTTTGAAGAAGTGATTCTTATGATTAACTTTTTCAAAAGTCATTTAGGGAAAAATTGGTGTTTGGCATTATCATAATTTAAAAGTCCTTTTGTATAAAAAATAAAATAAAAATAAAAAAATAAATAATAAATAATAAAAAAAGTGTGGAAGTGATGCTTCCTACAAACGTGGTTTTCAAAAGTAATATTTTATTAATTCTTCCAAATGGACTTCCAAGTAACTGACTTTTCATTGTCCATTTGGAAGAGTTCACCACACACACACACACACAAAATCCAAAATGACTTTTAAGGCTAGGAAGCCCATTTGGAGCCTCCCAAA
>JAESVK010000907.1:2060640-2079212 GCA_017140935.1 Hamamelis virginiana | reverse complement strand
TTTTTTTTCCAAAATGACTTTTAAGGCTAGGAAGCCCATTTGGAGCCCTCCAAAAGCTACGCCAAACACCCACTAATTCTCTACTCCAACGATCAAACATGCTTCTAGCCCCATTACAGAGTCGTGCTTTTCGGTTCACATCCATCATATATTTCATAAGGAACTCTCAAACCCAACCATAACTTCAAGATCACCTCACCTTTTTAACATGCACAACAGGTGCTATTCTCCACTAAAATTAATATAATGATAATTATACTAACACATGTGTTGATTATACTAATGTATGTCCACCACTCATGACAAATGAACAAGAAAAAAATTAGTTATTATGAAAAGAAGAAATGAACATGAAAGTAATAGTGACCATATGGAATATGAGCCCTCAAGAACAAAAGGCAAAAGTACATTAACTAGTCAGAATTTCACGAATAAATGGAAGAATATCAAGAAATTAAATATACTAAATAAAATAAGAAGAAATCAAGCAAACCTGAGCTAAAAATGTAGCAAGCGAATATCTCAAGTTAGTTAAGATAGTTATCCTCTCAGATATATGAGCAGATGCATAATGGCAGAGATTCTGCATAGAGGAACCCTCAGCAACACATTCACGTACCAGCTGAACTGTTCCATCAATAAAAGCCCGTGGCCCTCTCTCAAAAATCATAAAGTATACTTTTCGAGCATTTGATCCCTGAAATTAGAATATTCAAGCAAATAGCTATTAAAATTTCAAAATCAAAATTCAAGTAAAACATCCAAAACATGTTCATAATAATCCTAAAGAAAAACATTGTCTGTCATTACAAGAACCTTATTTACTAACCTCTGCTCTAGATTGCCAAAAATGCAAATTTTTCTGAATTTTGTGCAAATTGAAAAGCATGTGCTCCAAAATGTCCTCCAAAACATCAAAAACTCTAGATGCCTCGGTCATAATCCTGCATGAGTAGAGCATGAATCTATTTCTTAAGGACTTCATTATTTAGAGTTTCAATAGTAAAATACATGAGATAGAATTTTTAATCAAAAATAAATGTTCATGTGCTAAAAAAGCTTGACATGTATGATAAGAAATAAGTAAGATGCTTGTCTCGCCACCACTTTTACCACCTTCTGATTGCTCGGATGACATGACATTGCCACATCAGCATCCAAGTAAGTTACCACATCAACCTACTAAATTGACACGATAACGCCATGTCAACATCTAATTATTTTGTCCTAGTATGGCAATGCCATGTCAGTTAAGGTAAAGAAAAGATGCTAAAGTGGCGGTGAGAATAGCAGAATAATCATGAAGATGGTCTAAGTGCAAGAATTAAGATGATTAGATAAGATAATGGTGGTATGAAAAGTTCATGCTGCAAAAATTAAATGAGAAAAAGTTCCACAGAAAGGACATTAACGTTCCACGAAAATTTCAACAAACAGAACAGGACATTGAAAATACATATAAGTACTTACTACATGTATCCCATTCTGGTAAAGATATGATTGAATTTATTCTAGATATTCACGATAGAAATCTTGCTATCAATCTTATGCAATTCAGATAGAAAACACAATCAAATGTTTCCTAATTAAACTCCAATAAATCAAAAAAGTTATAGCAATCACTTCAGAGTGTGATTTAGAACACAAATGCTCTGTTCAGCTGCTAAATATGTAGGGAGTGAAATGAAAATGTAGGGGATGAAAAGAAAATAAAATTTTTAAATCTAATCATTTTTCACTACTCTCATGGAGAGAAAACAAAAGCATCCACTCACCTGCACCCGAAACAGCTATATCATGCTTACTCGATGAAAGTTTTTCATTTTTTGAAAACAAAAGCAAAAACGAAAAACAACATGAATCGTACATTTCAAAACTTCATTTTCTTTCCTTTTCCTCATTTCTCTAGACAAGCAAAAGAAGGGAAAGCAAAAACATAAAAACGAAGGCATCATTTCGTTTACATTTCGAAACAACTTTTTTATTGCTTGCGGAAGCAAAATAAAAATAATAAAAAAACTCTACTCCATTAACGCTAACCAAACAGCATAGAAGGAGAACAGTCAAACTAGAAGTGGGAGAAAACCAAAAACGCATACTCGGAAGAGTCGAGGGACTTGGAAGGCAATGGGAGTGGGAGGCATGCCCTGCGCTTCCTTGATCTTGCTCGAGTTATTCGGAGATAAAGACTAGAAACTTTCCCGAGAAAATTCGAATCTGAGCAGGGAAAGAAACTGACTACTCGGTTCCATAGATTCTTCGGGTAGAAAGAGATTAGGGTTTTCACGTCCTTTGTTTCATTTTCTGGGTTTGTAGGTTGCACCTCCTCCATTATGATTTTTTTTTCCCCTTCTTGGATCAAGCTGTGCGGGCTTCCGACTACTAGCTTTTATAGTTGAGGATTAAGGAAAAGAAGTGAACTGAATAAATTCAGGCGTTTGAATGCTTGATTCAACATCGCAGCTGTCTTGCCCTATTGGCCACCTTGGAGCCGCCAACGATTCAAAATTGTGAAATACGGTACCGTTTGGTTGCCTGTAATGGAATGTAATGTAATGTGATTATGGTGAATCACATTACGGAAAATGAAAATGTGTAATGTGATTACCTTCTACATGTTTGGATATGTTGGGAATGTAAAATCATATACTCACACAATTACAGGGCGAGTATTTGGATAGGTATGTAATGTAATTCTCAATTCTTAACATTTAACCATAATACCCTCAACATGGATTTGTTTTTCAAAATATCATAATTTATTTAACGATAATTTTTTTTAAAATCAACCGTCGGATCATTGTGATTTTTTACAGGCATGACTTAGAGAGGATGAACATCTAATCCAATGGTCAATTTTGTGAAATTAAATATCCAAGTCAATTGATCAAATTAATTGTTGACAAAAAAAAAATGATCAAATTAATTGATATATATAGTTAAGAAACCTGAGGTCCTCAAATATATATATATATATGTGTGTGTGTGTGTGTGTGAGAGAACCCAAATTTTTATTTCATTTTTTTATATGAATGTTTTAATATTTTTTCAACAAAAAAAAAAAAAACTTGTCAATAATTATAAGTTTGCCATTTACTATATATAAGTAAACCACCCCTTTCATTCTTCTCATTTTCTCAGCCATAAGAGAGAGGGAGAGACCGAGAGAGAGAGGAGTATATCGGAACTTGCTGGATTCTCGCCGGAAAGTCGCCGGAGTTCAACCCACGGTGTGAAGGTAAGATTTATTTTAAGTTTTGGTTTGAGTTTTCTAAGTCTATCTTTGTGTATTTTCGGATTTGAGGGGTTTATATGTTTGGTGTTGGGTTTTTGCATGGATGTGGATGATTAGAAGGTGCTTTGGGGTTGGTTTTATGTTTGTGTTGGAGGATTTGAGAAGTATTGGAGGTTTTATAGTTTAAAAATGGGTTTTGTAAAGTTTATGGGTTTTTAAGTTTTGAAGTTAGATGAATCTTGGTTGTTGGTTATCTATTTATGGTTTTGTTGGTAGATCAAACTTGGTTGGGGTTTGATTTGTTATATTTTGGAGTTTGGGAGGTTGTGGTTGTGATTGGCTAAGGTTTAAACTCGGTTGCAGGTCGTTAATGGAATTTTCGCAGAGAGTTAGTCGACCAACCATAGGTGTCTAGTCGACTAATCGTGTTGATTTATATTTCTGGGTTTCTAACCTTGAGTTAGTCGACTAATCGATGGTTAGTTGACTAACACTTTGAGTCTAGTCGACTAATGCACCATGTTTTGTTATTTTGTGAGGTTTTGTCCACCTTTCTTCATTTCACTCTATTTTCTTCATCCGGACTCCGTTTTGGACGTACTTCATATGTACGGAAAGCTTATGAAGTCTAGTTTCTAAATATTTTGGTTTTGAAATCGAACTCTTTTTGCAAAGAGAAACATTTTATTAAATATTGCTCTCGCGTGAGCATCCTATTTTCTTTAACTTATATTTTTCAAACCTATTGGCATTTGGCCACAAAATTCGAATTGTAGTATTCTATCATTCTTGGGTTTATGTCAAGTGAGGTTTAAGGCCTTTGGTTTGATATTTTGGAGTCTTAAGTCTTTGGGTTCGCGTGTGCGCAGTTTTGGGAGACGGGTCGTTTTACTTTTGAATTATGAGTTGGTTGTGCTTCCTTGTGATTCTTTTGCTTGTGTTATTTGTTTATTTCCAGTGTTGGGAGGTTCTTCGAAGAACCATTAGCATTTGGGGTGCATTGAGCATTGCATTTGGGAGGCTCGTGGAGCCGTAACGGGTCGGAAAACACTTTGGCATTGAGGTAGGGATAAGTAACCTTTTACAGTTGATAACAATATATCTGTTTTACAACTGTTTTGAGAACCATATGAACTTTAAATACTTTATTGATGACATATTTCATAAACACTTGTGAACCTTACTATTTTTACTGTTCTGACAAATAGATACATGGGATATAACTGTTTATGAACTGTATACACTGTGTGGCATGTTTTAAATGTTATCAAAAGATTATTTATAATATTAACGTTTGAGTAAACTACATTTTCTAAATGAATTTATGTACCACAAATGCTGTTGACTATACATTATGTCATTCACTGTTTTTCTGGAAATGATATTGGCTTTGAGGAATGATTTATGTTAATTGAGCTGAGGCTCGGGTTACTGGATATTGGCTTCTATGCCTAATGGACTTTGATTATTGTGATTTATACCACGGAAGGATGAAATAACTTGTCAGAGAAAACTCTTCGTCTCTTTAATCCTAGTGGACGATATATGATGATTATTGTTGGATCTTTACCACGCGTAGCTGAATTGACCTGTCAGAGAAAACTCCTCGTCTTTTCACCCGGTGGGCATTGCATGATAGTTATTATATCTCAGGACATGCATGAATGTATATGTATGTGGACTGAATCGTATCATTGGGGGTTTGGGCACATGGCCCTACTTGATATTACAGATGGCGTGACTGCGGTCTCCGTCCTTGGGATTTTGTTAGTAGCCCGATTAAGATAAAGACTTGTTAGCCTATAATCAACAGCCCTATAATATGATTCAGTCCATGATTGGATATGCTAGGGACCCGTTGAGGAGACGCATATGTCAATCGGGCCGAGGTCCATACCGATGGGATATGTCGAGCCTTTGTGTGGCGGTATTACCATGTGTTGGCCCAAAATATACTCTGGAGGGGGGGTGAATAGAGTATAGGAAAAAAAAATACTTTCAAAAATGGGATACAAGATTTTTGCAAACTTGAAATTGGATGAGTGAAATGCAAGATTGAATATCAACTCAATACAATAAGATATAAAACTAAAACTTAAAATAAAGATATTGAGTTAGAGAATCAAACACAAAGTTTTAACATGGTTCGGTCTCCGCCTACATCCACGCCTCAAGAACTCCGTCAAGAGGTTTAATCCACTAAGCAACTCCTTCAAGGTGGAGAAACCTTTACAACTTGCCTTCTTTCAAGGGTGGAAGACAACTCACACACAAGAGTTCTCACAAAACCCTTACAAAACTCACAATACAAGAGATTGAATATTGAATGATACAATGAATGCTTCTCAAAGCTGATTTGTAATCAATACAAGAGCACAATAACTTCTCAAGAGATCAAATGGATGAAGCACAAGAGATTTTAATCAATGAGAAGAGTGAATATTGAATGCTCGATTAATGGATGTAAGACAAAAGATTTAATCACAAGGTAAACAATAAATGATCACCAACCTTCAATATATAGCCATCAAAACCCAAATGACCGTTTAAAACCCTAGAAGTCGGATTAGGAAGGTTTTAGGGTGGTTGGGAAACATTTAATGCTTAAATGACTAATTTAAGAAAGAGCCGTTTTGAAGTTGCAGAACCCTTAGTCGACTAATACAAGCTTGTTAGTCGACTAACAAGGCATTTTCATTCCCTGGCTCGGTTAGTCGACTAGGACAGGCTTGTTAGTCGACTAGCTAAGCAAAATTCATAAAGATCAAAATCTGGGTTTGTTAGTCGACTATGACAAAAGGGGTTAGTCGACTACCAACTTAAACACATTTAGGAAATTTTGATCCGGGATCGGTGTTAGAAGTATGCCCTAAAACCAATCCTAAATGGCATATCAATTTCATATTATATGTATTTGAAGGTACAACTTATCGTATGTATTTACATATATATGATAAGGTCCATGAATAAATGATAGAAGAAATATGTATCTCAAAGTTGTTGAGATATGGAGACTCATATTTCTAGTACACATTTATTCTAAATGAGTTCCTACTCATAGGATTATTAAAGTGGATATTTAATAAACCGTTAAGAGTAGCACAGATTTAAACTGGCTCCAATGGGAGGATAGGTAGTCTTTCCTATTGGTGTAGTGACACTATAGTTAATCTGTGGGTGCATATTAGAGAATATGTACACTGAACATGATCTGCAAGAATGTTCTTATGGAGATTAGTCAAAAGAATATTCTTTTGTTACGACCATTGATTTGGTAATCCTTAGACCTGAGGCACCATAGTTATCTTATGCATAGGTCACTTGAGTTTGATAGTATCTCGTATATCCTTAACCACAAGGGTGTAATCGGTACTCATTGGCTCTAGTAGGGTTATGTATGAAGGTAAATGAGTGCGCAAGAAGGAATCATCACTTTCATCTTTGATGAGAGAGAATGTCAAGGTTCGTTCACAAAGATAATTCTCAGTGTGAAATCCATGGTCATGGTGATAGGTAAACTGTGAAAAGTGTTTCATGAGTTTATCTTATTGAGAATTATATTTTGTGGAACATTTAACAAGTTGTTAAGATATGGTTTGACTTAATAACCATGCCTGAATATCTTAACAGTGACATTAGGGGATGAAGGATTAAGTAACATGAAGGGTTCATATGGTTCCGCTATTCACCCACACCTAGGGTACGTCATGATATGTTGCTAGATGTCACTCATGACCAGTGTAGGCCTATTGATAAAGTGTTATCAATGAGGGCATAATTGGAATTATTCCAATTGAACCTAAAAATAGAAACTTTCTATTTTAGGAGACATAGAGATGTCCCTGTCCACTGCTAGGTTGGGATGAACCCAAAGGGTCACACACATAAGGACACAAGTGAGTTCTTCAAGTTAGGAGAGGGGTTAGTTTCTAATTATTTGTAACTTACTTGGGCTCTTTAATTAAAAGTTAATTAAGGAGGACTAAGTTGCAAATATTGGAAACCCTAGTATTTATCTATAAATACATAAGGTGAGGGTGCATGCTAGCACTAGTCCACTCAAACCCTAAAAGAAAGAGAGGCTTTTGTTTTATTCCCTAGAGGAGGCCGGCCCTAGTGGCTCCTCTCTCTCTTGGCCGAATTTCTCTAGCTCTCTCCTTCTCCATCTTGCATTGATTCAAGTGTTGAACAAGTGCGGGAAGCTTGAAGGGTCTTGTGTTCGTGTGGATACCTTGGAGGCTTCATACACTTTGAAGCTCGGATGCGATCGAGGTTTCATCAATGGCAAATCAAGTAAGTCAATGTTTTAAAGTTGTTTAATTCTTGTACTTGTATTATTCATGATCCGATGCTTGTTTCGATTTCCTGTATGAATATGTATGGTGGGATTCTTGTTTATAAAAATTTTATAGTTTGTCTTCCGCTGCGAATCCTCCCTGCACATATTCTTTCAATCGGTTAGTCGACTAGCCAAGGGCGATTAGTCGACTAGAAAAATTGTAACCAAAACATAGCTACTGACCTTCCATTAGTCGACTAGCAAGAGAGGATTGGTCGACTAGTCAAGGGTGATTAGTCGACTAACTTAGAATTTCATAAACATTGCTTCTGTACTCCAATTAGTCAACTAGAACTAGATGGGTTAGTCGACTAGTGAAGTTGTAAAGGCAATAATTCAAAATTTCTAAGTCAAAATCAACACTAAACACTTTGACAAATTAACTAAGTATTTCAAAACATTTTTGGTCAATTTTGAAAGCAAATTAAGCATGAATGCTAATGCACAATGAGATGTGAAAAAGTTTTCTCTTGAGCTTTACACAATTGATCATGAGAGAAGTCTTACAAGGTGTTCCTAAAGTATATGTAGATCAACTTGACTTCAATTGGTCTTCATGAGCTTGAGTAAGTCTTCAAGTTGGTCTTCAAGGATTGAACATCTTTGAATAGCTTTGACACTTGTAGTTAATCACCATGAGCTTTGATATGAATAAAGATCACTTGAAATGCTTGATGAATGTTGATGAAGACTCCAAAGACAATCTATGGATACATAACACTCAACCATTTGTTAGAAGAAATATATGGTTTAGTTATCATCAAAATAAGGTCAAGGACCTTAGGGCTAACACCATGCTATGGATTAAGGACGTTATTTTGGCTATTGTTCACATGCGATGGGATATTCCGCATGCGTGACATATGTTTGGTTACTGGTTACTGATTACTGGCTACTGGAGATGTGCTAGATGATCTAGTTTTTCACTGAAAGTCCACACTTCATTTAAACTCGACTTCTAATTGTTTTCTTAATCCGTTGAACTCTATAAATAACTGTTTTATTTAAGTATTCCATGTATCAATGTATGGTTATTGATTCGTAGAGGTTATGTTATCCCTTACTGAGCACGTGAAAGCTCACCCCTGCTTATTGCAGTATATTGTAGGTTTACCTTAGGTTTGCATTCCTGGTTCAGCGAAATCCTTCGCTAAGGATTGTTGACCAGAATTAAAGTTGTTGCTGCATTGTTGATTTCATTCTCATATTCTCGTATACTATATAAGGTATTATTTAATTCACGTAATGAATGTTGATTTGCCTATTTGTCAAGGTTATTGGCAATATTGTTTATGTTTATATATATGTATTAATTGATTTATTGGATATTTTGTGTATAACGAATGAGACATGATGAATGGACATGACATATCATTTTGTTTATATATAATTTTTGTATCCCGTAAGGAAATACGAATGAGCAGGACAGGTTGTACCTTCAGTTTGACACGTGTCGACCTATCTAGAAGGGTCGGTACGGATGTTAAGCTGGGGAGTACAAGGGTTCTAGTAGAGTCTGTTTGAGGCGTTACAATATATAGATAAAACCCACCGCCTCTGCAAACACGATCTTTTTTTTTTCTTCTTCTTCTCCTCCTCTGCTGCCTCTGCGCACTCTTTCTTCTTTCTTTTTCTTCCTCTTCCTTCTTTCTTCTTCTTCCTCTTCTTTTTTTTTTTTGTTTTTTTGTTTTTCTTCTTCTCCTCTGCCGTAGACCGCCTCTGCAAACACGCCATGGCCGGAATCTTAGGGGCTTCTGGTGGGTCATCGTTGGGTTCGATTACAATCGGCAGACGAGGGGCATGCTTGGCTGGTGGGATATGACAGTCATTCAAATTGGCTGATGTTCAAAATAAAGGGCACGCTAGCCATTATCGATTTTCATTAAGCCCATTACCTGGAATCACTACAGCAATACCACGTTTTCATCTGCATTCCAATTACATTGCAGATTTCTACTTTACAGGGCTTTTGGCATGGCCAAACACGATTCTATCCTGTAATGTAATATGATTACACAATACAGGCATGATTATAGGCAACCAAACGGGCCCTACTAGTCTAAGCGGTCCGGTCCGATCCGAGTTGACCGGTTTGAAAAGCATAAAATGAGCCAAACTAATTTTAATGATTTATTAAAATTCTAAATTAAATTAAACCATAATAAATGATAAATCAAACCAAATTGCTTGAACGGCTTCAAACGGTTTCAATCGCTTGAACAATTTGTTGATATGTTTTTTTTTTTAACTAGCAATACACCAAGGGCACCTGTAATTTTTTTGTGAAAAAAGTTTAATGAATGAAACATAATTTGGATAATATAACTAAAATAAAATGATTGAAAATCAAGTTATATAAGTATTTATAAGTAATTCCTAGCATTACATCGTATGTGTGAATGTAATATTAAAAAAAAAAATTAAAATTCTTAGGAATCAACTATATTATAAACAATACAACTAAAATAAATACCTAAAGTTGTTAAAAACTTTCATTTATAAAGATTTTTAGAGATTTAAAATTATGTAAAAATAATATTAAATCAATAAATATGAAATCAAAATGTTACATAATTTTCATAATAGAAATAAAACCAAATTGTTTGATAAAATTAGTAGCAAAATTGCATTTATTTATTATTTTTTGAAAATAACATATTGAATATAAATTATACCATATTCAGTTATTTGACAACTAAGTTATATAGTATTTATAAATAAAAAAATTAATTTGATTTGAAAAAAAAATTATTTAAATTTATGATATTTTATGAAATCATACTTATTAATAGAATTTTAATTTAATACAACTAGTTAGTGCGTTGCATGTGTAGTAGAAAATATGGGAGTTGCAAAGAGAAAAGGTCTCAAAAAATCAACTAAAGTGAAATGCAATACGCAAAAAACTCCTTAAATTAAACAAGTCATTAACTCTATAAAGGATAACTGGATCTTTGTATCTTTTGAAAATATTCTCAATATTAGCCATCACTTCTAGTCTAGTCTAGTAGAAAATGCATCAATGTCATCCATTTAGTTGATTTACACAAGTTGCATCAACAATTGAAATTGTCATAAATAGACCCTATATCTCATTGAAATTCAAGTGGAGTTCAGGCCATGTTTCTTGGCTAACTGGATATATTGTATTAATTCTTGCTTCTTGAAAAAGATACATACATATATATATATATATATATATATATATATATATATATATATTATGTAGGTTAGTAGCCATTACAGTACTCCATAGTTGCACTTAGCAGACTTGCACCACTGTGAGACCTCTCTAGGCCTTTCTCTTATAAGTAGAACTAAGCCATCTGTCAATGCCAGTTAAACAAGATCAATTGCAAAGAATCAAATGAAGCTAATCAACTGAAACAGGCAAAATTGGAGCTACTATTCCTAACATAGGATATAGAACCTTTAATTACTTAACATCTTGCCCTGCTTTCCAGTTAAAACCAATTAATTACCATATCATCCAAATATGCACTACGCAATTAGGGTTTTTTTTTTTTCCAGATAATTGGCCAAAAGTCCTACTTTAAAGTTTCTTAATGCATAAAGTCCTCCATAACTTGTTTTTCTTTCAAAAGTCCTAATCAAAAGAACTTTGCAATCTAAAGTCCTCCTTTTTGAAAGTTCATAATTTTTTTTGACAAAACTACCCTTCCCCTTCCGCCTCTCTTCCACGACCTTTATACTAACCCCATCAGGTGCTTCTGCAAGAGGACAAACAACTGCTCCAAGAGGCAAATGCCACCTTGAAATCAGTGATTGTGAATTTGGTATAGCACAAGTTGTAAGCCATAAATATCTAGAATTGCAATTCATGGGATACATCTCAGCAAAAGACTTTGGCTCCACATCAATGTCCAATGGCCTCGACAATGCTTTAGAATCAAGTCCTGGATCAATTGATCCAGTAACAGACTCAAGAGAGAGAGAGCTGAAGTCCTCAATTAAACCTTGAACAGCACCTCTTCGTCGTCAAGAGCAGAGCTTAGGCAGAGCCACATCAGCGCCGGTGTTGCGATTTGGTAGACGGGGTCGACCACTCCCAGCGTGAAGCCTTTTTGTCTCTCTCTCTCTCTCCTCTTTCTTCTTTCTCTGGTCACAACATCTTGGCGTGAAGCCTCGTTCGTGTTGCCATATGTAGTCAGTGGTGTTGCCATATCTACAACAGTGCCGAAGTTTGCCGAAATCTGTACGCCGGAGAATGCAGAGAGACACGGTGATAGTCTTATCTATGGCCTTCGATAACGTCGTCGATCCTAAACCTCTTGTCTCGCTTCCGATCCCTCCATGTTTGGTAACGAAAGTGCCAGGGTCAGAGAATCGTCAAGCTTCATTGCTTTTGATCCCCTCTCTGTTTGGTTCCTGAGAAAACGAAAGAAAAATCGTGTCCTATGTTTTGTATTTTGTGAAGATTTTGCAAATTTTTGGATTAATTTATGATTTGATTGTTTGAAAAATGTAGGAAAAATAAATAAATTTTCATTTAGGAGGGTTAATGAAAAAATGGAGGAAAAAGAAAGAGAATTTTTTTTTTTTTTTTTTTTTTAAATTTCGATGTAGTGACCTGCATTTCCGGCGTAGAAACTTTGAATTTTGGCGTAGTGACCTGCATTTTCCGGCTTAGTGACCTGCATCGACGTAGTGACCTGCGTTTCCAGCGTAGTGACCTGCATTTTCCGGCGTAGTGACCTTCGTTTCCGGCGTAGGGAACTACGGGGTGTGACGTAGTGAACCCATGGGTTGGGGGTGTGGGTGGCGGTGAAGATTGTTAGGAATGAGGGTATTTTTGTCTAATTTATGCCAAAAGGACTTTTGGGAAGAAAAATGTTTTGAGATGACTTTTGGCATGAAAATCTTCTAAATGAGGACCTTTAGCCAAATTCCCCCCCTTTTTTTTTTTTTTTTTTTGAAAACGGGTGTGTCTGCCGAGTCCAAATCTTCCAGCCCATTTTTCCCATCTCATTCTCTAGCCCTCAAATAAAATGGCGACACGTTACATTACTGGCTGATCTTCTTCACGATGTTATTATTGCCGTTAGTCCATTAGGTTTTTTTTTTAATAGTCTTGGAACCCAGAAGCATGTTCACATCTCCATAACCAAACTCGATGCCGGTAAGCTCCATCTCTGACGAATAAAAGCACTTTCTCCGTTCTGAATTCATCGGGAAACAAGTGTAATATTTTCAAGGAGTTGGCTGGAAATGCCACTTCTTACAATTTGCCGGAATTGCAACGGAGACCATTCGCCTGCTGCTTTTTCCCCCCTCTTTTATCCTCCCATTTCTTCTTACTTTAGCCAACTCCCCATTCTTTCCTCCTCTCTCTTCTCTCTGTCAATCTCTTTTCCTCTCATTTTTCTCTATTTTCTATATTCTTTTTCTTTTTTAATGCTATGTTTTCATTGCAGAAAAATTCCTACTATTTTTTTTTTATCTTTTTATCTTTTTGCTTTATGCATTTTTTCTCGTAGATTTCATAAAATAATTTGTTTATTGCTAGTAAATCTTATTAGTATGTTTAATTGAGATCAAAGAATGTTTGGATTCTTGGTTTGGTTGAGATTCAAGAGGGTTTGAATGTTTATTTGAATCCCAAAATAGAGTGATTCAATAAAATTTGATCGATCCATTTTGGTTGAAAGTTGAAATCATGACGATAAAATTTTCTCTCCAACTCTCTCAATCCAATCACAAAGAAAGAGAGAAAACATGATTGGAAAGTGAGGAAGCCAATAGGAAAAGAGGATCAAATTTTCGGCCAAAGAAAGGGCAAATATATATACGGAGTTTTTTTTTTTTTGGAAAGAATGGGCTACTTTTTTTACCAAAGAAATCATATATTTTTAAAATAAAAAATTTATAGAAAAATGCTGCAAGATAGGGAGAAAAATGCATTAAAGGAAACCAAATCTTTGGATTTTTCAGTCTAAAAAACAGAGCAAAAAATATGTTGTAGAGTGAGAAAATAAGGAAAAAAGAAAAGGAATTGAATTGGGTTTTAGCATTTGCCAGTTAAAGGCTTGGTTATCTAACACATTGATTCCATTACGCATTTTTGCTTTCCATTTCACATGACAGAGTTGGTCTATATGCTTTGGTTGTTGCTGCAGCGTTGGGTTCTCGGCAACTGAGAGACCCTTTTAGTCTTCTTATTATAGAGAGAGAAAACGATCTGCAATATTGGATTTCTTAGAGCATCTCCAATGCAAATGCCAAATTCGAGATGCCAAAGCTAAATTTGACACCCCAATTGGCACTTGCCAAATCCAAATTCAAAATTTGGCACTAAGGTGCTCCAATGCACAAATGCCAAATTTTGGCACTTCCCATCTATTTGACATATTTACCCCCATGCTCCAACTAACTTCCAACTACTTTTCAAAATTTATTTACAAGAACATATTAAAACTTATTTTAATCATCGTAATGAAAAAAATTCATATTTTAAAATAATTAATTATTTTCGTATCTTAATTTAATAATTTAATATTTTAAAATTTTATTTTCGCATAAAATTAGCTAAAATACTACTATTCTAATTATAATTGAAGGAATTTAATTATACACTAAATTTAAATTAGTGCCACTTGCAGTTAAAATTTTGATTTTAATCTTGTAGAGCCACTTGCAGTAAAAATTTTGAAAAACTGACCGTTGGATTAAATACTCCTATAATGTATGTCATGTCTGCCAAAAATCACAATAATCCAACGGTTAGTTTTTGAAAATGTAACTTTGAAAAACTGTGACTTTTTTGTTTTTACAAATGTTATCATTTTTTAGCAGTCAGTTTTCTCATAAACCAACCATTGGATCCGTAGAGTCGACTGCATATCATATTTTGAAAGATCGATTGTTAGATAAAATATTCATCTTATGAATGTCATGGCTGCCAAAAATCATGATGATCCAACTCTCGGTTTTTAAAAAATCTAACTAAAAAACTGTGATTTTTTTGTTCTTCGAATTATCATAATTTTGCAGTTAATTTTTTCGAAAACCGACCGTTGGATCACCTTGATTTTTGGCACCCATGACATTCATAAGATGAATATTTTATCTAACGGTCAATTTTAAAAAAAATGATATGCAGCTAATCTTACGAAATGCAGAATATATTTAAATAAAGTCAAAAATAAAAATAAAAATGTGTCATGTGTGGTTCGGTGCTTGTTCCAAAAAAAAAAATTCTTGTTTCAAATATATATAAATAGTTTTTACTTTTTACTCTCCTGCACATCATGAAAAGTGAAAAAAAATCTTTCTTTTCAACTCTCTCTCTCATGTGTGGTCTGGTAGCGTTCCAAAGAAAAAAAAAATCTCTCAAACCCTTATCTTTTTCTCATCGGTGAAAGAAGCTGCTACTTCAAAAAAATTAAAACAAAATCTCTCTTGGATCGATCCAATCCTCAGACTCGGATGGGCTCAAACATGGAGTCTTGGATTTTACTTTTTTGGCATCAACTATGAGAAAGGTATGATTTTTGTTGTTGTTTATTGCTGTTTGGTTGATGAGAAGGCATAGGAAAATAAATAAAGTAGTGGATGTGGCTTTAATGTTGTTGGCCTCTTCGGTGCTATTTATTTATTGATTTATTTTGCTTTTCCTGCATTTTCTCGGCTGCCAAACACTCCTACCCATTTTGTTTTAATCCAAAATTAGTTGGATATAGTTGGAATTTGTGGGAAAATGCTGATGTGGCTCAAATGGCAGCTGCCATTCCTAAACCCAAATTTGGCAGCTTGGGCTGCCAAAGCCAAATTTGGCATGAGCAATGGCAGCTGCATTGGAGCAGCTATTTTGGGTGCCAAGTGCCAAATTTGGCTTTGGCAGCTCATTTGGCACCTCCATTGGAGATGCTCTTAGGTACAATGCAATATTGGATTTCTAAAGCTGAAGAAAACTTGCCTTAACGGAAGATAAAACTGTGAGGTATTATTGCAACTTGCAACCATTTTATTGGAGGGCTAGAGAATGAGACAGGAAGAACAGGACAGAAGATCTGGACTCGAATGTGATAGCCACTACGCACTTAAGGCCGTTTGCATTAGCTTTTTCTAGAATCTATGCACTTAAGGGCCGTTTGCATTAGCTTTTTCTAAAATCACTTTTGGAGCTTAAAATTTGACTTGATCTAAGAGGAGAAATGATAATCCCTTTTAAACAACTCGAAGGACAATAGGATGCAAGGTAAAATTTTCTTACTAATAGTGATTGTACAAAAATTAGGAGGCTTCAACTTTTATCACAATCACTTTTATTATGAAAATTTTGATATATGAAGACATAGTTTAAATAAAATTTTAAAACAATATGTGAATAAATAATTATCCAAAAATAATTCTAGCAAAAGCTAATGCAAACTGGCCTTACTGTACTCGATCAAATCTCTTTGAACAACACGGAGAAATTCTTGTCTCTATTCAAAGTAACAGCAGGTGGGTAGCTGAATAAACTCTCAGTTTGTGTTGAGAACTCCAAAAAACCCATCAAAAGCAAGCTCTTCAAACCCATCAATAGGATGATGCGGGTGAAGGAGGAGGATGTGATTGATTATGTGGTAAACAAAGGAAATGGAGTAAAGGGTCTTGTACAGAATCTGGATCTCCACCACCAACGCCTTCCTCAGCAATATCTACAGCCTCCCGAAGAGAGGTTCGATTTAAGCAAAGTAGTGTACACAGACTCCATACCCATAATTGATGTATCAAACTTGGAGGATTCGATGGTGGCAGAATCAATTTGCAAAGCCGCAGAGAATTGAGGTTTCTTTCAGATTATGAATCATGGGGTTCCCTTTCAGGTTCTTGAAAACATGAAGGAGGCGGTTCATCGATTCTTTGAGTTACCTGCAGAGGAGAAAAGGAAGTATTTGAAAGAGTATCCGCCGTCTAGCAGTGCTCACTTGGGAACTAGCTTTAATCCACGAGTAGAGAAGGTTCTGGAGTGGAAAGATTACCTTCACCTTCGTTATGTTTCAGATGATGATGCTTCCGCTTGCTGGCCTTTTCTCTGCAAGTAATCATCCCTTTAATTAAGTTTCCTTTTCACAAATTATCCCTTCATTCATTTATTTTTATGCTACATATTTTTACAAAATTCAAGGTGCAATTAAGTTGTATTTTGAGAAACATATACTCCGTATAATTCTTTTTCATACATATATCAAGTCGATCTAGGACTAAGAGCTACTCTATCCATAAGTTTGTCATTTTTTTATATCTCCAATGCTATGTGATTGGCATCTAAATAGATTGCTCTAACGGGTGTCAAATTTTGGCAATTGGCGCATAGGAGTGCCAAATTTGGCACTTCAAATGACAAATGCTATTTGTATCATGTCATATTTTTCTTTTAAAAAGTGGGAACTTCCAAAATGTAAGATTGATGGATTGTAGCACATATTTGCCAAAATTTGGCATTGGGTGCCATTCGAAGTGCCAAATTTTGACATTGGCACATCAATTGGCATGAATTCATTGGAGATAGATGCTCTCTAACTCTTAATGCTGCGCTTGTGAAGTTATTACCTGCAGTACTGTTTGATCTTCAGGGATGAAGTGCTAGAATACATGAAGGGATCTAAACCTGTTCTTAAAAGGCTGTTAGAGGTGCTAATGAAGGGACTTGGGGTGAAGGAGATTGACAAAACAAAAGAAAATCTCTTAATGGGTACCATAAAAATAAACCTCAACTACTATCCAATTTGTCCAAACCCAGAACTGACAGCGGGAGTTGGGAGGCACTCAGATATCACATCACTCACTTGTCTTCTTCAAGATGAAATTGGTGGGCTTTATGTGAGAGGGAGAGGGATCCAAGCTACAGATACCTGGATCCCAGTTAAGCCAATTACAGGTTCCCTTGTAATCAACATTGGGGATACACTGCAGATAATGAGCAATGGCAGATACAAAAGCATTGAGCACTGTGTGGTTGCTAATAGAAACAAGAAGAGAGTTTCGATCCCAATTTTTGTGCAGCCAGGATATGATGCTGTTATTGGTCCTTTGTCTCAAGTGTTAGACAAGGGAGAGAAACCCTTGTATAAACAACTTCTTTTCTCGGATTATGTCAAGCATTTCTTCAGTAAGGCCCAATATGGAAAGGACACTATAGATTTTGCCAAGATATGATATTTATTTGTCCATCTCTTGAGTATTGTTGGCTTCTTTATTTGGTTAAATGTATTATTGGCTTCTCTCTCTAGCTTAATTAGTGGACATGTAAGAAAACTGGATCCACACGTCTTACCTCTTATCATTTAATTATATCTTGTTTATGGGTGATTGTGATCCTTCTAAAATAATAATAATAATCCTTAGTTGAGATTTACAATCAGATCTTTGCCCAAGGCTGCCATCACATTCAGATTTAACTGTGAACCTTCCTTCATCTCCAATTCTCGATCAACTTAGTTGTGGAAATTTTTTTAAAATAAATAAATAAATATATGAAGCCTCAAACGTGCAATTTTCAACGACTTTGTGACACATGTAATTTCTTCTTCCAACTTATCATTTTCTTGGGATCATATAGCTACGCCAAAGGGTGATTCTATTATATTGCCACCTATCCATATTGCTAGTGGCATTCACTTGCTATCTATGCGCACCGATAAAATTTTAAAATATAATTTTTGCTACATACACCCTCTATAATATCCAAACTAACCCCAATTTAACAAACCCTAAAATATAAGTTTCTTTTTTACACCTACCTAATACTTAAAAACCATATATATTCTATTATATTGCCACTCATCCATATTGCTAGTGGCACTCAATTGCTATCTACGCACACCGATAAAATTTAAAATATAATTTTTGCTACATACACCCTCTATAATATCCAAACTAACCCCAATTTAACAAACCCTAAAATATAAGTTTCTTTTTTACACCTACCTAATACTAAAAATCCATATATATATATATATATATATATATATATATATATATATATATATA
>JAESVK010000907.1:2048065-2060630 GCA_017140935.1 Hamamelis virginiana | reverse complement strand
ATATATATATATATATATATATATATATATATATATATATATATATAGTCCTTTTCTTATAAGGGCGCCCTCACATAACCTTACGTGAGGACTTGGCTTTTTAGCCCATGTAAAATGGATATTTTGAAAAAACGGCCATTGGATTGAATATTCTTTCTATGTATGATGTGCATGCCAAAAATCACAGAGATCTGACTATCGGTTTCTAAAATACTGCCTATGAAAACATATGATAATATCTAACGGTCATAGTTTTTCACAGTCCGTATTTTCAAAACCGACCGTTAGATCACTCTGATTTTTGACATGTATGGCATACATTGTAAGAATATCTAATCCAACAGTCAGTTTTCCAAAATTATTATCCTCATGTAAGGAAGTCCTCATTAGAAAATTAATATATATATATATATATATATATATATATATATATATATATATATATATATATTAAATTTTCATCCAAAGAAGAACTTGTTTTATTCACTCCACGAAGAGAGCAACCCAATCATTCCACAAAGAAACTTATTTTATTCACTCCATGAAGAGAAAGCAGGCTAACCATTCTGTAATATGTTATAATTTAGCATGCTAAATATTTTGATATGTTCGGCTGACAACTGTTGAACATAGGATGATATTGTACTAGTATTTACTGAACATTCTGTAATGTTCAACATTCTCTATTGAACATTTATATATACTCGGTTAAGGTGATTGAAAATTCTGTAATGTTCAACATCCACGTTTTTATATGTTCGGTTGAGGTGACTGAACACAGTGATATGTTCAATTACCCCTATCTGAACATTTACTGATGTTGATATCGCAAAGCTGAACAAAAACACGAACTTGAAATTAAAACAACTTTAAAAAAAAGTGAATCATACTTTTAAAAAAAATTGTACATTTTCATTGTTGGAATCATCCCACATGACCACTTCATTATCCATTAATCAATAAACACTTTTTTGTTAGAGTTGTCATAAAGTTATACGAGAGTGTAAAGGTTTTTAATATTAGGGTTTTTGGAAAAGATATAAATGTGGGAAGAAGAAGATGGGTGCAGGAAGTAATATGATTTATTTTATTTTATTTTATTTATTAATATTATCCTTAATAGTAAATTTACATGTGTGTACAATAGTTGTGATATCATGTATTTTTATAACGATATTTTAATGTTTTAAAGTATTATTTTATTGTTAAAAAAAAAAATTGAATTTCAAGTTATTTACGAAATTGCCATTGAGATAAGTTTAAGTTTAAACTTATCATATGTTTTCATTCTTGTATCTTCCAAGCGGCAGAGAGACTTCGAGAGAGGAACGGAAGCTCGGGTGAACTTCGCAGCGAGGAACTCTGCAGATTTGCTCCATAATTGGTGAAGGTAAGCTTTCAAACTCATCTCTTTTTGTTTTTCATTTTGGGTTCAAACCCATAAAGTGGGTTTTGATGCATAAATTGATGGATGGGTGAGGTTTGAATGATTCAGAAGTTTGAATCAGTTGTTTTGAATTGTTTGGGTTGTTGTGTGGTTGATTTGTGGGAGAAATTGAGGTTTATTTTGTGTATAAGCTTTGAAATGAGTTTATGTGGGTTTTACGCCTAAAACTTTGTGGTTCTCGCGTTTTCACCATTGGATCTTGGAATTTTTGGGAAATTCAAAGTTCTATGGGTTGGTTTATGATAGAAGTAAAGTTTGAACAGTGGGATTTTGGTTTGGATAAGTTTAGAGGGTGTTTTGAACCTATTATGCAGAAAACTGCTCGAGATATTGAATTCTAGAGGTCACCTATCGATAGGTGGGAGACCCCTATCGATAGGTGAACCTCATGGATTTTGGTTTTTGTATGTTGCATCATTTCTCTATCGATAGGTTTCTGTTGGCCTATCGATAGGTATACTCCTATCGATAGGGGAGTGAGGCCTATCGATAGGTATGCTCTGTTTTTGAATTTTTGTTCTGTTTTTCCTAGTTTTCTGATTTTATTTCATTTGGGGTTTGTTTTAAGGAAGTTTATAGAGGGGAGTTAAGGTCTTTGGTGTTTAAGGCCTTGGTTTATGTTTTATTTATGCATATTCTTGAGTTAGAGTCTAAATTGCATTATTTATCTTTTATTTCAGATCCAGAGAGTCCCATTGATAATCCTTTTGCAACATAGGGTGCATTTGTACTAGGAAATCTCAAATAGGAAGTTACAGTGGAAAGGTAGGAATATAACTATCCTCGTTAACACTGATAATATGGTTTACTGAATTGATTCTTGTAAAACCTTCTTTGAGAACTTGTTTGGACAAATACGATGCATGAGATTATAGTTATTTTGAAATGATATGTGTGGCATGGTTTATATAAAATTGGTGATGGCTTATGAACTGATGTTTTGATAATTGTATTTATATGCCATTTAAAATGATTTATGTATGGATGACAAATGAGATATTATTGTTATGCAACAACTGTTGGAAACTGTATTTATTGGCTCAGTTAGTATTCAGGGAATAAGGGCCTCGTGTCCTGGGTGGAGCATATGAGCGGACCCGAAGGAAATAACCCATGCAAGTGGCTTACCATCGATGAAGAACCTGATATGGTTATGTTTAGTCTGGCTGTGCTAGGGGCTGGTTAGCCTGAAATCAGCGAATGTATACTTTCTGTAGAGCCAATGGGATTCTGTTTTGAATGGAAATGGTTAATGAATTATGAAAGCCCACACTTGTTTATAAATGAGTTTGAACTATTGAATATGATTGTTTCTGATTTAATCCTTGCATCGGTATTATTATTGTTAATTTGAGGATAATATTTCTACTAGGCTAGTGGAAGCTCATTCCTGCTTTTATGCAGCAGATTTTCAGGAGGATGATCATAGCTTGCATGGTGGAGTTTAGTGTATTTGGTTATGATGCAACAGTTTTGATGTATTCTTGTATTTTGTCCAGGGTAGGGACATAGTTTTGATTTTGCAAACATTATATGTATATTATGGTTTGTACCCATATGCCAGGGGTGTTGGCATTGTGATGTTTTATGTATATATTCAGGATTGTAAAATTTGTATTTGTATGGTACGAATTGGGACATCTGTATGTTCATTACATTTCATATTTTAATATAAATGTTTTATTAACTCCTGTGTATGGAAATATAAATGAGCTTATCAGGTTGTATCTTCAATTTGACACGTGCCAACCTATCATTGATGGTTGGTAGCTAACGTCAGGTTGGGGCATTACAATAGTAATAACCAAATTTATTAATTGGTGGGTGACACTAGCAATATGGGTGGATGGCAATAGAATCACCCTACGCCAAATTCATCGATTATCATGTCATTTTTATCCTCCGCAAGACTAAGACCTCGTTTGGATCAAGCTTCGATCGGAATAATATGAAATTTAACATGGATATTCCTATACTCTTTAAAAACCTAATACAAAAGGAATCATTCAATTCCGACTCAAAAACCTATATGTGATAATAACCTCTATTTACTTAAGGAAAAAAATAGTAATTTGGGAAACTAGGGTTTTAAGGCCCAATCCTCCAAAGCTACTTAGTCATTCTCGACCAATATGTTATGAAATAATGACTTACATTTTATAAATAAAAAATGGGGTGTGAGCATGCACATGTTTGAGATAACTTGCAATTCACTCCCACGCAAAAGTTATTATCTATTTTAATCACCAAGCTTTAACGAGCTAGAGATTATTTGATGTGGCAAGCCTATATGTACACTCCTTTGATATAATTCAATACTTACACAATAGCATGTGAGGAGCAATATATGTCTAGGGAAGGATATGCCTGTCACACCCAATAATTTTTGAGCTTTAACTTAAAATAATATAAGACTAAGAAATTTATGTTAATTTTTTTTCTCGCCATATGATAGAAACCTATGCTTATCTCAAACCCTCGTAATACTAACACTCCCATAATAATTTTAATAAATGAGTATTAGTATATTTTATATTCTCGAATCACTATTAAAAATTACCTAGCTTACTAAAAGTATAGGTTAGAATATTGGTGAGAAAGTTAATATTTGCTTTGAAAAAGCAAACATTACATATAGTTGGAAAAATTGTAAAATGACAAAAATGTAAATAAAGTCTCATGAGTAATGCATAATTATAAAACCAATTAATATTCTCAACCATTAAAAGTACAATTAGGATGGTCACTATCAAAATGTTCTGATGAATAAAACTCACATTCAGGGACGTAGCTACCATGGGGCAAGGGTGGGCAACTGCCCACCCTGACATTTTGAGAAAAAAAATAAATTTGTATCCAAAATTCATATATATATATATATATATATATATATATATATATATATATATATATATATATATATATATTATCTTAGCTGTTTGAAAAATTAGGGCCTTGTCAGTTGAAAAAATTTCGTCTTTCACTCTTTTGGGCGTCAAAACTGTTGCAACTGCAAATAGTTATCTAAAAAAAGATAAATTTCAAATTCTATGTGCACTTTCATGTTAATGTTCGTACATTTGAGAAATTTAAAATTTTGGATAATGCTATTAAATCTATATTTTTTTGGTGATTTCTAGAAGAAATCGTTACTGGGTTTGCAGAGATTAAACCTATATTGGATGTGTGAATTGAATGTTGGTACCAAAAATTTTGAATTCAGTTAATATATATGCGGGTCCAAGTAATCTTAATAGGGACAATGTGTGAATTGGTGGGGTTGGGGGTTCTATTTTTGTAATTGTAAGGGTCAGTTGATTTGTTCTTTAGAAATTAGAGTTCCACTTCCTCTATTTTTAGTTTGCTTGATGAGAAAGTTGGAAAAAAAAAAAATTGAATTTTGAATCTAACATACTTTGTTTTGTTTCATTGTAAAATGATGTAACTCAACTCTACTAAGCAAACTAGTTATATTTAACTCACTTCAATGGAGGTTGTCAAGAAAATGTTACCTATTATTTCTCCTCTAAATTTTTGGCTCCTGTTTGTAAAGTAATGTAGTTTAAACCATGGCTTTATCTCCTTTATGAGGAACCTATCATATGCTTTTTTCAAGTTTATAAATACTACATGGTGGTCTATCGTCTTGCTAAACCACTCCCTGCCTAAGTAAGATGAACACCTCCATATGCAATATCCCTAGCAATCTAGCATAAACAAAATTTGAGAAGTCAATCTTGCTATATATAAACAACTTGCTCCAATGTGTTAGAGTTTCGTCCACTCTAGCTATAAATCCTGGTTACGTCCCTGTTCACATTGATTTGGCTAATTAATGAAAAATAAATAAATAAATAAATAAATATATATATATATATATATATATATATATATATATATATATATATAGAGGTTTTCTCTTATGAGGATCACCTTACTTTAAGCTAAAGTAAGCATCTAACAGTAGAGCCGCCTGTGATGAAATTTTTTAAAACTGACCGTTGGATTAGATACCCCTATAATGTATGTCATGCCTGCCAAAATCACAGTGATCCAACGGTTAGTTTATGAGAAAACTGACTGTGAAAAACTATGATTTTTTTGTTCTTTAAAATGTTATCATTTTTTGGCAGTCAGTTTTCTCATAAACTAACCGTTGGATCAATGTGATTTTTGGCAGGCATGACATACATTATAGGGGTATCTAATCCAACGGTCAGTTTTCCAAAATTTCATCACAGGCGGCTCTACTGTTAGATGCTTACTTTAGCTTAAAGTAAGGTGATCCTCATAAGAGAATTTCTGTATATATATATATATATATATATATATATATATATAATAAAGCTGGCAATGCTCAAGTTTAGACCTTATAGAGTTCAGTAGGATCCAAATCTTTCCATGCAAGTATAAATGGGTTGAAAAGTTGTAAGCGGAACCATTGTAGTAATGCCTAGGCTATGGATCTATATCTCTACTGATAACTTAGTTGGTCACTCTATATGCATGTCGAATATAACATGTCAATTGTCATATATTGACTCAAAGCCAACCCATTTATAAGTGCTCAACTGAAACCCAACCAGCAAAACCTGGATATTTAGAAAATATTTTATAGGATATTAAAAGAAAAAAAATTAAAAAAATATGAAATATTACAATATGTTGATTTTGAGTTAATTGTGTCGTGAAGCCCCAAATTTTTGGGGTAACCCAAATTCATCTTGTTTACAAGATATGCATTGAAATAAGCCTAATCCAACACTTGTGTGAAACATGATTGATATTTTGCTTATGGTGGGTATCGATTTTGAGTATCAATAGATTGAAAAATGCCGAGCTAACCATGGCAATGCTTGGTGAGCCCTGGCAATGGCCCTAAAGATAACATTAATTTGGGCGTGTAGATAGATGCTGTGTACATGTCATACTAACTTGATTTAAGGTTGAACCCAAATCCAATCTCTAGAACTTAGATGGGAATTTCTGCATGAGTGTGTTGGTGTATTTTAATAAAAACAAAACTTATCTTCTTACCTTCTTGTCCCACATTGGTTAGAAAAAGAGAACATGGAGTGGCTTATTAGTTCTCTTATTCAATCATGCTTAGTGAAGGCTTAGAGAATTTGGCAACTCACGTGCCCAAGAAGGGAAAAAGGTGGAGGAGGTATAAGTTTTCACATTTTGTAACAGTTCAAAATTCATTTTATAATTTATGTTTTTGTGTTACAGATCCATCTGTTATTCAATTCTAATTTGAATTTTTTCAGATCTTACATTTTCATTCATGACTACCTATTAATTTCTGTAGCATATGTTACATCTTGCTACACCTATAAATAAAGACCTCTCCCTAGCATTTTCACTCACCAATTCACAAGATCTCTCTTCTCTCTTTGGTTTTTTTTATAATTTTCAGATTTTCTTTAAGTGTGTTGTGAGTTTTTCTTTGGGCAACGAAGGATGTTGTGTGAAGCTTCAAATTTTCTCAAAGTTGTGGAAACTTAGATAAAATAACAGTGAGTGGATGAGCTTGTTGTATCCTGGAGGCGAAGTGTGTAGGTTTCCAAAACCTTGCGGAAGCTATTTTAAAAAAAAAATCCAGAATTTAAACTCATGTTTCATTCATGGTTTAACATAAAGATCATATCTTTGAGTCTTTAAGTCTTTGTAGAGACTATATGAAGAAGAAGGGGTTGAGCACTCCTTGAACCTTCACTTCTATGATCCTTGGAAGCTTGAAAGAGAGAGAATGAGCTCTCAAATAAATCAAGAGGAAAGCACACACAAGAGTGACCGGCCCTAGTAGGGTTTTGCCTCCTTTATAATGCTTTCCTCTCTTCTCTTTCCTATTCCAATGAAGACTAGAAGTGGGACCCAAGGGAATCTCTAATTTGGCTCCTATTGGTCAATAATCAATCAATCAACTCTTGACTTTAATTATTGACCAATAAATAATTATTAATTCCAGGAAATAATAATTATTGCACTCCAATTTAGAAATTTATAAATAAACCCTTATAATGCTAAATACTTACAATAATGCCCCTCTACCAACTAATGCTTATAAGAATATATTGTAAAATATAAACATTTACTGTCCAAAACATATATTCTTATTTCTTATATTCCTTGTGACCTAATTAATAATCCTTTAATTACCAATTACATTGGAGCAAACCTTTTACTAAAATGACTGCGCAGTATCAGTAATTAAACATTCAATTAGCACAATGAAGCATTTACTCTCTTCATGTAAGTGAGGGTAGATTCCATCTTGATTAATAATGTTGTCTCAATCCCAAACCCCAGTTACCCAAGATAGCGAGGCGTTGATCTTAGAGACCTCACTCATTGGTAAATCAAAGTAATAAAAGTAAAGAATTAGAGTTCATTCTTCTCTCGGGATTAAGAGCAATTGTAAATTAGCATTTATGAGATTCACATTACTGATGACAGTAAATTTAATGTAATGTGATTCTCATTGTCCTCAGTGCACCAAGTACACTAGTATATCAATTCAAAGTTTTACACTTTGATATTAGAGATTTTATATTCTATCAAATAGAGATTGATATACTACAACCTTAACAAATGAGATGCCTAGTCTCATTATTGGTTGTGATTGTTATTTAAATCACAAGGTTTATGATTTATATCTCTCACATACAAATCTCCATTTGTATGAATAAATCATATTCAATGTAATTAAAAACTCATATTCAACTCATGAATAAGAACAATGTTCACAGTATGAATTGCCTAAAAGGAAATAAAATATTTATTAGAAACTTGAAATAGACATAAATTGTTTTGAAGGCATACAATCCCAACAAAGTGCTAGAAACTATTACATTGGATTTTTTCGTAGTGGCGCAAATCGTCTTAAAGAGAGCGACCTAGTCGGCGCTTCAACCCGCTTTACTTCACTTTTTCTTTAATTTTGAGGTAATATTGTTTTATAATTTCCAACAGAGAGTATTACCCTAAACCTAGCTACTCATGTTTAAACTACAAACTGTTGTTGATTCTTCCTCAATCTAAGCTTTTATGTTGGTCTTTATTTAGGTTCCTGCATCTGTACGAGTTAGGAGGCTGTTGTTTCGAAAGCAAAGCCAAAGCCAACACTCCCAACAATTGTAGCAAATAGCCCCTTTTTAAAAAAATATGGGGAAAATAAAAGAATAAGGAACTGTAAAAAAGAAGAGGAGGAGAAATACGTTAGAAGAGGAGGAGCAATGGAAGTTGTTGGAAAGAAAGCACGAGCAAGATGTAGAAACCTACAAAAACCTATAGAGAAGATCAAGAGAAAGATGATGAGTGACGAAGATAGCGAGACCCAAAAAGAAAATGCAGTTCGCGAGAGAGAGGATAGGATGAAACGTACCTGCAACAATGTGGCCATCGGAGTTGTGGTCAAGTGTATGGTTGCATGGGTTTGTTGCCCTAGATGCTTTTTTGAATTGTGAAAGGCTTTGGGTGTACATACAGATTCTTAGGTTTAAAATTGGGGTTGAGAGTATATTAGTAAGATTGTGTGATTTTTTTAATAGTAATTAAAGTGTATTTACAATTGGGGTTTCCTTAACCTATAGGGGGTTGCAATAACCGCACCTTTATTTTATTTTATGACGAGGGTGTTTGGGCTGATATACGCGCGCACCTCGCCCCCTTATTTCATCCCTACACCGTATTCTGCATACCAAACGTGGCCTTAAGAGTCACCTCTTCACTGGTTTAAATTTCTAAAGGTAGATAAATCAACATTTGCAGATTTTACCTGTATTGCTCGTCGCTCAATTATAAAACAATCTCTCTTAGGAAACCAAAAGGAAAATAAATTTTTTTTTTTTAAAAAGCTGGTCTTTTATGCCAAAATCTCCATTCAAAGCTCTCCGTTGTGCTCGACTCCTCTCCTGCTCGGGCCCCCCCCTCTCTCTCTCTAAATGGATTTTCAAGTTGTCGTTCTAGCAGGAGGCAGTTCAAAGAATCTCGTCCCTCTCGTTTCCAAGGTTCCTCAAATACTCTAAAAATCAATCATGTTCTTCATATAGAAGTGTGCGTGTGTGTAAATTCATCACCAATTTTCTTCTCAAATACTCATGTATAAATATATGTGTGTATTGAACTTGTGTTTGTTTTAAATGCAGGAGGTTCCAAAAGCGCTACTTCCTGTAGCGAACCGGCCGGTTCTCTCTTATGTTCTGGAGCTCTTGGAACTCAGTAACCTCAAGGATCTCATTGTTGTACGATTCTCAATCTCTCTTTTTATTTTGTTTGCCCAAAATTTAGGTTTCTTTTATGCTCTGTTTGGTAGCTTAGAAAAGGTAGGAAAGGAAAATAAATAAAAAACCTAAATTTTTTTTATTCTTATACTTTTCATCAATTGGGACCCTAGTAGACAAAAATCCCCCCTTTCATTCACCTTACTACAACTGTTTGCCTTTTTAGTTTTGGGGAACCTAAACAAATCAAACATAAAGTTAAAAAAATCTAGTTTCGTTCCTTTTCTTTTCTTTAATTTACTCAGCAATTAAATGAAAGGTTATTGTACTAATTCTTAACATGTTTGGAAGTTTGACTTGGTTTATGTACGAATTAGGGTTTTATTTTTATTTTGATTGGTTATATTTGGTGTATATTAGGTCGTTGAAGGGCAAGATGCTGCTCTTCGTGTTGGGGGTTGGATATCAGGGGCTTATGTTGATCGCCTACATGTCGAGGTAACTATTAAAATTTAAGTAATGACTGCAAGTCCCGAGTGCTATGTTGCTGACAATTTTGTTGCTCAAGTTTTAAACATTGATTATCATTTGGATGGGAACAAATAAAATCATTAAGCTTAGGTTATATTGAGGTGGACAGTAATGTAATGATGATCGTTCTGATGATCATTCACCATGCATTTTTTTACGATGAATAATACTGTGAAGCTAGTTTATGTAATGAAAAATACAAGAAGTCGAGAGGATGAAGCTAGGGTGAGCTTTTTTGATTATTTGCTAGATATTGACTTGTCCCGCTGTGTTTCACTTGAACTTTTATGCATTAATCCATTATCCTAGATGGGGCCATTACTGAAAATGGCAGCCAGCAGCACACTTCTTGTAAAAGTTTGAAATGGTGGCATTTCATGAAACTATAAAACTAAATCAATGCCTTTAGTTTTATCGGTCACTCCAATTCTTTTTAATGGCCCATTCTAGGTTTGGGTGATGGATTTGTACCTTTAGATGCTATATAAAGTATAATGTAGCCATTTAATTTTCATGGGATTGCCAAATTCTCTCATAATGTACCAATCGCTAAAGAAATATAGGAAATTCAGTAAGTAGGACTTCTATAGTTTGTGGGATAAAGTGGGTAGGAAACTTCGATAGTTTCGATTTGTACCTCGATAGTTTCGATAGTTTGTAGGAAATTCTCTCTTAATGTAACAATTGTCAATGGATTTCGATAGTTTGTGGGATAAATTGGGTTTCTCATCCTCTTTGTGGGTGTCAGTTACTAAGGATTTCAAGGGAGTCCCCTTGTTTGTTATTAGGGGAAATTGGGTGGCTATTTGTAATCATTGAGTTTTCTCTTTCGTCTTTCTTTTGGTTTTTTCTCTTCCTTCGTTGTAAGTAGGATGCCTTGTCCTCTTTTTTGTTTCTGTTTTCAATGAAATTGTTGCTTATAGAAAAAAAAAAAGAAAAAAAGAAGGAAATATAGGAAATTCAGTCAGTCAATGTTACAACCTCACGTGGTATAAAGGATGCATTTTATCAATCTTGAGAATCTGTGTGTTGGTTGGATTCTTATGATTTGATTTTAGAGTAAATATTGTGTCTAGGCTTGTGTGAGTCGAAAAAAGGTACTTATTTCATTATATACACACACACACACACACACACACACATATATATTATTCATTATATATATATATGTACAGAATTGATTCATTAAGGACCGGTCCACAAATTAAATTGTGGACCACTCAGATCCAATAAGGGTTTAAAAAATCGCCCGATACGTATCGGAATCCCACAGTACCTATACGCGATACTCCCCTATACGGTATGTGTAACGTAATTCTCATCGTATCGGTGAGAATCGGCCCTTTACGCCTTTCTGATACACAACTGATTCATCCCCAAAGTCAAATTTCTCAGACAATCAAGAATCCAGGGCAAAATAATCTTCTTTTTTTCAAAAAAAAAAGAGCTAAAATATACCCTTTTTAGTTGGTTTGGAGAAGATTTGAAGAAGAAATCATATGAGAAGAAGAGGGAAGAAGAGAGAAGAAGAGAGAAGGTGTGACGGAAAACCTGTGTGACCTGCGTCGCCGCCGCTGTCCCGCCAGAATAACACCGCCAGCGAGACTCCCGTTGACCAGATTGGCCATGCCGGGCTTCCCGTCGTCGTCGGATAAGCTGGTGTTGTCACTTGTCAGTCGGCGCCTACTGTGTGTGATTTATGAAAGGAATCGATCGAAATCATGGAATCGCAGCGGAAGAGAAAACAAAACTTTTAATAATAGTATTCCATCATCGAAAGATTCTAAACAATAATCGAACAAGCATTGGGATATGAGATTTAATTACAAACAAATAAAATTAATAAAACATAAATTAATCTTACTTGATTCGCCTTTCGATTTGCAATCCTCGACCTCGAACTTCAACGCAATGAAGCCTCCAACGGTATCCACACAAGGGTAAGATTCCCTAAACCCTTCTAGTCTTCCACAACACTTGAGAAAGCTAGAATGGAGAGGGAGAGGAGAGAGAGAATTTTCGGCCAAGGGGTTGCTTAACCCTAGAATGAGTGAAGCACTCATATTTATAAACATTCTCCTCTTTAAGGGACGTTTGGTTACTAGTGCTAGCATGACCAAATATCCTTGAATAGAATAATCCTATTCTTGGTTAATTTTGACTTTTAATTAATTAACCTTTAATTAATCAAAATCAAACTTAACTTAAAGATAGGATTCCCCTCTCTCAAGTTTAAGGAACTCTCTTACCCTCTATTGTGTGTGACCCATTGGGTTCACCCCAACCTAGCAGTGACTAGGGACATCTCCATGTCGCCTAAAATAGAAACTTTCTATTTAAAGGTTTAATTGAAACTATTCCA
>JAESVK010000907.1:2013133-2043956 GCA_017140935.1 Hamamelis virginiana | reverse complement strand
TCCCTCTAACCGTCCTGCATCACACAATTTCCATCCATTTTTGCTCTCCTTGAAGTCGATCGGCTAAGGGGTTCGCATCATACCCATCACAGTAATACACAGATTTATCTTTACTCTTTACAAGCCTCTGGTTGTTTTAAACGTACTGTTAGTTACTGAACTCGTTTGTAAAGTGCGTGAAGTTTATCATCTCTTACATCTCCAATCATTGGGTTGCCACATTTCCCTTTATCAATTCTTGCTGCCATGAAAGAAAATAATAGAAGTTGAAGCCGTCTCAAGAGCTTAGCACAATCTTTGATCCTAAATGATGTGGGGAAGAAGGGGTAAGAGGAATGGAAGATCAAATCACAATCTAGAGAGGAGAAGAAATGAGTGAACAATGCTCTGCCATCAAATTTCCATTGATCACAATAAGGATAATAAAAAAATTATCCTTCCACATGCACTCCTACTCTTATACAGCCATCGTCCACATTAATACAGGATTAATTCAGTACAAGTACCCATCAGACTGCAAGCACCATGTAGTCAGATGATGCTTTCAAAGTATTAGAATACAACTTACCAGACTCGGATAACTAGGCGTAAATATATTTGGGACTTTGTAGGCAAATTACTAATTCTCCGTTTGGTAGGGAGGATAGAAAAGTGGAAGGAAGGAAAGTAGGAGGGATGGACTTTACATCCGCAGGGGAGGTAAAATTAATGGGTTTCGGATATGTTGTAGAGCTTGATATTATGGATTTTTAGAAACAAAAATCATTGAAAACAGGTTAGTAGGTTGAGAGAAAAGTTTGGAACAAAATTGGGCAAAAATGAGTTGAAGGTGATGATGTGGCACTGCCGAGTCATCAATTCCTTTAGGATTTAACAACCGTCCCAATGTCCTTACCAAATTGCTAATGTGGCTAAATTTTTCTCAATTGAAAACTTTTGGAAAAGTGGACTCAATTGCAGCCTAAAGTGTTTTTAACCCTTAAAACAAAAGGCTAAAATTATGGATGAATTGCTGAAAATTCAACAGAGTACCACTATCTAACTTATATATGACAACAATCGGAATTTAGTCTACATAGCTTAAAAGTAAATATCAGTTGACCAAAATTAATATATTTGAAAGGACAATAAAAGATTCATCACAAATAAGCTAAAATAAAGAGAATGTATTAATCTTTCTGAATACATTTAGGGTGTCGTGCGTTATGCTTAATTCCTTAAGTGAATTAGTAGATATATGACATTGCTTGAATATAAGGAGCATAACATGTGGGAAGTGTCACATGCATAGTTTTAAGTATCGGGTAACGGACCCGTAACGGTATTGGTAAAGGTGTAACGGGTATTGGGTGTATCGAGTGATAAGTAACGGGTATCGGGCGTCGAGGCTGAATTTTTTTTTTTTTTCACACCAACCCCCAAAAACAGTTATATGCATGTATAGACCTTCTAGGACTGTATATTAATGTTTTCAAAGAGTTTTTATTTTTTAATTTCTATGATTTATATAATAAATTAGGAAAATTCCATTCGTCCTCCCTTTTTGTCCTCCCTCTTCGTCCTTCCTAGTGCATCTGACTAATTTGGAACAACTATTTCGAGAAACCGATCGTTGGATTTGATGTTCCACTTATACTTATCATGAATGCAAAAAAATCACATTGATCCAACGGTCGGTTTTTACAATTTTGAAAAAAAAAAAGTAACAATAATGAAAAAATTGTGAAAACTGTCGGTCTATTATTATTATTATTATTATTATTATTATTTTTTTTTTTTAAAACGACCATTGGATTCATGTGATTTTTGTATTCATGATACATATAAGTGGATCATCGAATCCAACGGTCAGTTTTTCAAAATAACTGTTCCAAGTTTGTCAGATACACAAGGGAGGACCAAAAGGAAGGACGAATAGAATTGTCAAATAAATTATTATTTATAAAAAGTTAAATAAAATTAATAAACATTTTAAAAAAAATTAAAAAATAATAAACATTTTTAAAAAGTTATTTCTTTATATTTTATTTAAAAGTTATTAAAAAATATGCTTTTATTAAAACAAATAAATATTAATATTAATATTTTATAATATAACCTTTTGACTTGTTGACCATTAAAATTAAAAACAAACACTTCACACTTCACACGAATACATACTGAAGAGGGAACACACACACACACACACACACACACACACACACACAGAGTGTGTATCACACACAATCAGCACTGCTGACTCAGCAGTCGGCACTCGACAACACCATAGCAGCTTATTGGACGGCAACAGGAAGCCCGACATGGCTAGATTTGGTTGACGGGAGTCTCGCCAGCGGTGATATTCTGGCGGGATAGCGGTGGCGACGTAGGTCACAGGTTTTTTTCCGTCACACGTTCTCTCTTCTTCTCTCTTCTTCTCATATGATTTCTTCAAATCTTCTCCAAACCAACTAAAAATGGTATACTTTAGCTTTTTTTTTTTTTTTTTTTTTTTTTTTTTTTTATATTAAAAAAATTTTTTTTTGGGGGGTTTTTTTTTTGTGTTTTTTATTTTATGGTTTTTTTTTTTTTTTTTTTCTGAAATAAAGCAGATTATTTTGTCCTGGATTCTTGATTGTCTGAGAAATTTAACTTTGGGGATGAATCACGTTGTGTATCAGAAAGGCGTATTGGGCCGATACTCCTCGATACGTATCGTATCGGGGCCGATACTATGGGAATTCCTTTGCAAATACCGTATAGGGGTGTATTGTGTACATGGACTGCTGGATTCTGATACGACTCGGCCGATACTTTAAACGCTGGTCACATGTGAAATTTTGTTGGTCACTTTGAAAAGAAAGGATATGAGGATTTCAAGGTAGTGGAGATGGTGGTAGACTGGTAGACATAGAAGGAAATTAGGATCATAAATTTGGCATTTTCGTATAGCATAGTACAAGATGACCAACATAATGGACTTTGATTGAGTGTGCATCCTTTAATTGCATTGATAATTTCTTTTAGTCCCTGTCTAAAGGATCTAAGTTACTCTATTATGCTAAGAAGCTAATGGGAGCAAACCATCCTCTCAACATGAAAAGGGTTTAGCAATCTCTGACATAGGTGTGGCTCCTTCCCCTCTGCTAGCCCTTGCTCAAACCAAAAGGGAATCAACGTTGAATTAATATAATTGGGATTGAATTAATATCTGTTATATCTTAAAAGTTCCTAACAACCCTGGTATGGTGAGTGAAATTATTAGAATTGGGATGAAATATGTAGAATGTTTCTAAGGACAAAACCATCCCCCTCAAGTCCCAACATGAACAAGATCTAGCCTTCCTGCTTTCGTTAGGAGTGATTCCTTCCACTCCTCTTGTCTCCTGTTAAACCATTCATTGACCAGATCCCTAACCAAGAACCACATTTCCTAAAAGTTAGATCTAATGGACAACTTTGATATGCCGTAAACACCTTCATACATAACATTTAGTGATTTAATCTCCATTTTAAGATGCCTTATGCAGAAGCCAGTACCAAATCTCTACTAGGGAGAATCCATAAGATAGCCCCTTGCCACCATCAAGGGTTAGCCGCCTTTAATTTTTTATAACAGTTAGGTAGAACTCTTTACATTTAAGTTCTTTGTACAGTTTCTTGCCAGCCCACCCATTCCAGCATAGTTTTGAATTAGATTTTCATGCTTGCTGTTGTCATGATGATTTGATTCTCTCTAACTCAAGAAAGCTGATTTTTCGGGCAATATCAGAATTGTTGTAATACAATTTTGGACAAAATGATAAAAATTTGATTGAGATGATTAAAATGTGTAATGTAAATCAATGATTGCAACAATTGCTGGCTATGGTTTTGGCTGAAGGGGGGGCTGCAAGGGAAAGGTATTTGCTAAAACTCAGGGAGTGAGAAATGATATAATGGTCCAAGACTTAAAATACGGCCTTTAGTAGATGCATTTGGCAAATATATTTCTTGTAGTCAATCTCACAATTTGGATGAGGTCATGTTTTGTTGTGGCAGATGCTTGAATGGAATGGCAGGTTAGTGCTACTCCATTTCAATTTTCCAGTTGATGAGAGACGTGTTTTTGAAGAACCCCTGCCACCTCACCCCTCCCCTCCCCCTTTTCTCCCCCCAGTTCCCTTTTCTTGCCATTCAAGATAAGCGAGGCTCGAGGTGAAGCAAATTAAAAATTGAACTCAGGTTGCCATTACAGCCAGTACAAGTTTCTTGTAGTTTGGCAGAACAAACCAATGAAAAAAGCATGTACATACAGGCAGGAATGCTATAGTTTGCTCATATAGGCTAGTATGTGTTGACTTTTCAGCTTCCATTTGTATATCTTTTTTATTTTCATTTTCATTTTCTTTTTTGGGGGTGGGGTGTCTGGGAATAACAAATCCAAAAATTGTAAGAGGCATGGTCAATAATCCAATTGCACAACCTGATGATGAACGACTTAAAAAATTACAAGTATCATGCTATATCCAATCATATTTATATTGTATTTAGTTGATACAGGTATGCTATCCATGGTTCAAAGTCTCGGACGATATCGAGTTGACTCGAGTCATCTCGGTATTGGTCGAGTCATCTCGGTATTGGCAGTAACCTAGATGAGAACTAGGGCCAAGTCAAGGAACTCGGCAAGAAGGAAGGAGATCGTTCATCTCGTCAGAGATCTCGGCTCTCGGCATCTCGTCTTGACTGAGATATCAGACGAGATGACCGAGACAACAACCTCAAAATCAAATGAAAAAAATAGGGAGAAGCAGCAATAGCCACTGCCACTGGCGAGCTACAGCAGGCCAATAAAAAAAATGGAAAAATGAAGAAGCAGCAGCAGCAGCCGCCCCGCAGCAAAGGCAAGCTACAAAATCAAGAAAGAAAATGAAGAAGCAGCAGTAGCAGCACCCTGCAGCAAAGGCAAGCTATAGCAAATCAGAAAGAAAAAATGAAGGAGAAGAAGAAGAAGCAGGAGCAGCACTTTTGGCACAAAACTAGAGGAATCCAGAAAAAAATAGAGGAAGAAGCTGTGCTGGTTCTTCCCCTTTCTTCTACTTTGTCTGATCTTTTTTTTTTTTTATTTTTTCCCTCCATGCTAGTGAAAAAAAGAATTTGGAACTGGATGGATAAAATTATAATTAAAAACATGGAATTTACAAATATACCCCTATTTTGATCACTATTGTTAGAAAGATCAGACCATTCATATGGGAAAATTGGCCAAAGGTCCTATTTTAAAACATCTTCATGCCAAAAGTTCTCTCAAAAGATCCTTCATACCAAAAGTTCTTTTGGCATAAATTGGACAAAAATACCCCTTCTTCTGTAAACAACCTCCAACCCCACTTCCAACCCAATCGGATTTCACTACGCTGGACCCCAATTTCACTATGCCCTAACCAGATTTCACTATGCTCGACATTAGATTTCATTACGCCGGAATCGGATTTCACTACGTCGGACACTCGATTTCACTGCATTTTTTTTTTTTGCATTTCACTGCATCTTTAATGCGTTTCCCTGCAGTCGTGTAACTGTGTTCCTTGCCATAGATGAAAGAGAAAAGTTACAGATCAGCCCCTTTGCACAGTGTTTTTAATGCAGTAAAAAAGCATAAAAATGCAGTGAAATGCAACAAAAAAAAAGGAAAAAAAAAGAAAAGTGAAAATACATGAAAAAAAAAAAAGGAATGTGATACCCCCCCAAATGTAGTGAAATGCATAAATAATTGCAGTGAAATGCAAAAAAAGTAGTGAAGTCCAGCATTTGACGCAGTGAAATCCGGAGTCCGGCGCAGTGAAGTCCAGCGTCCGGTGCAGTGAAGTAGTGAAATGTAGTGAAAGGATAAATCTAGTATTTAAAAAAAAATAATATTAATATATAGGACTGCATGCATTAAAAAATGCCAAAAGAGGACTTTAGTCATTAAAAATCCTTAATGAGGACTTTTTGGAAGAGAGATCCCTTGAATAGGACTTTTGACCAAAAATCCCTTATCATATTTAAATATTTTATTTATAAAAACTGCCCAATAATTTTACATTTTTAATTCTAAAAGAATTCTATAAATATTATTAACTATTACACCCCTTATGTTAGGGACCCTAACATGAGCATTTTATACCACTAGGTCTAAAGAATTTTTTAACAGAAGAAATAGGCAAAGGAATTTGGAAATCTTAGGGATCTTATGGTTTCAAAATTTGATACTCCAAGATCCGAAAGTCCCTAAAATAAGTATTTTATACCACTAGGTCTAAGGGTTCTTTTAACATAACAAATAGAGAGAGGAATCTGAAAATCTTAGGAACTCTATGGTATAAAATTGGACCTCGCGGTAACGCGCTAGTGCCTTTATATATATATATATATATATATCATATTATGCATTCTAAGCTATTTATTTTGCTTGCTTGATGGTTTCAAAGTGATTTTTTCTGATTTTTCTATGATTTTTTTAAATCTTTTCAAAAGTTATTTCATGCCTAAAGTTGCATCTTGTCCGATATGCGACGAGACATCTGCGACCACAACGTCCGCAACCAAGACGCAACGACGTCCGCAATCGCGACTTTGAACCATGATGCTATCATATGGTTGGAGAATTTAATTTTCTCATGAGAGCCCCTTAAATTTCGCTTCCTATATTTTAAAGCATCACTTGATTAGCATGTGTCCAATCCATTATTATTTGCTATTGAAAAATGAATTGATTTATCATTTTTCTTCCTATTTTCATCCAATGGATAGCAAAATGGTTATCCGGTTGGAAGCTGTGAAATGACAGAAAATGTTATCAAAATCAGTTCCTTTTTCAAGTTTGAAATCTGACAACTTTTGCCCTAGGCCAGTGAGTAGTGCTTGAGTTAAGGGTTCATAATAGCTGGCACTTATGAAGTTCATAAACCTGTTATGATAGAAATAGAAGACTTTATTTCGGATGTCAGTTATCTTGGTATTATGATAATATTGGTAGAAGCAGCTCTTTTGTTTTTATATGGCCACTTGTTGGGGTTGATGTAGCTCTTTAAAGTTTTTACTGGAACCAAAATTTTTCATTTTAAGGATGTCTTTGATACTATAGAAATTAGATGTGGGTAGTGGACTGGAAATTGGGTTTAGAAAACTCCACTCCCATTGCTGAGGATGCCATTGAGTTTGGTTGTAAAGTCTAGTGGTCGTGATACCTTAACCCGGGTTCAAGTCTCCCGAGGAGGTTGAATACAGTCTTCGTGATAAGGGGATGGGAGAAGTGGGGTAGGTCTAAGGTTTGAGTTTATCTTCATAGAGATTGTACAACGAGCAAAAAAATAAAAAGAAAAGTGAGAAGAATCCACTACTATCTTTTGTGGGATACAAGAAAATCATTTGCCCATTTTAGATCTGTAATTTTCCACAAAAAAAAAAGGGGGTGATTTAATATTTGTGGGAAGCACTTTTTCGGAAGCTGGCTATATATGCATTCATTTTTCCATCTTGTGGATGTCTTCAATTTATAAAACATACTATAATCATGAAGTTACCAGCTGCCTAGTTTACTTGGATGATATTCTTAGTCCTGATTTTATTTTCCATCCAAACAAATAAAGCTTAGGTGATTATTCTAACATTTGCAGGTTGCTGCAGTCCCGGAGGATGTTGGAACTGCTGGTGCACTTCGGGCCATTGCACACCACCTGACTGCAAATGACATTTTGGTTAGAGAGTCAATATTCTCTAGAATTTGTGTTTTGGAAGCTTGTTGCTTCACATCCATTTATGCTCTACTTTTCTGCAGGTTGTTAGTGGTGATCTTGTATGTGATGTTCCCCCTGGGGCAGTTGCAGCTGCTCATAGACGAAATGATGCAGTAGTGACTGCAATGCTTTGTTCTGCTCCTGTCAGTGGACCATCAGAGTCAGGATCCACTGGTGGAAAGGACAAAACCAAGAAACCAGGACGCTACAACGTTATAGGGCTGGACCCCACAAAACAGTTTTTGTTATATATAGCAACAGGTTGGATCTTTGTAAAATTCATTTTATTTTGCATGCTACTTGACATGTTTCTTATGTGCATCTTGTAAATTCTTGACAGGAGCTGAAGTTGAGAAAGATATTCGAGTTCAGAAAAGCATACTTCGTGCGGTAGGCCAGGTAAAGGGATTGCCATCTATCCATCTCTCATTCTATTTCTTCTGGAAAGCACTCAACTATTGGTCATTTGATGAACTTGATTGGTATGTTCCATAGTATTCCACCCACAAGCTTCCATACCCCAGTTAGTAAAGCTGTTCCGACATCTGCTTGGGTAGAAATGTTATTTCTTACCTTTCTCTCTTACCTGCCAAGTTAAAAATTTAGTTATCAATCTATTTCTACTGCTCCCCAGGAAGCATTTAAGATTTCTCCTTTCCTCCTCCAGCTCCTCCTCCTCCTCCTCTCTCTCTCACTAGAAATAAGAAATAAAAGATATTTTCATGCCTGCTATTTTTCTCCACTTTGTCAGTCAAATTTCTGTAGAAAAATGTGAGTGTCCAAGTTGAAAATCCATCAAAACAATAACAAGTTTACAGGGTTCTACTTGGTCTTATGTTTTCTCTTTAACATCTCTGCATGTAGATGGAAATCCGAGCTGATCTTATGGATGCTCATTTATATGCTTTCAAGAGGTTTGGTGTTTTCTCTATAGCTTCCCAGTGATCCTTAATTTATATTTTTCAATTCGATGTGCTCTGTTCTCTACTTATTTTTCCCACAATTCTTTCCCAGGTCTGTTTTGCAAGAAGTTCTAGATCAAAAAGATACATTTCAGAGCTTAAAGCAGGATGTATTGCCCTATCTTGTCCGGAGCCAGCTGGTTAGTTTGATAAGGTCCTTGCGTAATAAGTTATCATGGGTGCTTTTCCCTTTATCTAGTCTCTGAAGTGCTTCATATTTCTTTGATGAGCATTAGAGGTCTGAAATATTATTGAATAACACACCACAAGCAGAAGATAATGGAAATGAGAAGGTTGCTTCGCAGAACAGCCAAGTAATGCTGTCTCGACTTGTGGCTAATGCATCTACTCCGAGCTTTCATGAACTCTATTCATCAGCTCCCCTTCGTAGAACCCATAAATGCTGTGCTTATATTGCCAGCAAGACCAAGTACTGTGCACGCCTAAATTCTATTCAAGCTTTCAGTGACATAAATCGAGATGTAAGTTTTTAAAGTAGCATCTTTTATTTGATGTTTCCAATTTTGTATTTTATATTATCTATATATATACGCGTGTGTGTGTGTGTGTGTGTGTGTGTGTGTGTGTGTGTTTATTTGATCTTTTGGAGCCAATTTTTATTTTTAAATGTATCAGGTCATAGGAGAGGCAAATCACCTGTCAGGGTATTCCTTCTCTGCTCATAACAACATAATCCATCCTTCAGCCGAGCTTGGATCAAAAACTACTGTGAGTTGTACATTTCATTCAAAAACTTGTCTTCTTATGTACTTAAAACTTGTTTTGAACTTGTTTTGAGTAATAATTAGCTGTTGACTGAGTATAACATTGGTAGCCATGGCTCATGCAATTGAATGTTATGGGGAGGTTCCCGAGGTCTTATATTAGTGTACTCATCAAGTAGTTTGATGATTTTAGGTGGGACCACATTGTATGCTGGGGGAAGGTTCACAAATGGGTGACAAATGTAGTGTGAAGCGATCTGTTATTGGCCGTCATTGTCGGATAGGTTCCAACGTAAAGGTATGGTGATTATTCTATCATGAAGAGCAGAGAAGTATGTAATTGTGAAAGGCTTTTTATCCATAATATATTTTATAAAGGAAGCTACAAAAACCCTGGCATGTATTGTGTAACGTAATTGCATCTGTAACCTCATCTTTTATCCGGTCATGTAGAATTGATGTAGTTGATGTATGAGATTATCGTGTAAACTTTTCTTTTTACCTATCTGCAGGTTGTTAATTCTGTTGTTATGAACCATGTTACCATTGGAGATGGTTGTTCAATCCAAGGTTCTGTGATTTGCAGCAATGTACAACTCCAAGAGCGTGTTGTATTGAGAGATTGTCAGGTTCTCTCTCTCTCTCTCTCTCTCTCACAAACACACACACACACACACCCCCACACCCCCATGCACGTGCGCGTGTGTCCGTGCACACATTGTTGGTATCACATTGTTGCATTGCTTTTCATACCAGGTTGGAGCAGGTTATGTGGTTAGTGGTGGCAGTGAGTACAAAGGGGAGTCCTTGGCAAGAAAAGAGAAATCCTAATTTCAACGTCGTAATCTCATATTATTGGATTATGCATTTTCCAGGGCGGGGCAGGTTTTGTGGTTACTGCTGGAAGTATAGTTTGAGGGATGCCGCAATCCCAATGTGTATTTCTTGGCCTCCCATTTGCTGTATGTGTTTTTTTTTTTTTTTTTTGGTGGATTTTGGGATAATTGTTGTGCTCATTTAGCGGAATTTAGACTGTCCCAATTATTTTTAGCATCAATTTTGTCAAATATATCGTAGGGTAAAGTGATCATGTTTGTTAGGTGTTTGAATAGGAAGCCTTTTTCGTTCTCACTGAATCATTGATTTTTAGTTTTTTACAAGTGATAAGATAATGTGACAGCAATTATTAAAGTGCTGAAAATATCAAAAGAGCAGTTGGAGAGCATGCTATAGTATGGTGATTTGCCCATACGATTGACCAAATCAAGAGTATTTTTTGTTTTTTTGTTTTGCCAAACAAGATGAGCAATGGGTGGAAATTATGTACTCCTTTCGGTGCTGGAATTGACAGCTCCAACGCTGGGTAATTTCAGCCTAGATCACCTGCTTCGTGCTGCTGCTGCTGCTGCTGTTTCTTTATAACTTGGAACAATGTTATTTTAGAATTTTACGTTGCTTTAATAATCCCACCAAATAGATTGTGCAGATCAAGGTTAGCAGCGACTAACTAATTATCTGGAAAATCATGTTCTATGTAGAAATAATTAGTATTTATAAAAAAATAATAATTTAATTAAGAAAACTTTTTTGTGATTGGTGCCATTTTAAGGAATCATGCCTGGTGAGAGAATTTTAAATTAATTTAGAAGAATTTTATTTTATTTTATAGGACTAATCGTACATTTAAGAAATTGAGTTCGGATTAAAAACAAATTAGTCCTATTAATTGGTGGAATTATATTGGGACATGCTTTTTTATTTGTGTGTACTTTAATAATTATATGAGGATGTTTTAGTCAATTAAAGGTTTATTCAAGATTCATATTTTTATATAGGGGACGGATATTGCAATCCTAGGGAACTACAATCTCACCCCAATTTTTATGTTTCTAAAAATGCTTTAAATGATTTTACAATTTCGGACAAGTACAAATCTAAAATGCCTAACATATTCTAACTCAAATTCTAAGTTTACTCCAACTATCTCCCATTCATTTCAACATTATCTTCTTCAAACTTCCATTCCCTCTTTCCTTACAAACCCTAATCTCCCATTTGAATTCTACTCTTTTTCTTTATATTTGGGTAAATCTTATTCATCTTCATTCTTCTTTTCCTTCTCATTTTTCCTTCTTTTTCTTCCTTCTTTTTCACCATCTCATATAAACCCACATTATCCTGTTCATGCTAAAAAATGTCGGCCAATTAGAATTGGACATGTGGCATTTAATTGGAATTTATTAGATAAATCAAGTTAACAGATTTGGTTGGACACGTGGCAAGATTCTAAAAGAAGTCTAAGTTAATTAGAGACCAAGTCAAATTAAGAGATAGCAATGGGACATGTGGCAAGTTATTAGAGGAAGTTAATTGAGAGGTGGTTACATTAGAGATAATTGTTGAGAAGTTTGCGCCATGATAGAAGACCACACATGGGAGCCTCAAAGCCATGTTTCTGCTGGGAGGATCATGGAGCAGCCACGATCAAAGAATGAAGGAGAATTGAACACATGGCAAGACCGGAGTGGATAAAGGTCAAATTAAATCAAATGATTAATAGATAATTTAAAAGGACACGTGGGAAAATACAGCTGAAGAGGAAGTTATATGAGAGAAACCATGTTCTACCCACGTAGAGAGGAGTTGGCCACATTCAAGGGAGATGGCTGTATAATGGGATCATGGGGAAGGCCATGATCAGGCAGGGAAGTTACTCAATGGCATTTGAAAGACCGTGGAGCTATAACATGAAGATGAAATGCAACGTTTCAAACCCCAACAACTCCAACAATCAACTACAAGCATCATGCCTTGCAATTTTTAGCTTTCTTCTTTAAGTTTCCAATTTCATTTTCGATTCTAGCATTGTATTTAGTCATTTTCAATTCAGCATCTTTCCTTTCAAGCATTCAAGCATTCAGTTATGGATTCCTCAATCTCGGTGAGCATATCTTTTGTAAGAATGTTATTTCCTTCAATGCAATGCAATCCCTTTATGAAAGTTTAATTTCAATTCATGTTTCTTTCTCATTCAACATTGTTGATTTCTTGTTCTGAGCATTCAATTTCGAGACCCATAGGAAGTAGAACCCCTGACTTCCGTCAATCGCGTTGGTTGCAACCTAATCGAATGCATATGTTATGTTGTAGCCAACCTAACATTCCATAAATGTTAGGTTGCCCAATTGTGCCTGGGTGGGGATAGTATTTTTTTTCCAAACTTATTTGGGGTTGGGGTTATTTTTGAAAAATAATTGGGTTTATTTATAACTTATTAGGGTAGACTTATAATAAGGGTGGGCTTAGAGTTAGTTGGGTTTGCAATATCTGCTCTATTTTATATATGGAAAATGCTACTTCATCCATCTTTTCTCATCTACCTTTATATATAGAGTGATTTTATTGTCACATACAAAGATTGCTAGTGGCATTCACTTGCTCCCTACACTTACCACTAAAATTTAAAAATATATTTTTTACTATCTATATCCTCCCTAATACTCAAAACAACCCAAACTCTGATGGTGAGGTTGTAGGGTTGGACTGCCAACCTAGTTGGGATCCTATTATCCTCTTTGATGCCTATTCTCTTCATTTTCTTTAAAAAAAATAAAAAAAATAAAAAAATAAAAATACTTTACTTCTACATCCACACGTACTGAAAAAAAAACCTAAAAGATATATGTTTTCTTCTTCACTCCTCGAACTTATGAAAGCAATAAACATTAACCACGTCTCATTTTGTATGGAGTATATCTACTATCCCATATTGCAGAATCCATCTTTAGAAATTCTTCGTTTCTTCATTTGCCTATGATATGTTGTTGATTATTGAACTTTCACGCGATGTTCAACAAGGTCCTATTGAACATATAAGTTTGTTCAGTATAGTCTGTTGAATATCTACGTTTGTTCGGTAGGGTTTGATGAATATATAAGTACGTTCAATAGGGCTTGTTGAACATCTTAGTCTGTTAAGTATAGTTTATTGAATATTAACTTATGTTCAGTATTATAGGTTCAAACAAAAATACGAACTACACTTAAAAAATGTAAATCATATTTGAAAAAATGCACTTTTTCGTTGTTGGAATTCTCACATGATCAATTTATTATTCATTAATCAACGAACATTTATTATTATTATTTTTATAGATTTTTAGAAAGTGATTATGACAGCGTAAAGGTTTGTGAGTGTAGCATTTATTCAAAAGATATGAACATGGAAAGGAGATGGTAAGTGCAGGAAGTAATGTGATTTTTTTTTTTGTTTATTTATTTAATAATGCCCTTAATAGTAATTTTACAAGTAAAAATAGTAGTAATAAAAAATTTCATTAATTGGGTGCCACTAGCAATTTATTTAAATGGCAATAGAATTATCCTATTTTTAAATCGAGTTTCTTCACATATAATATTTGAATAACTTAAATTTAATACCATAAAATACCCATTATTCTGTGATAAAAGAATATAAAACTGAAATTTATTAAGGAGAGATAAAAGTGTGACTCTAAATTGAAAAGTTTAAACATTTTCTAATTGCTTATGGCCATTCCCCAAAAGAGACAGAGTTGCAATGTGTGGTAGAGATAACTTCAAAATTTTTAGATGATGACTTGTGACTGACATCGCGGCCCTCGAAGGTGGCTTGTGTCTCCGAACTGCCAGCCGTTCATCTCCACTGTTTTAGCCAGCTCCCTGTGGTGGGAACAGCATATGCTTCATCCGCATGGCTCCTTTTGAAGCTGTCTTCCACTTAATTTAGGGCATTTTACTCTAATAAATCTTTTTTTTTTGAATATTGTGTCAACGATCTTGATCTAATATTAGTTACATAAACGAATCTATCACTTTTTTTTTTTTTTTACACTAAATTGCCCTTCTAACAACCAAAATTTTGAAATTTTGTACATAACCCTCAATGTTATACATAAGAGCGGAGCTACTAGTATCGTCTCAATTCCCGTTTTTTATATTACCGTCTGATGTGTCATCACATAAAAAAAAAACATAGTGAAAAAATCCTCAATAAAAAATGACAGAACTACCCCTGAGTGTATTTTCACTGTTATGGTTGTATTTTTACTATCCTATTTTCACTATCTTGGATGTGTTCTCACATTCCTAATTGTGTTTTCACTGTATTTATTTAAGTTTTTACTCCTTTTTTTTTTTGTTACTAGCACAATGAAAACATCCACCAGAATGAAAATCCAACCACCATAGTGAAAACCCACACCACGCACAATGAAGACCCAACCACTACAGTGAAAACCCCCACTACAGTGAAAACACCCAACTCAGTAAAAATCCAAATTAACTGTATTAAAAGAGGATTCGAGACTGATATAGAATGATAATGTGATATTATAGAGAGAAAGGTGGGGCTTCAGAGAGAGAGAGAGAAAGCACAAGGGAATCAAGAGAGAGTGAAGAAACCCGAAGATAGATTTTGGGGGGAAAATACCTCGCCTTGCTATTGTCTATTGATTTTTTATTTGGTCGGCTCCATCCCCTTGTGCCGCCGGCGGGGTATGTGTCGGCGCATTTTGGGCTCCTGCGCTTGCACCTCCTGCCCAACCCTCATTGTCTTCTCCATTAAAGAGCAATTGAAGCTTCGAGTAGTGGTCAACCATGTTTGTCGTTGGAGGCATTGAAGAGCCTACATCAGATTTGGATTCGCCGGAGAAAGTGTTGGACAGAGAAGTAACGATGAGATCATTGCTGCTGATATGCAAATGCTTTGACTCGTCGACAGATCTGCAACTACCGTTGCTAGCTGCTGCTTTTTCTTCACCTTATGTCGACGCTGGTCAGTTGTATAGCCACTCCGATCTGGTTGATCTTTCTCTACGCCTTTTTATGTGCTCCTCTGTTAGCAACAATAAATATAAAATCAAAATATTAAAGATGAGTGTTGAGGGGTATTTTTGTTCGAATAGATGCAAAAGGACTTTTACGGAATAAAAAATTAAATGCAGCAGAACATCCCTCTCCGGTTTTTTTTTTTAAATCCTAATGTGGCTGTACACATCACACGGGAAGTTTAAAACGGGAGGAAGGAACGGGACAAGTAGCATTAATCTACACATAATTCCTAAAAACAAGTACAATTCTTAATCCCTGATTTATCTAATAATCTCCACGATAATACATAATCCTCAATTTCTAATTTTATAAAGAACCCCTATATTTAGAATAATCCCCAATATGTTACATCAGCATGTCACATCAGCAATCAACGGATATCATTCAATGTCCCCTCTCTAATTTTTTATTATAAACATTGTATAACACATAATTCCCATAATTACATAGAATTCCTAATCCACATATTGTAACAGAATCCCCAATCTTATACATATTTTCCAATCCTCAAATTTATGTATTGTTACATCATATTTCCTACCCATCACTTTATATATAAAATTGTCGTATCAATTCATATTATTTAATAGTTTAAACTTTTAATGCATTTTTTTATTTATATACCAACGAAATTTATTTATTTAATTTAATAAATACTATTAAAATGTTATTATTATAATCTTATATTAATACTATACTATAATATTATAATATTATAAAAAATTATTTATTTAATATTTTAATATTTAATACTTATAAGAAAATAAAAAATAAAAATTCTTTTAATAAAATAAAATAATTATTTATTTAATATTTTAATAATTTTAATAGACAACAAAAATTCTTTATTTAATTTAACATATATTTTAAATTTTTAAAATTTTTCGAAAAATAAAAAAATTCTTTATTTAATATTTTAATATTAATAAGAAAATAAAAAAATATAAAAAAGATTTGATGTGACTGTTAACTTGAAAAATTCTTTTTGAAAAAAAGTTATAATCTCAACCGTTTGGACCATTAGATTGTTATTAGTTTAGTTATTTAGTTTACCTATAGGCATTTTCATCAAATAAAATATTAACGTAAATAGTTTTGAATTGAGTTCGTTCACGTAATATTTGAATAACTTAGATTTATTGGCATAAAATGCCCTTTAATTTAATTAACTCTGTTCTGCCCCAACATTCATTTGATGCAGCATTTGGAATTGGAGCTCTCTACGTTTGCCTCCAAGGATTGTTGCCTTGCCACCTTATATTCGAAATATTGTATGAACTTCTTAAGGCTTGTTTGTGTTAGTATTTTTTAAATTTACTTTTGTAGAACTATTTCTTCATGTATCTTTTTATAATTAAGTTCAAACCATCTCCATTTTCATGCTAAAAGTTGAGGACCCATTTCTAGTATGAAAATATTACCAGTCATCCTATCATTCCCCAACTTATCTAAAAATAATTATCACCCCATCTCTATAAGTGATTATCACCTCATCTCTTCAAATCAAGTGAAACTTTGAAATCCAAAAGTGATTTTGAGAAAAGCTAATACAAAGTTTTAATGTGAATTGAAAAACTAAGGGCCCATTTGGATAAGCTTCTACTTCCTGTCTTTTTACTTTTAAAAGTAAAAAGATGAAAGTTTTTAGTGCAAAAAATTTGGTAGTTACTTAAAAAAGTTGAGGTAGCAAGAAATTCTTACTTCCTCAACTTTTAAAAGTAACTACCAAAATTTTGCACTATAGAAAGTATAAAAAACTTTTATTCTTTTACTTTTAAAAGTAGAAAAACAGGAAGTAGAAGCTTATCCAAACGTGCCCATAACTTGCAGTGAACAATCTCTTCAAATATGTTTTTAGGATAACCTTCGCCTAACGCTTTATTTTGACACCTATGTTTACACTTCATTTTCAAAATACCATTGTAGGATGAATAGTTCGAGAAATTGACCATTAGATTAAATATTTTTTTTTATGTTTTTCATGTATGCAAAAGATCACAGTAATCCAACAGTTAATTTTTGAAAAATATCATTGTGAAGAACTATTATATTTTTTATTAATTAAAAACATCACAGTTTATTATAGTGATATTCTTAAAATCTAACCGTTGGATCACTATGATTTGGAATATATGACATGCATAAGAAATGTATCGAATCCAATGGTCGATTCGTCAAAATATTTATCATAGGCAGTGTTTTGAGAATTTTTATGCCAAACAAAAAAACTTGTAATTCCATCACTTATAAACTTCGAAATTTGAAATCCCAGCTTTTAAAAATTCCAAAATACAATCTTACCAGAATCAAAATTCCAGCTTCACAGAATTAGTCAAGGGCATAGTCAGGTCTCAACGAGTCCGGTTGTTTGCATTAAACGTGTTGCCTGTCCTCTCCCATTCGTTCTTCAACACTCCCATCTCTCATGCTATCCAAAGTAAAGACAGCATCATCCTGTTTCTGGCCCATTTGGTCGTTTAAAACCAATCTACCACAACCACCTAATAAAAGATCAACATTCAGCCTTTTAACAAAAATATATTTATTAAGTATACATTAATCATCAAATCCACGTGTGTATATATATATATATATATATATATATATATATATATATATATATATGCTGATATAGGTTATGTCCACATAAAGGCATTAATGCTATTATTAGACCAACCTGATGCAACAGGTCCGCAAAGTTGCATTAGACCGCCTTCATATGGCCAATTTTAAATGACATCTTGTAAAACTGACTGTTGGATTAGATGTCCCTTTTCTGTATGTCATGCGTGCAAAAAATAACAGTGATTTGACAGTTGGTTTTTGAAAAAACTGACGTTAAAAAAATGATGATATTTTGAAGAACAAATAAGTTGCATATTTTCACAATAACATTTTTCAAAAACCAACCGTCGGATTACTGTGATTTTTTGTAAGCATGATATATACGGAAGATGAACATCTAATCCAACGGTCAGTTTTACAAGATGTCATCTAAAACTTGTCATATGGAGGAGACCTGGCGCAACTTCGAGTCAGACCGGCCTGCTAATAGCATTACTGTAGGTAATAGATTATTATAGGATGCATATTTTGAAAAATTGACTATTAGATTAGATACTGTATTTATAGATGTCATGCACGCCAAAAATCACAGTAATTCAATGTCAAAATTTCAAAATATAGCTATAAAAAAATGTGACTGCTAAAAACTATCACAGTTTTTCCACATATATATGCCGATATAAGTTATGTCTATATAAATTTCAAAAATATTTATTAAGTATACAGTAATGATCTAATCCACGTATATATGTTGATATAAGTTATGTCCACATAAATGTTATATATTATTATGTGATGTATATTTTGAAAAATTGACCGTTGGATTAGATACTATACTTATACATGTCATGTATGCCAAAAATCATAGTGATCTTGTTGGATTTTCAGAAATGCCCCCAAGAAAAACCGTGACAGTTTTTCATAGCTATATTTTGAAAAATTGATATTGGATCACCGTAATTTTTTGCGTGCATGACATCCATGAATACAATATCTAATTCAACGGTTAGTTTTCCAAAATATGCATCCTACAATAATCTGGACATAACTTATACCAGCATATATATGTGGATTAGATCATTACTGATTAAGTATATAGAGTTATGATCTAGTCAGCAAATGCTGACTTAACCTAAGTCAACAAATACTTAAATATCAATTAGATCATTTAAGTGTCCTAAATAATCATTTAAATAGTTGAGATCTAACATTCATTTATGAGCAAATATTGACTTGATCTTTACACTAAGTTAGAAAAAATATATTAGAAAACAATCCAGTGGTATCACATTTCTTATGGCATCGAAATTGTAGTATTACTTTGACAGGATGTAGAAAATGCGGACATATATATTATTATAAATTATACCCATTATACCCCGTGCCACAAATACGATTGAAATCAAATTAAAAAATCCAAAAAATAATAGACTAAAAATAATGAATCTTGAGAATAACCCCACAACAATAGAATAGACACCCCACGAATTAAAAAAACACCAGGAGGTGTCAATTTCTTCCTATGTTTTCCTCACTTGCGCCGGTTTCCCTAAAATGCGCAAGGAACCTGCAGCGCCAACTTCCAGATTCGGTTCCATGTCAAATTCTCTGCCCTCTCCCCTTGTTCTCACTGCTTGGTGTAGTTTGTTGTACTTTGTAGTGTCTTCTTCTGTGTGCGCAACTTAGCACAACCCGCTCAGTTTAGCACTCCACACAAACACAGGCGGCGCGTCGGATGAACTCCGGCAGACCCGCCCCTCTGCTCCACTCTCCGACGACGGTGCAGTACACCAACACCAATCCTTCTCTCATTCCTCTAATACTCCTCCCACTTCTCCTCAATAAATCGTCAATACACCCCATTACTTGTATCAACACCACCTTATCTCCCACCCCTACACAACTGAACCTCACGCTACTATCCACTCTAACTGGCGCCGGTAGTGGTGGGCTCTTCATCCTACACCACTCCCCAAACCCTCCGCTGCTATTGCTTTTTCTTCGCGCGTCGAACCTCCAAAACGATAGCTCCACGGCGTGGCTAGCCACCACGTACACGTGTCCTGCGGCTGCGCACGCCGCCACCACGCACCCTCCTCCGGGTACCGCACGGCTCCTTATCCAACCACGCGCCTCCACGTCGTACAAATCCATCGAGCTCGCATACACGTGCGCTTCCGTGCCGGCGGCGCGTGACGCTTCGTTTCCCGACGCGCCGATCCTCAGCCCACCAATCACGTAGAATACACCGTCAACCGACGCGCCAATGCAACCGTACCTTCTCCTTGGCGCGTCTGCCACTACACGCCACGAATCACTATCCGGATCGTACTCCTCAAGCGCTGCAGTATGAGCAGTGCCGCCGGCGACGTAGATTCTTCCAGAGACGACTGCAGCAGCGAATTTCTTCCTGGGGAAAGTCATCGACGATCTAGCTGTAGCCTTTCCAGTCCATGTATCGAACCGGACCGTCGCGTTTCGGGCGAGAATGTAGATTTCCCTCCCAATAGCCGAGAGCCGCGCGTGAGAGAACGAAGCATGGAAACAGAGGGGCAAGACGACGTCGGAAGGCAGAAACGAAGCAATTTTCCAGGAGGTGTCAAGTAGGTTAGTGAGAGTGGCGGCGAAGAGAGCGGAATTGGAGAGTGAGAGAGCGAAAATGGAGAGGCGGAGGCGGCCGTGTTGGCGGCGGAGGTCGGAGAAGGCAGGGGAGTGAAGGAGGTGAGACCAGCGGCGGCAGACGAGAAAGAGGGAAGGGAGGGAAGAAGGGGAAACCCTAGAAAGGCATTCGAGGATGAGATCGTCAGGGAGGGAGGAGAAAGTGGCGGTGGTTTGGTGGTGGGTGAAGGTATTGGCGGCGGTGGCGAGAGGTTGAGGGTGGTGTTGTTGGGGATTGGGGAAGCAAGATTTCATGAGCCAGGAGAAGTGGCGAGAGTTACAGCTCTCTGACATGGACGATGATCTCGCTCTCGTTATCTCTCGCTACAATTAATTAAACTCAAAGTGAGACTTTGTTTTCGGCAACGAATGAGATTATAAAATTGCAGGTAGGGTAGAGAGTGGAAGTGGAGCCTCGAAGAGAAATGATAGCGTGGTACAGCAGCAAAGAAGGGATGGTTGGGCTAGTGGCTGATTGGTTACTCAATTGGCTTTGAAAGAAAAGATGGGATAAATCTTTGTTTTTACCCTTCCATCTCGTAAAATTGGAAAGAAAAGATGCATAATGGAATCAGTGTGTTGGAACTTGGAATTCCTTTTCTTTTTTCCTTATTTTCTCTCTCTACAACAACACATTTTTTTAGTCTGAAAAATCCAAAGATTTGGTTTCCTTTTTTGTATTTTTCACTCTATCTTGCACCATTTTTCTATAAATATTCCGAGCTCAAAATTTACGATTTCTTTGCTACAAAACTAGCCCATTCTTTCTTTCTTTCTTTCTTTCAAAAATAAAATAAAATAAAATAAAATAAAATACTCCACATATATATTTGCCCTGCCCTTTCTTTGGCCGAAAATTTGATTCTCTTTTTCTAGTGGCTTCCTCACTTTCCAATTACGTTTTTTCTCTTTATATGTGTTTGGATAGAGAGAGTTGGAGAGAAAATTTGATCATCATGGTTTCAACTTTCAACCCAAATAGATTGACCAAATGTAATTGAAATCACTCTATTTTGGGATTCAAATAAACATTAAAACCCTCTTGAATCTCGACCAAACAAAAAATCCAAACATTCTTTTATCCCAATTAAACATATTAACAAGATTTACAAGCAATAAACAAATTATTTTATGAAATCTATGACAAACAATGCATGAAGAAAAAAAAAAAAAGAAGGAAAATGAATCAAGAGCATGAATTTTTGTGAAATGAAAATAAAGCATTCAAAAAGAAAAAAAGAAAATATAAAACAGAGAAGAAATGGGAGGAAAAGAGATTGACAAAGAGAAGAGAAAGAGGAGGAAAGAATGGAAATGGGAGGAGAAAAGAGGAAAAAAAGTAGTAAACGAATGGTCTCCATTGCAATTCCGGCGAATTGTCAAAAGTGGCATTTCCAGCCAACTCCTTGAAAATATTAAACATGTTTCCCGATGAATTGAGAACGGAGAAAGTGCTTTAATTCGCCCAAGATTGATCTCACTGGCATTGAGTTTGGTTCTATAGATGATGTGAACGTGCTTCCGCGTTCCAAGACGGTAAAAAAACAAATGATTTTTTTAATGGACTAATGGCAGTTATAACACCGTAAAGAAGATGAACCAGTAATGCAAAGTGTCGCCGTTTTATTGGAGGGCTATAGAATGGGCTAGAAGATCTCGACTCTGTGGTAAAGCCTATATTAAAAAGTAACAATCAGTACAAAAGTCTTACATTTGTGTCGATTTTAGAAATAACAAAAATACAGAAATGCTAATAGACCATATAACTAGTTACAAATTTTTTTTTTTAAAAATTGAGCATTGGATTAGAGACCCCCTCTTATGTATGTCAGGCTTGTCAAAAATCCTAGTGATCCAACAATCAATTTCTAAAAAAAAAAACTTATCGTGAAAAAATTATGATATTTTGAAGAACAAAATAGTTATAGTTTTTTACTGTGACATTTTTTTTAAAAAAATTGACTGTTCAATCACTAAGATTATTACTCAAAAAGTGAGTGAAATATATAGTATTATTGCTCAAAAAGCTTTGTCCTTTAATACTCAAGTCAAGACAAATAAATGAGGACCTTTGGATCCCTTCAAACCATTACGTGGAGACATCTAAGCTAATTAATAAGTGCTTATCTTTGTTAGATTAGTAGCAGATTCAAATCCGTATAATTTACGGATTTAGATTTGTTGTTGATCAAGGTTAAGTCAACACCTATTCATCAATAGCTGAGATGCTTCCACGTAATGGTTTGAGAGGATCTAAAGGCCCTCTTTTGTTTATCTTGACTTGAGTATTAAAGGACAAAGCTTTTTGAACAATTATCCTATGTTTCTTAACTCACTTTTTGAGCAATAGTCATGGTGATCCAATGGTTAATTTATTTATTTATTTTTTAAATTGTCATTATAAAAAACTATTTTGTTATTCAAACTATCATCATTTTTTATGGTAATTTTTTTTAAGAAACTGATTGTTGGATCACTGCGACTTTTGAGAGGCCTGACATACATAAGAGGGGTCTCTAATCCAACGCTCAATTTTTTAAAATTTATTTTGTAGCTGGTTAATTATATGGTCTATTAGCATTTCTGTATTTTTGTTATTTCTAAAATCACCTAAGATTTATGACTTTTCTATTAATTATTACTTATTAGTGTAAGTTTTACCACACTAGATGGATAAACATTGGTGTTGATCTTATGATGTCATCATAAGATGACCCTCCGATCCATAATAGTGGTGATCTTCCATTGGGCATATAACCATTTTGAACCATGATTGAAGAGGGTGAAACCCGATCTGGTGACTCACTGGGGAACATAACCCATGGCCCAGGGTTTCTCTTCGGGTATTTAAAACAGATCGGGTAGTTAGGTTATCGTTAATGGGGATGTCTAAACCCCGATCTGTTTGTCATTTGACTCGCCCCGATAAATGGGTGATTTGACGAGTTTGATGTGACACCCTAAAACACGTTTGATAAAGATGTCACTGACTCCCCTGACACCAAATCTTGGAGCAGTGAGTGTACGAAGTAATCATTCAAAGTAAGGCTATCCTTAAATGGCCACATTTGCTAATCACGCAAACATTAAATGCGACTGTCAAGGAATAGACAGATTAGGTTACTAAACCTTAGAGATGACCTCTATCAACCTACTGTCTTATCACCACTATCACTACATAAGAACCCAACAAGAGCTAAGGAAGGTACGTGGTTCTAACCCCTCTTGAACTCCTTTCATATTTCCTTCTTCTCTTGCTAACTTAACCATCGGAGTTCATTTGGCAGGCACCTCACCGGTGACCACGATTCTAGTATTCATTTTATATATCTACTTCTTCTATTCATCAGATTCATCCAGGTTTTATAATCTTCGACATCATCAGTTTGGCGCCCACCGTGGGGCGAGAAAGTTATCATTTCCAGTGCCTCTTAGAAGTTCTTGTTAAGTAGACTAAAATGGTGGTCACTCGTTCCGGCGTGAACAACGAGCCTGAACGGGTCATCGCTGATTCACCCAACCTCCAATTACCAACTTCCGGTGAGCTTGTTCCACCTGTGGCTCCACCCCCGCTGATAACCACGTCAACACCACACGGTGATCATCCCTTTCATGCTGAACAAGTTCAGACTATGATTCCGCCTGAAGTTGTTTCACCTCGCCGTGAGTTTGTATCTTCGTCCATTAACGACCCCATTCAACGTCAAATATTCTACATGCAAAAGCACATTGAGAAAATGACCACCATAGTCCAGAATCTTTTACGCCAGCAGGAGCTTTTCATGTCTAATGGGGTGCAAAACCATTCACCATTGAACGTCCAAACTCGTGCCCCAGAAGTCCCGGTTCAAAGAAGAACGATAGATCATGTTGACGTCTCTCAACACAGACGAGCAACTGTTAGAAGCCACAGATCGGGACTTCCGATCAACCGGGAGAACATTCAACCTCGGCAACATTTGCAGGAGGCTGAGGACAGCAGTTCAGAGGTCCGCTCCCGAAGAAGACCTACCAATCTGGAACGACATGACCGACCAGCCAGGGGCCCCGAACCCGATAGATCACGCGAGTCCCGATCCTCAATTCCCCGACAGGGTCGGGTAACAAACCCCCGACCTATTACAACGGACACGAGAAGAAACAATTTGCGTCCGGTTACCCGACCTGACGAAGAAAAATTAGCTCATACCTCCCCATTCACTCCACTCATACTACAAGAAGTTATTCCCGAGAAGTTTAAACTTCCTGCGATTGATTCTTACGATGGCACAACAGATGCAAGGGAGCACGTCCTAACATTCAAGGATCATATGTATTTGAGAGGGATATCTGACCCGATAATGTGTAGGGCCTTTCCTATGACATTGAAGGGTCCCGCAAGGACTTGGTTCCAAAGGCTTGCTCCCTCTTCTATTGATTCGTTCCACCGTCTGAGCACGGCTCTCGTCGCACATTTCGTTATCAGTCACCGACCAAAAAGATCGGCCACTTACCTGCTCAGCATTGATCAGGAGAAGGATGAGAGCCTGAAAGCATATGTCCACAGATTCAGCTCGGCATTGCTGGAGGTCGACGTGTTAGATGAGGGAGTCGCTATTGCGGCCATGATTAAGGGCCTCAGATGCAAAAACCTCAGAATCTCTTTTGCAAAAAGGGAACCAAAAACTCTGGTCGAATTACTTGAGAGAGCAAGGAAGTATATTGGAGTGGATGATGTGATCGACTCCGATAAGAAGAATAAAGATTCCGGTCAGAAGAGGAAAGAGAAGGATCAGGAGGATAAAAGACCGAGCGACAAAAAATAGAAAACTGACGCCGACAGAAAGGATAGGTCACCGGTCAGAAGATTTACCGATTTCACACCGCTCAAAATGCCGATCAACCATATTCTGAACGAGGTCCAGGGGCAACCTTTTGTAAAATGGCCGAACAAAATGAGATCTGATCCTAAGAAAAGGAACAAAGATAAGTGGTGCGCGTTCCATCGGGACCACGGTCATCTCACAGAAGAATGCTTCGACCTGAAGAACGAAATCGAAAGTCTGATCAAAAAGGGCTATCTGAAGGAATTTATTGACCAAGTAAGGACTGAAAAAGGGCAGGCGACAATAACTGATCAGGGTCTGAAGCAGCCCGACCTCCGCCAACGGCTCGCAGGGGTAATCGATACCATCCACGGAGGATTTACCTTGGCCGGAGACAGCAACTCAGCAAGAAAGGCCCATGCAAGGGCGGCAAGGTCACCTCCACCCGATCATTCGTGTTTCGCTACTCATCTGACGCCCCCCCGATATGGCCTACTCACGTTTTCTCAAGATGAATTGAATGGCATCCACCTTCCTCATGATGATGCCTTAGTCATAAAGGCAGTTATCGCAAACTTTGAGGTATGCAAAATTCTGATTGACACAGGGAGCTCGGCGGATATTCTGTTTGTCACCGCCTATGAAAGAATGGGGAGAAAAGTTTCTGATCTATTTCCGATTAAGGCACCTCTAATCGGATTCAATGGGACCACTGTAAGTCCTCTTGGGTGGGCGAATCTCCCGATCACGATTGGTGAAGCTCCAAAGCAAGCAACCCGAGATGCACAATTCATTGTGGTCGACTGTCCAACGGCCTACAATGCTATCATTGGCAGGCCTTCTTTAAATGATTTCGGAGCAGCAATATCTACCCTACATTTGTGCATGAAATTCCCTACAATTCATGGGACGGGAGAGGCTAAGGGTGATCAGGAGTTAGCCCGAACTTGTTTTAACGTCGCAGCAGCTCAGGATGCCATCTATCCGATCTTACAGCAGCTTCCACCACCGCCATTACCCCCATTTGGCTCCAAACCCATTTCGGAGCAACCCGATCAGTCGAAATAGCAATTAACTGGGACTGATCAAGGTATGGAGGATCTGCGGGATGAAAACGGCCAGTATTCAGTCCCGATAGAAGGTCTTGAAGAAATTCAGGTCCATCCAACCGATCAGTCCAAGACGGTATTCATTGGTTCTCAGCTCCCTCAAAACATTCGGTCTGAGTTGATGACCTTTTTGAGGGCCAACTGGGACGTTTTTGCCTGGGGACATGAAGATATGCCCGGAATAGATCCATCCATAGCAACGCACCAGCTGAAAGTTGACCCCGTCTTCAAGCCAGTCCGTCAGAAAAAGCGCACCGCCTAGGAAGAAAAATCACAAGCCATCAGAGAAGAAGTACAGAAACTGCTCAAAGCCGGATTTGTCCGGGAGACATTTTATCCGGACTGGTTGTCAAACTGTGTTGTCGTCAAAAAGAAGAGTGGGAAATGGAGAGTGTGTATCGACTTTAAAGACTTAAACAAGGCTTGTCCAAAAGACAGTTTCCCCCTCCCACGAATTGACCAGTTGGTAGACGCAACAACGGGCCATGAATTGTTGAGCTTCATGGATGCCTACTCGGGCTACAATCAAATTCTGCTCCATCATGCCGATCAAGAAAATACTGCTTTTATCACGGCAGATAGAATGTTTTGCTTTACCAGGATGCCCTTTGGACTGAGGAATGCCGGATCGACCTACCAAAGGATGGTTACCAGGATGTTCAAGAAGTTGCTCGGGATAACCATGGAAGTGTATATAGACGACATGCTTGTGAAGAGCATAAAAGCCCCCGATCACATACGGCACTTAGAGGAGGCATTCGCAGTCATGAAGCAATGTGGCATGCGCCTCAACCCGACCAAATGCTCTTTCGGGGTGTCGTCCGGCAAGTTTCTCGGTTTCCTGGTCACGAAGAGGGGCATAGAGGCCAACCCCGATCAAATTCAAGCTTTATTAAATATGGAATCTCCAAAATCCATCAAAGACGTTCAGCGATTAACTGGTCGAGTAGCCGCCCTGAACAGATTCATATCGAAATCCTCCGAAAAAGGACTTCCTTTTTTTAATGTCCTTCGGGGTAACAAGAAATTTACCTGAACACAGGCGTGCGAAGATGCTTTCCAACAATTGAAGAAGTACTTGGGATCTCCACCACTCCTCGCCAAGCCCGATCAAGGGGAGACGTTGTATCTTTATCTGGGAGTTTCTCCGGCAGTAGTCAGCTCGGTTCTTCTAAAGACAGACAAAGATATTCAAAAGCCCATCTATTATGTAAGCAAAGTTTTACTCGGTGCTGAAAGTCGTTACCCGTATCTTGAGAAGTTGGCTTTTGCGGTCATAATCTCTGCCCGAAAACTAAGGCAATACTTTCAAGCTCATCCAGTGGTCGTCCTCACAAACCAGCCCTTGAGGCACGTGCTTCATCGCCTGGAGACATCGGGAAGAATGGTCAAATGGGCTGTTGAGTTGAGTGAGTTTGATATCGAGTACCGACCACGCTTGGCAACAAAAGGGCAGGTTTTGGCTGACTTTATTGCTGAATTTACTCCAGTTTTAGCACCCGAAGCACCACAAGACGACAGTGCTACAGTTGATCAACCGACCTCAATGCCCTGCGAAGCGGACGAGCATTTAACCTCTAAGTTTTGGAATTTATTCGTGGACGGCTCCTCCAATTCAAAGGGATCGGGGGCTGGTATTGTTCTTCAGTCCCCCGAGGGAGAAAAAATCGAGCTAGCTCTCCGGTTATGCTTCAAATCAACAAACAACGAGGCTGAGTACGAAGCTTTGCTGGCCGGCCTTCAGATGGCCGCCGACCTGTCTGTTCAGCATCTGCGTATTTTCAGTGACTCGCAACTCGTTGTCAACCAGGTCAACGGAAGTTACTTGGCAAAAGAAACTCACATGCAACGTTACCTGACCAAGGCAAAGGAGGCTTTTAGCAAATTCAAGAATATCTCCATTCAGCAAATTCCCCGGGAGGAAAATTGCCATGCAGATGCTCTGGCCAACTTGGCCTCTGCAGTCCAAGCCGATATTCCTAGATCGGTGGTCATTAAGCTAGCTGAGTATCCATCCATTGATATTTTGGATAAATCAGTTTTTTCGATAGCCCCTGAACCGTCATGGATTGACCCCCTTTTTAACTACATCCAGTCGGGAACCCTTCCTCCCGAGAAAAGTGAAGCAAGAAGAATCCGTAGCAGGGCTTCCCGATACTGTATTCAAAACGGAAGCCTCTACAGGCGATCTTTTATCGGTCCCTACCTCAGGTGTGCCCGACCAGATGAAGCTAATTATATCCTGAGAGAAATTCACGAAGGTGTATGTGGCAACCACTCGGGAGCCCAATCTCTAGCAAGGAAGGTTTCCAGACAAGGTTACTACTGGCCACTCATGGAGAAGGATGCCATTGATCTCGTTAAAAAATGTGATAAATGTCAAAGATTTGCTCCGATCCCGCACCAACCACCCACAGAGCTTGTTCCCATCTCCAGCCCATGGCCGTTTGCCCAGTGGGGTATTGATATAGTTGGTCCTCTTCCCCGATCCAAAGATCAGAAAAAGTTCTTAGTGGTTGCTATTGACTATTTCACCAAGTGGGTAGAGGCCCGACCACTAGCCCACATTACTGAAACCAACATCCGTAATTTCATATGGGAAAACATCATCTGTCGGTTCGGTATTCCAAGGACATTGATCGCTGATAACGGAACCCAGTTCAACAACAATGGTCTCAAAAATCTTTGTAAGGAACTCGGGATTCGAAACAATTTTTCGTCACCCGGTCACCCACAGGCCAATGGTCAGGTTGAAGTGACTAATCGAACGATCATCCAGTCTTTAGAAAAACATCTCGACCGGTCCAAAGGCCTTTGGGTTGATGATCTTCCATCCGTACTATGGGCTTATCACACAACAAGTAGAGTCCCGACTGGCGAAACCCCGTTTTCATTAACTTATGGAACCGAAGCTGTCATTCCGGTCGAAATCGGTATACCATCCTATCGAGTCGATTCTTACAACCCCGATCAAAACGACTCTGAATTGCGCTTTAATCTGGATATGTTAGAGCAGAAGAGAGAAGCAACAAGAATCCGAATGGAGGCCTACAAACAACAGATGGCCCGGGCCTACAACAAAGGGGTCAAGAGTCGACACTTTCGACCTGGCGATCTTGTTCTCAGGAAAACGCTCAACCCGAGCAAGTTGGAGCCTAACTGGGAGGGACCCTATCAAGTTCAGCATTATTTTCGTCCAGGCTCGTATTGGCTCACCGACCTTGATGGCAAGCAACTCAAGCGACCGTGGAATGCTACTCACTTAAAGAAATATTATCAGTAGAAATTTTTGGAAGTATGAACTTTTTTTTTGGAATCCCGATCAATTACAGCATGTCTAAATTTTCTTTCTTTGTTTTATCTTGCTTGTAAATGATCATTTTGATTTGTCTCAATTTTTGATTAATATTAATTTTTCTGTTAACATATTACAAATGCTTTGATTTATGTTTTTTAATGCAAGTCTTTCTGGTCGGAAACTTAATATGCAGCATTCTTAAATGTTGGGACAATAGGATCTCAATTCTATTGAAATCCGATCATTGAGATCGGGGGGCATTAAATGTTCTTGACCTGATCAGTCAAAGAAGGAGTTTTGCCTCAGGTGCTACGGCACCTAGAACTTTCTACCAAAAGAAAAGATTGTCTTAAACAGATCAGGTAATAGAGGCGATCTATAACTGATCTGGGGGGCAAGGATAACCCACATCCGTAAAATCAAAATCATGCCATTCAGAGAATCCGATTCATTGGATAAATATAAGAGGGATAGAAATCCCGATTACATCAAAAGAGAAGAGGGATTGAAATCCCGATTACATCATGAACAACAAAAAAGATGAAGGGGTTACAAAATTTAATCTAAATTTATGGCTCGGTCTCTACTGGTCGGAGTCACTGAACCTTCGGCATCGTTCCCCTGAGAGGTGGGCAAAACGGCGCTAGGAGTAGAAGAGTCACCCTGATGAGAAGAAGTGGCAGCAACTGGAGGAGCTTCCACAGGCTCGGCTACCTTGCGTGCCGATCTTCTTGCCTTGGCCTCTTGGATAGTCAAAAGAGACAGATCGGCTTCAGGAAGAAGTTCAGCAGCAAGATCCCGAGCCAATCCAAAGCCCTGGGTGAGGAACCCTCGTGCTTCACCGATCAAGGCCCGTTTGAAATCAACAGAGGCCTTGTACTCAGCAACCGCTTCCTCCCGAGCAAGGGATTCAGCCTCCCGCATCCTGGTGAGCTCGGCTTCCAGATCGGCCAGCTTCCTCAAAAGTAAACTTTCTGCAGAAGAAGCCTTCGCTCTCTCGGCGGCCCGGGCCACCTTCTCATCGGAGACGATTTGACGAAGCCCATCGATCTCGCACTTCGAGATCCGGACTTCCTCCTCAGCTGCGT
>JAESVK010000907.1:1951331-2008133 GCA_017140935.1 Hamamelis virginiana | reverse complement strand
CCCATCGATCTCGCACTTCGAGATCCGGACTTCCTCCTCAGCTGCGTTCTTTAATCTCCAAGCCTCTTTATATTGGTTGATCGCATAAAACCCAGCCAAGGCGCTCTTAAACGAGGAGAAAAGGAAAAGAGTCAGAATAAATAAAGTGAGTATTTTCGGGGTAAAAATTAAAGAAGAACTGTTCCTTACCCTAACGGCCGTAGTTGCATAATGCTCCGTCAGCTTCTCAAAAACCATGTTCTTCATCAGGGTCTGCTCGTTCTCAAACGACACCCCTCCGAGAAGGTTAATGCAAGCCTGACTGTCCACCAGCAGAGAGCTGTTATTGTTCAAGCCAGGAATGGATAAAGAAGAGGGAGAACGAGTGCTTGTGCTCAGCCACTCCCCAGTCGGGGTACGAACCGCTCGGACTCCGACCCCACCAACTGGGTAATCGGGTACCCTAACATCGGGAATCCTCTCCCGCTGCTGCTTCTTTTGCTTTTTGCGAGGAGGTTGCTCCGCAGCAGGCTGAGGAGGGGCGGGATCCTGAATTGGATCATCATCCCCGAGAACATCGTCAAGATTGAGCATCTCTGCCGAAAAAGAGAAGAGTTTATAAAAAAAAAAAAAAAAGAGCAAGGAAAAATAATAACAAAAAACTTGAAAGGACGAAACTAGACGGGGTACCTTCTTCAGAATCTGTTCCTCTTCTCTTCTTTGTTCTCGTTGCCTTTTTTCTTCCTCTTCTCTCTGTAATCACTTTCAGCACCCTTCTTTCGTCTGATCGGGTGGTCTCTCCGACAAAAAAATGGCGCGATTCCTGAAGAAAGGACTCGATTGGTTGACCGTCGATTGTCTTGTCACGGTACGGACGATCTATCGGGGAGCAGGTTTTTGGAGTCTTCTGATAAGACAAAAAGTGCTCCCGATAAACAGACTTCGACTTCAAATGGCTCCACTGCCTAAGGGTATTGTTCAACACCCTGAATTTCCGCAAAACGGAATCGGGAGGATTTGGAGCTCGGGGTGACTTCCTTGCTACAGAAATAAAAGGCAAAAATGTGTTAACATAAGCAAAAAGCTAGGAACAAGGTACGAAAATAAATAAGCGAAGCAACGAACCTGGTCGGGGAGACCATAACCGAGGAACTGGGAAGGATGGTTCTTCTCCATCACCAAACTCCCATCCAATACCACTAACAAAAAAATATTTGTTCTTCCATTCCTTTATGGAAGATGGAAAACCACGAACCCCCGGTCTCTTAGTCCGGGTACCTATGTACCACCACCCCGGTGAGGCCCTGGTGTTCTCCTTAAGGAAGCACAAAAACATCAGGTCGGAAAACTGAGGCGCCCAACCCTTTTGCCGCCATAAGATCATAAATCCTATCAAAACTCTCCATGAGTTCGGGGTAAGCATGGTCGGGCAAACCCCTAAGGTGTGGAGTACCTCCCTAATAAAGCTCTGGAGAGGAAATCTTAAACCGGCCATGAATGCTTCTTCGTAGAAACAGACCTCCCCGGGCAAGTTATCCGTAACTCGAATATTGGGACCTGGGACGCGAATCCTGACCGAATCGGGAATATCATATTTATCCCGAATCCTGGACTCTTCATCTTCCCTAAGCAAATTTATATGAACGAATGGGAACGGAGGGTTTGATAGGGACTCGGGAGGCGATGTTCTAATCGGGCTGACTTCGAACGTATCGGAAGAAGATCCCGATGTGGAAGGCAGCTCGTCAGACTGACTGTTGGAAACAGATCTCTGGGACACCCCGATCTCTTCCATCCTACAAATGTTCCCCGACTGGTTACACTACGAAAGTATTTTTAAACGCAAGCTACCCAGTCTAGACGGCGTATTACCGGAAAAAGTAGAGGTTTTGCCGGAAAACACGTTCATACCCAAAAAGAAACTGAGTAACAGTCCTAGGGCTAATCCTAAATTCAAAAGGAAAGCAAAAAACCAAAAAATAAACGGTAAAAACTTGAGCAATAAGAAGAAAAATACCTCTGCGGGCGAAGATACGGGAATGTGGCAGGCAAAGAGGGGAAATATCGATCGGAAGCAACACGGCATCAACGGGAAAAATATTCCGGCGGCTAAAGAAGTTCTCCGGTGTAAAAACTCGAGCAAAATAAAGAAATGAAGGAGGTTCTTCATTTTATAACACTCCGACCTAGTGGCCCTTGGATGCATGACACGTGGCTTTGTTGAGACGGACACGATCTCTCTGATGACGTCACTGTAATTATTGACGCCTCCAAACCGTCACCTCGATTACGACTTTCGAGGAAACACCTTTTTTACCTCGAGCAGCACAAAGCTACTCATGAGCAGCCGCCCGCTCCATTAATGAGGATGATTCGCGAAATCCTTTCAGTTTTATTACCTCGAGCAACACAAGAGTATTCATGAACAGCCGCCCGCTTCATTAATGAAAACGACTCGCGATCCTTTCAATTCAGTATTGTCCCCGAATCAAAGATGCTCCCCAGTTTACTAGTACTCGGAAAAATTCGTTCATCATTTCTCCGAGTGGGGGGCAACTGAAGAGGGTGAAACCCGATCTGGTGACTCACTGGGGAACATAACCCATGGCCCAGGGTTTCTCTTCGGGTATTTAAAACAGATCGGGTAGTTAGGTTATCGTTAATGGGGATGTCTAAACCCCGATCTGTTTGTCATTTGACTCGCCCCGATAAATGGGTGATTTGACGAGTTTGATGTGACACCCTAAAACACGTTTGATAAAGATGTCACTGACTCCTCTGACACCAAATCTTGGAGCAGTGAGTGTACGAAGTAATCATTCAAAGTAAGGCTATCCTTAAATGGCCACATTTGCTAATCACGCAAACATTAAATGCGACTGTCAAGGAATAGACAGATTAGGTTACTAAACCTTAGAGATGACCTCTATCAACCTACTGTCTTATCACCACTATCACTACATAAGAACCCAACAAGAGCTAAGGAAGGTACGTGGTTCTAACCCCTCTTGAACTCCTTTCATATTTCCTTCTTCTCTTGCTAACTTAACCATCGGAGTTCATTTGGCAGGCACCTCACCGGTGACCACGATTCTAGTATTCATTTTATATATCTACTTCTTCTATTCATCAGATCCATCCAGGTTTTATAATCTTCGACATCATCAATGATGATCACAAGTAAATCATTTTATCACAATAAAAAACATAACATAATACTCTAAAGTGAAAAGTGAAAAATATTTTAACAAAGCAATGGGTATTCATATGTCACGACCCTTACTTTTGTTTGTTACTAACATGTTAATGTCATGGCCAACAATGGATTGATGACTTGATCCATATGAGTATAAGAATAACTTATACAATATAATTTATTTATTAAAAACTGTAGAGAATATTATAATCAAATCACAAGGACATGTGTTCTCTGTGTCAAAATTGAGAACCAATGCTCTGATTCCAACTGTTAGACATGAAATAATTTTCATGATAATTAATGATTCACTAACATGAGATATAATATCTAACGAAATAGAAAACTCTTTTTTACCTTGATCTATGATCAACTTGAACTCCTCTCTCTAATTGATGCGTACTAAGTGTGATGTAATTCACTTATCTCGAGAGTGTGATTTGGGATCTCTATTTATAGATAAATAAAAAATAATAATCTATCTTCCCATCAAAGACCCTTAACATTCATCCATTAAAAAGACCATTCAAGAACATAATTCCCATTAGTCATTATAATGGATGGGCAACTAATAGTAGTAACTCATTGGAGTTACAAATTATTCAATTGCTCTTCCATCACATCCTATACACCAATACAAAATTGGTTCACCTTCCAATCAGCCCTCTTAAATGGAATAAATATTCTAGTCATCCATAATCATGACATGTCACCATTGTTATTAAACCCGGACCGGACAGACCGGTTCAACCGGTTGGACCAGGAACCGGTCCCCTCTCCGGCTGGTTCAACCTCCAAAAACCCGTTTTTCAATTAAACCATTCAACCCACCGGTTCAACCGGTCAACCCGTTTTTTTTTTTTTTTTTTTTTAAATAATAATTTTTTTAATTTTTTTTAAGGTGCTAAAATGACTAAAATAGTCCCAATATTTGTAATGATTGCACATAAATTCAAATATATGAATTGATTGTACAAACATTTTAAAAAAATTATATTTTGAATCATTTATAGCTTTTATTCTAATAAATAATTAAATAAATACATAAATAATATATTTATGACGTCACGGTTCAACCTGGCGGTTCAAGTTGACCCTTAACCCGGTAACTTTTCTGGTTCGATGAACGGTCCGGTTTTTAAAACAATGCATGTCACATATTTGAGTTTGCAACAACTAAACCCCACCTTAGCTATATATTCAAAAGTAGAATATCTAAAAACAGAGTATGCAGCAGTCAATACAGTTAACATGATACAAAAATATATATGCAACTTCCATACCAGCTTTAATTAGCTCTTTAATCCCCGTCTATACCATTAACCGTTTTCTTTTCCTACTTCTTGAATCTCAATACAATTTTAGGATTCTTACAAGTTCAGGCCTAAAATAATTTTTATTTCTTGTCATTCAAATTTTCCACAAGAACGTACCCCTGGTGTTTTTCATTTTTTTATTTTAAAGAAAGTGCCATTTTGAAGATGGTAATGGAGAAGAGATCGAGACACTCATGCATGCCTTTTTAATATATTTAGATCAAAACAACAAATACATGGTTACCCAATCAACACAAAAATCATGAGCAGCATTGATGCTTTCCTATCATTGGATTTAATTTTTCTTCTAATCATTCACATAAATATATCGATGGAATTCATAAATGTCAACTTGTTAGTATGCATGGTTATATAGAAAACATATATATATATATATATCTGTACTAATATATAAAGGAAGAACGAAGGTTGGTGAGGCCTTTTGTTTTTTTTCAAAAAATATCCTTTTATAAAATGCGGGTAAAGAATTATATGGAAGTCATACATGTCATTATATACACATCCATAACTCCCAACAATTATGGAGTTTCAAACGTATGTAACTTCTTGAGTAGTTATCTAATCCCTCACATGATCTCCCACTCTTCCATCCCTCTCTTCGTCTTCTACAAATTTCTTTGTTCACGTTAGACTCCATTATATCTCCTCTCTTCTTCTCTCTCATTGATTGTCACAGAAACTCCATTATATCTCCCTCTCTCCATTACATTACACGGACTCTATTATACCTCTTTGCTGTTTTTTTATCTGACAATTTTTTTTGAAAGGTAAGAAATTAGTTCTATTTAAAGTTTAATTCATTTCTTATGCATGACAATTGTTAGATCTTTTCCAATTTCATACATTTATCTCTTTTCAGTGATCAAAATTTATTTGTTCTTCTTTTAGTTGTTCTTTGTTATGCTTTATATGAGAATCCACGTTCATATATTTAGGAATTTTAGAATTAATTATAAAATTATTGAATTATATGTTAAATCATGGGTTACTTATACTTGAGTAAAAGTAGCATATAACTTTGTCCAAAATTTGAAGAATGTTTGTATGATGCCCATGAGGAGTAAAAAGCTTTGTACTTTGTTTTAAGTTTTTGGGTAGTCTATTAGGAGCTGTTGTAACTTTCTTTAATATCAGTAGACACCCATTTTTATCTATTGGATATGTTTTGATGGTTGATTCGAAGGATTGATCATTTTTGGAGAAAAGGAACCTCAAAACCTGAGTTTTCCTAAAGTACAATTTCTTTAGCTAACTAGAAGCTATGATTTCATGTAGGTTTTTTATTCATTTTCTAGTCATTCATCTTGCATTTAGCTCTTAGAGAGTTTAGGAAAGTCTATGTCAAATTTCATGACATTCCGATCGAAACTCAATAGGTAATAAGAACTTTTGCGACATGAGGGACATTTTTGTCATTTTTCTTGTATAATTTCCGAATGACCTCCAAATTTTTCTTGACTTATTTCATTGGATTTGTATGGATGTTAAGAGTCTAGGTAGATGATTTTCTCAATAATGGCACGGTTCAAGATCATTTTGGCTCATAATGGTCCATAGGGGTCAGTTGATCATTTTTAGGGTTTGAATCAAAATTGACCGAGATTCAATTATTTTCTTAAAATTATTTAAAAACGTGTCTTATGAAGTGGCATTTTATTTTTAAACCAATTGATTAGCCAATTTTTCAAACCAAAATTAAGCCTAACGGCTTGGCTCACCGGCTTGGTTTAACCTAAACCCTTGACCATGGTCAGGGATTTTCAGCTTAAAATCCTTTAATAAAAATAGAAGATTGATTCCTCGTCGTTTTGACTTTTGAATAATTGAATTCGGACTTAAAACGAAGAAGATATTTCAAAAACAAGTTTGAAGGGTCTTAAAAGGACTCAGATTCCCACAAATCCGGGATTTACCATATTTATCCAAATTTCCTCTAGTTTTTTTGCCTAGTCTGATATCCTAATTAACATCTTGGGAGACACAATATGAACCCTTGGATCATTTTAATTACATTTAATCTCGACCGTCCATGCTTGAGCCAATTTTCAATCAATAGGGACCTTAACTTAGGGTTTTAGCATTCAATTCTCTAGAGGATTTTTGGAGAGCTTTAAGAGTAGAAGTAAGGGAGGAATTTCAGCAACCCTAGAGGTAAGTTTCTCTTCATTTCTTCTTTCTTTTTATTGGTTTATTAATATAGAAGGATGCTAGGATTTATTTTTAATGTCTTCTAGTTTCTAGTTTCTAGCTAGTTCTTTTTGAAAACAATTCTTTATTTCAAAAGATAATTTTGATTTAAAATGACTCTTATCCAAATAAGAATTTGGTTTTGAAAACAACTCTTTTTCCAAGAGTTTTATTTTGATAAAAACACTTGAAAACAAATTTTATTTGAATGAAAATACTCAAAAAATAATTTTATTTGCAAACAAATTCATTTGAAAAATAAGTTTCTCAAGACTAGAATTCTAATTAAGCTAAAGGACTTGACATGATTGTAATTCTTACAATAAAAGAGTCCTATGGAGGTAAGAAACCTCTCCTAACCTAGAATTTCTAAACTACTCTTAACCTAATTGTATCTAGAAGCTAATTCCAACCTCAACTAGGACTAACTGTGAACCTAAACATACTATGCAATTTTGGACAGCAATATAAACATATGAAAGCATGCTTTAAAAAGATGCAAATGCATGTTAAAAAATACTAAACTCTACCCTAATGCTTTCTAAGGGACATAGAGTGAAGTTTCCATGTTAAAATGACCTAAAAACTAATTTAAACCATGTTTTAAAGCCATTTTATATTCTGGACAGAATATTAAATGTACTTAAACTCATGTTTTAAATATCCTAAACATGCTAAAAACCTAAAAAATACTAGCTAACACAATTCTATATATTAATATGCAAAACTTTGTATGAAAACATGAAAAAAAAAAGTAACTTTAAGAGTCTCAGAATATACTAATATGAAAACTAATATACTATCAATATGCATATACTAAGAAATTAAAAGCAAACATTCAATGATGAATAAAGACAAGGGAATGAACTTACCTCATGCAATCGCTCCCTTGCCCACAGTTTTTTGTCAAACAACCAATTGCAATGAAAGTAACATAAGGGAAGGGACTTACATTGTACAATCGCTCCCTCGTCCACAATTGTATATGTCAAGCAATCAATTCAATCATCTCATGTTTTACTTTATCATTATAAACATAAATATATAATAACCCTAACTCCTATTCATGCTTACTAAACTAGAAAATAAAGTAAATCCTAACATGCATGCTAAAAATAGAAAATAAAACAACTCTTATCATGCTCCTATATACAATATTATAATCCTAATCAAAAGAAGAAATCCTATCATGCTTTCTAACATAAAATAATATGCTTACTAACATGAAATAATGACTAACATGCCTAAAACCCACATGAAATAATGAAACCATGCATGTAAACCTTAGCATGCAAACCCTAATATGCAAATATTACCATGCAAACCCTAATTCTAACCATGCACTTATCCTAATATGACTACATTCTAACCATGCTACATGAATTTAAGAAGGAGAAAAGAAACCCTAGTATGCTACTAGAAGAAACTACCATACTCTTACTTAAATAAAAGAAAGGTATAAGAAGAGACAGTAGAAGACATCAAAGACTATGAAACTTAGCATGCTTATAAACTGATAAACTAAGAAAAAAAAAGGGAGGAGAGAACTTACCTCTTGAAGACTTGAAGTTGCTGGAATTCCTCCCTTGCTTCCTCTCTTGAAGCTCTCCAAAATTCTTTTGAAGAATCAATCCTTAAAACCCTAAGCTAAGATCCCTATTTATAGAAAATCCTCCCAAGCACGGACGGTTGAGATTAAATGTAAACAAGATCATCCTAGGGCTCTTATATATTGAGACACCCAAGGTGTTGGATAATCATATGATGTCAAAAAATATGAAAGAAATCGGAAAAGACCCCAAAACAAGTCAAACTCGAAGTTTTTTCAAGATAAGGAAAACTGGAGAAGTGATTGTCTAGGAATTGGACAACCAACCGTCTACTCCTTGGAGGTTATCAGAGCCAACATATAAAAATTCTCCATTTTTTTAGGAATTTGAGGTATTTTGGGATTTTTCAACGTGTTTTCGATGTATCTTCTTCATTTTAAGTCTAAATTCGATGATTCAAAAACCAAAACGATCATGACTTCATCCTCTATGTTACTATAATGGTTTGGGTTTAAAAATCATTGAGCAAAGTCAAAGGATTAAGTGAACCAAGCCGGTTTAGTTTTTGTGAGCCTTTTTAGCTCAAATTAGGGTTTTGAAATTGACTAACCGATTGATCACAAAACAATTTCCACTTCTTAAAACATGTTTTGAAAAAAAATTTGAAAATATTTAAAAATTATAAAAATAATTAATTTAGGAAAATGATGAACCTTGGTCATTTTAGGTCAAAACCCTAAAGATGATCAATTGACCTCTATGGACCATTATGAGCCAAATCGATCTTAATCCATGCCAATGCTTGATTAAATCCTCTAACTACACTCTAAACATCCATACAAATTCAATGAAACAAACCGGGACGAATTCGGGGGTCAAACAGAAATTATGCGAGAAAAATGACCATTCTACCCCTCAAGTCACAAAAGTTCTCATTATGTGTCGAGCTTCGATCGAAATGACATGAAATTTGATATGGACATTCCTAGACTCACTAAAAACTAAATGCAAAAAAAAAATCACTCGATTCTGAGACAAAAACCTATATGAAATAATAGCCTCTATCTACCTAAGGAAAATGGTAATTTAAAGAACTAGGGTTTTGAGGCCTCATTTTACAAAATTAATTGGTCATTCTCAACTAATTGAGATATGAAATGATGACTTATGTAGTATAAGTAAAAAATGGTGTGTCTACATAATCTCTTAAACTTTAGATTTTAAAAAATTAAAAAGCTAATGACTTTAAAGTTAAATTGTCTTAAAACTCTTAAATTAATTTGAACAAATAATATTTTATACTATTATATTGTAAAGCTTTAATTTTACTGTTGATTTATAGAAGTTTAATTCCTTATTAATCTCTTAAACATTAGTTTTTTAACACTTAATGGGTAAAAACTATATGTCCAAAAAAAAAGGACTAAAAAATGTAACCTAAATGATATTCTGAATAATCCAATCCTTTTTATTTATTTATTATTATTTACTTGTCAAATCCTCTCATTGATAGTAAATGATGGGGATTGGATTCATATGGGATACATTTCTTGAATAATTTTGAAGTCAACCAATAATCTATTATAATGTTAAACGTACTATAAAGGTTTAATTCATTAATAATCTCTTAAACTTTTGTTTTATAAAACTTAAAAAGATAAATTCTATGTACCACAAAAGAATGACTCAAAAGTGTATCTCAAATGATATAATGTATATATGATCTAACCCTTCTTTTTTTTTTTTTTTAAAAAGCAAAATCTTCATTTGTAATGCTTTTTTGGGATAATATTAAAGTTGAACAAATAATCTTATTTTATTAAACTATAAAGTATTATTTCTTTAATTATTTCTTCATCGTTAGTTTTTAAAAACTTAAAAGCAAAATGCTAACTGTCACAAAAAAAAAATAAAATAAAATAAAATGACCAAAATTGAAAAGTGTCTTCAATAATTTGAATTAGTCATGAAAATACATGTATGTCAATTAATCTTTCATTTTATTTTATTAATCAATTTTCAAACAAATTTTGAATTTTTTGCATTTCGAACATATATGTTTGTGGTATCAATCACAAACTTTTAAATGAAAAAAAAAAAAAAAATACACAAAAACCTTATGCTAAAATTTTTGATCTTGCATATGCATAGAAGTTGCACTCATCGCGTGTGCGCGGTCGCTAGTATTTATATGTGGAAATGATCAATTGTGGACCAATCCGCACGATCATAGCTGTCCATTGCTAGCGCATGATGTGCATGCACTGGTGTGCATGCACATTAAAAATGGTCGTGATTGCTGTGGATCAGTCCGTAACTTATCATTTTCACACACACACACACACACACACACATATGAGTAATGTTCCTATAAGCTATACCTTACTTCATTAAAATAAGCTAATGTCATTTGACCATTAGATCTCATACCGTGCTCGAGATATAACAGTCAATGCACATTAGCTGATTTTACTTTATTAAAATCAGCTAATATGCTGACTATATCGATCTAGTTAGCATATGCTTACATAAGTTATATAGGCATGAAGCCCATAAAAAATTGTTGGGTTTGATACTATACTTGTGGATGTTATGCATACCAAAAATCACGATGATCATATGATAGAATTTTGGAATATAGCTATGAAATACTAAGACCGCTGAAAACTGTCACAGTTTTTTTGAAAACTGACTGTTGGGTCCCTATGATTTTTGGCATACGAAACACACATAAGAACATGTTTAATCCAACGGTCAGTTTTTCAAAATATGCATCACATAATCATCTATAGGCTTTATGGTGATATAACATTATATAAGTATATGCTGACTTGATTATTTCTCTCTCTCTCTCTCTCTATATATATATATATATATATATATATATACATTCTCGATCTAGTCAACATATGCTTACATAAGTTATGTCAACATGAAAGCCATAGATAATTGTGTGATACATATTTTGAAAAACCGACAGTTGGATTAGATACTATATTTATGGATGTTATGCATGCCAAAAATTATGGTGATTCAATGTCAGAATTTCAAAATATAGCTATGAAAAACTATGACAACTGAAAACTGTCACAGTTTTTCTCAGTGACATTTCTGAGAATCCGATTGTTGGATCACAATGATTTTTGACACACATGACATGCATAAGTACAATATTTAATGCAAAGGTCAGTTTTTCAAAATATGCATCACACAATTATCTATAAGCGTCATCTGCAGATCCGGCGGTGCTGCAGGTACATCGACGTCGTTGCATATCTGGCGATGTCTTCTAATTAGAATTCGGCAGTACTTGCTGCTGTTGCTAGCCTGCTATTACTTCTTTTTCTTTACAAAAAATCAGTCATACATACACCAGATTGAAAAAATTAAAAATTAAAATAAAATCATTGTTTGTGCCTTTGTTATATATATTGTAATGCTCCAACCTGACATCTGTACTGACACTTCTGGATATGTCGACACATGCCAAGATGGAGATACAACCTATCCTGCTCATTCATATTTCCACACGAGATACAAGAAATATATATATAACAACATAAAATGCCATGTACATGCATTATGTTCCAAACTGTCTTATACATAAATAATAAATCAAATCATAATAATGTCAACATCCCTGGAAAGTAGGTCATGCACAAACAACATTTCATCCAAATGTTCAAAGAAATACAATACATATTTCATAAATATGCGAATACTAATGCAGGGACTACCGTGAAGCTATCCAACAACCCTTGGGTAGAGAATTGTGCCAAGCCAAGCATGCAAGCCCAAATCAACCTGCAATCCATTACCTAAAAAGCAAGGGTGAGGCTCGAATTGCTCAGTAGGAATAATGTAACCTCTTCTAACAACAATAATACAATGATACATGGAATATTTTAAATGAACAGAGTTTTCATAAGAATTATAAACAATTACATATAAAGCAGTTGTAAACCTATGTGGACTTTCAGTGAAAAACAATACCCACGTGCTTCCACATGCTTCCACATATCAATAGTATCTCAAATACCTCATCACATCATACCAATAGTACATGCTTCACATATCACATATGTCCATCGCGTGTCTATCGAAACCAGGCTCGTAAATATATTATAAGTTGCTAGTTCTTGGCTAACAAGTCATCGACATAGCGAAACCAAAAATGACCACTACCAGGTCCTTCATTTTGAGGGTATCAGCTAGTTACATTTCATGGTCAACTGCCAAGCCACTACGATACTCTTTTTTCGGGTTAGCACTAAGGCTTCACCTAAGACCATGATGTTAGAGATATGCCCTAAAACCAATCTTGAAAGGCATATCAATTTCATATTATATTAATAAGAATGTATAACTTATCTTGTATATTTGTAAATATATATGAAAAGGTTCATGAATAAATGATAAGAGAAATATTCATCTCAAGTTGTTGAGATAGAGAGGCTGACATTTCTCATACATATTTATTCTAAAGAGTTCCTGCTCATAGGTTTATTAAAGTGGACATTTATAAATCATTAAGAGTAGCACAAATTTAAACTAGCTCCAGTGGGAGGATAGGTAGTCTTTCCTATCAGTGTAGTGATACTATAGTTAATCTGTGGGTGCATGTTAGAGAACATGTACACTGAACATGATCTGCAGGAGTAATTTTATAAGCGGGGATGGGGACGGGGGAGTGGAAAACCCACCCCGCCCCGCCCCGCCCCATTGCCATCCCTACTTCAAACCCACCACCTTTAGGTGTGTTTGGTACAATGGAATGGAATCCTATTCCTAGGATTGGGCTTTTACTTGGGAATGGGAATGTGATTCCTATACCCCATTCCAATGTTTGGCAACATAAGAATCTAAAATAAGATTACCTATTACTTTCTTATCCCATTGTTTGTTTGGGCAAAGTAATATCACAAGATTACCAAATTACCCTTCTCCAAACGAAAGAATCAAATGCATAGGGAACAAATCCATCAAAAACCGGAGGTACAAAGCCACAAATCCATCAAAACTAATATATATATATATATATATATATATATATATATATATATATATTTGAAAACCCGTATTTTTATTTTGAGTATTTTAAATACTTTTATGATTTATGTGGTGATTTGGAAATGATTTCATTGTTCTTTAACAAAAAAAAATCAAAATTCCATTTAAGTCCCAAATGTGATTAAAGACAAAACCCACCCCCCTTTTTCCATTTTTCATTTTCGTGAGAGGGGAGGGAGATAGAGAGAGAGAGAGAAGAGGAGAGAGAGAGGGGGCGTCGCCGGAGGTCGACAGAAGCTCGTCGGAGTTGCGCCATCGCCGGAATAAGGTAAAACTAGTTTCCTTGTTCATGTTCTTATTCTTTATTTCTTCATTCCTTTAAATCTTTTTGGTGGGTTTTGGGTAAAGTTTGGTTGGTTGTTGTGATGGATTAATGTGAGTGTTTTGAGGATGGTTTGTATGTTAAATAGATTGGGTTTTGTGGGTTTGATGAGGAGATTAATGTAGTTTTAGGTGGTTTGTGGTAAAATGGGTATATTTGGGTTTTATGCCAAAAACTTTGTGGATCTTAAGATCGGACCGTTAAATCTTTGATTTTTGGTTGAGTTTAATGTTTTTGAGGGTAGATTGTTGTGAATCCACGGTTGGATGGTGAGATTTTAGGTTTTGATTGGTGTTTGGGTTGTTCGGATACGAATTTGTTTGCGAATGGAGGTCAGTGGGTTTCCTCTATCGATAGAACTTGTTGTCTATCGATAAAGGTAGTGTTTCCCTGTTTTATTCTTTTTGGGTTTCTCTTGTTCCCTTTTTCATTCTAAAAAGTTTTGTGAGGCTATGACGGTTGTTTATGAACGTGCGAGGGTTTAGAGTTAGTCATGGGTTGTGGCATCACCTTGGTTGTTTCTCCTTTTGGGTTATTTTGTTCCTTTTAGCTATAGGTTTGCTTCCTTAGAGTTGTTAAAGACTATAAGGGTTATTAGCGTGCTCTTGAGGCATTAAAGGTTGGTTTAGGACAGTAAAGTCATGGATTATTGTCCTTTTTGGTACATAGGTATGGGTTGAACTTGATATGTATTGGTTACTTTTTTCTTTTAGATCTTGATAGTCTTAAAGACTATCTCGTCGACTTATTAGCACTTGCATATTAGGTGCATTGAACATTACAATTGGGAGGCTCGCATAGCCACGAGGATTGGTGTAACACCCCAAACAGGGTAACCACTATGCGGAAATGCCACAGGGACATAAAACACCAAGCGCTTATCTTTTGAGTAATTTCTTTTTAAAATTAACACAGTTTAAAACAGTTTTTCAAAATACGCGTGCGGAAGTCTTTAAATAATTTTTCAACATCTCAACAATTAAAGATAGCGCTGAGTACTAGTTTGTATCCTGAGTACAGTCCCGTAATGTACCCAAATTCCAAAAACATCCATTTAGTTTACTGAGTTGGATAGAGTCTCATGCTGATAATGTGTCATCATCTTAAAGAAAACACATAGCAGAAAAATAAACAAACACAAGGATTTACGTGGTTCGGCAAAATTGCCTACGTCCACGGTGAGTCATTTTTATTATTGAGAATCATATTACAAGAATACAATATCTTCTTTTCTCAACACATTCAGAAATATTCACATCCTTCCTCATTCTCATATCTGTCAACAAATTTATCATCAGCCAAATATCACATAAATAAATCATCATATCTGTAATTTATTTATATATATTACAGAGGAATATATCCATAACTTTTTCACAATAAATAATTTTACACTACATGCATGCTTTATGCATATGACAGATGCAATGCTCATGCAGTCATACCTGTCATTTTCTCTGTTCAGCTTTTCCTGTAAAACATCAACCATTCACACTGATGGTAACCTTATTTTAGGATTCACCATTTCACCACAATAGATGGCTACCTCATTTTAACCATCTTACCACAACAGCATCCCCGCCTTTTTAGGATGTATATCACCCAGTCCCCGCCTTTTTAGGACCTACCGCGATTGTCACTCATTGACAAGAGGATTTACGTACTGTTTTTAGCAAGGGTGATATATTAGTGTACTAACTGTTTCCAAGATCTTTTGTCCATCGGTGGTATCTCAACTCCTCGTTTCCACAGTTACAAAAATAATCATAAATGCATATGATTTTCTATGCAATATATTTCACATGTAACTGTGTCTCATGCCAGATGCAATTATTACATTCAATACATATGTCATACATCTCATATCAACAATTCATGTATGTCAATTCGTGCATACATTTCATAGTATATCAACTCAATATATATCTCATATCAACAGTTATATCAGTGATATACAAATAAATCATTCTGCTCACTCAACTTGAGCCACCACATGTAACTGTGCCACTGTAACACCCCGTACTTCTCCAAGTAACAATATTGTCCGCTTTGCCTGCACGCGTAACATGCGCTCCCATACACGCATATTCACATGACAAGTGCACGGTTTTATTTTCTCAAAACACATTGTTACTATGAGATGTATGAAATTTACTAATAAGCCCGGTCACTTTCTCATAATATCATCACCACATGCCAAATGCCAATTTTATGTGCAATAATTATGGCAATTATCACATGTATGTGTTTTATACATAACACTTAACATGCTTCATCATTTTATTCATAATAATAACAGTATGTTATAAACTTTACAAATATCATATGCATATATTAACAGTTTATATATATGCCAATATGATTTCCATAACTTATATTTCCAATATCTTTCACTAATCATCCTGATTTTATAAAAATCAATTATTCATGATTTTTAACTATTTTCCAAAGACTCACAATTTTGGAAGATAGTTAATTTTCTATCCACATGAATTTTTTCTATAAAATAATCCATTCTAGGATACTTGTTTGATTTTTGTAGAATTTATCAAATTTTGTTAGATTGAAAAATCATACTAGAATAGTCAAAATACAATGAGGTCACATGGTAAGCCTTATGGTGCACCTTCACTATGCTCCATAATTTTCTAGGCTCTTTCATGCCTCCCAAACAACAACTTTTGTACCCATTAATATCAACTTAATTTAATAGGATTTTTAAAAATAATTCCAAGTCAAAATGATATTCACAAGCACTAATTTGCAATTGAGGGTGTATGGTCTACTATGCATCTTCATAGCACAGGATCATACATGCACACTCACGTACATGATACGCCCATATTTTCTATCCTTTTGGCAAACTTTGCACACTTATATCTCCTTCGTTACTCATCCGATTTGGATGATTCAAGATACTACAGAATCTGTGTGATACAAGCTTTCAAAATATAATGGTGGTGTATAACACCTCCCATCCGAACATATTTAAAAATGATGCCAAAGTAGGCTAGTTAATAAAATTTCAGATTTTTCGGCAACTTCGTTTCTCAATTTCTCTCACAATTCACATCCAATTGAAGTGATTCAAAGTTCTAAATTCATATAAAATCAATCTATACCATATATGTAAAAATAATAATTTTTCGATAAACTATGAAAATACACCTTGTGCCTACTATTAAAGCTTCATGGAAGCTTTCTCTCTCTAGAAATTCTCATTCACCCATAGATCTTTTTCCATGATTCTTGTCTCTAAAAATCCATAAATTCAAGCTTTACAATATACTTAAATTTCAGAATTTTCGGACATATACACAATATACTACAAATTTTCAAAGTTTCAGTATTACTAAACTTCAGAAAATTATAGAAATTAATCTACTCATCGGAAAATTCCCAAATTTGGTACACATGATCCTGAGTTGATATAGTTGATGGGAAAAATAGTTCCAAAGTTTCAGCTTTTCATTTTCATATATGTAAGTCATTATTTCATCATATATATGTAAGTCATTATTTCATCATTAAATCATATCATATTCAATCCAAAAATTGAAATATAATTGAAATAGAAATAGTATCTCACCTTACTAAGCTCTGAATTATGAAATAGATTTACCAATTATTCTGCATTTGTGCAGCTCCATCTTTCTCTTAGCTTCTCATTTTTCTCTCATTCTCCCTTTCTTTCTTAATTCTCTTGTTTTTCTTTTCTGTCCAAAACGGATCCTCCTCTCCCTTATTTTCTTCTTTTCCCCCCTTTTTATCTCTCGCTCTCCCTCCTTTTATCTCTCTCCCCCTATCTAACATTCTCTCCCCTTATCCTCCATTCCTCCTCCTATCTTCCCTTCTTATTCTATTATTTTTCCCTTTCTTTCTTTTCTTCTTCGGACCTCTCACTCTCTCCTCTTTCACTTCTGTCCCCCTCGCCCCACACTATATATATATATACACACACACACCCACACACACACAGAATCAATCATATATATATATATATATTATTTTCTAATCATAAAATATAATATGGTGATCATCCACCACTTGCCAACACAATAATGCATTTCAATTATAATGCATTTATAACACTCTCATGCACCCTTCTCAAAAAGTGTCCATATGGCACACTCTATGGCCAATGACAAAGCCCCATGTGTGCAATAAATAAAATAAAATAATAACAAATAAGAAAATTTACTATTGTAAATTTGGGGTCTTACAATTGGTTTACACAAATACATTGAGGTAGGGATAAGTAACCCTTTACTGTTAATGATGATATGCAGGTTTTACAACTATTTTGAGAACAATGTGGATTCTAAATACCTTTTTGAATGATATGATTTATAAATGCTTTGCGAACCCTGTTTATATTGAACTATCAAATAGATACATGGAATATACTCATTTATGAAATTGTGAAACTGCGTGGCATGTTTATGAAATGAAAACCAAGGAAATCGTGATATGTTTGCAATTATGAGAGTTTATTGGAAGCTATGTGTTTACTGAACTTGGGAACTTGTCTTGATACAAATGGCTTATGCAAATGCTATAAAGGCACATCAAGATTTTCTTTTTATATAAATATTAAACTTGCTACTTCTAACTATGCCTTGTTATCTGGACTATTTCTATGAAATTAAGAAATGAATTAATAAATGGTTTTGCAAACTTGTTCCCATTTTACTATGTAAGAGATCGAGGTTTTGCAAGAACATGATTCACTATAAATGAGTTGTAAACCCTGAAATGTTTTGGGACTAGAAATGCATATACTTTGTGAACGGTTTATGAAACGGTACTTTGGATATGGTTTGGGCTCGGTTTGTATCATAGGAAGGTTTTATAAGGGCCCATGTGAAAGATTGTGTGCAGGGAGGATTCGCAGCGGAAGACATATAATGAAACTTTTGTAAAACAATGAATCCTTCCATCATAATCCAGCAGGAAATCGAAACAAGCGTAAGATCATGAATATACATCAAGAACAATTATTTAATAAAATAAATTAACTTACTTGATTGCCTTTCGTTGAAAACTCGAATCGCATCCTAGCTTCAAAGTGTATGAAGCTTCTAAGGTATCCACACGAACTCAAGACTCCTTAAGCTTTTTGTACTTGATCAATGATTGAGCAAAGCAAGATGGGGAGGGAGAATTAAGATCACGGCCATGGGAGAACACTCCTCTAGGTCACGGCCGCCAAGGGGGTGGGTGTGATGATCACCCTTCCTTTAGGGTTTGGATGTACTTAGTGCTAGCATGCACCCTCACCTTGTATTTATATGCAAATACTAGGGTTTCTAAAATTGCAACTTAATCCTCCTTAATTAACAATTAATTAAAGAGACCACGAAAGTTACATAAATTAGAAACTTACCCCTCTCCTAACTTAAAGAATTCACTTGTGTCCTTTTGTGTGTGACCCTTTGGGTTCACCCCAACCTAGTAGTGGACAGGGACATCTCATGTTCCATAAAATAGAAACTTTCTATTTATGGTTCAATTGGAACAATTCTAATTTTGCCCTCAATGATAACACTTACCATTAGGCCTTCACTAGTCATGAGTGACATCTAGCAACATATCATGACGTACCCTAGATGTAGGTGAATAGTAGAACAATATGAACCATTCATGTTACTTAATCCTTCATCGCCTAATGTCACTGTTAAGATAATCAGGGATGGTTATCAATCAAACCCTATCTTAACATCTTGTTATATATTCTACAAAGTATAATCTCAATAAGGTGAACCCGATGAAACTCTTTCACAGTTCACCTATCACTATGGCCATAGATTCAAACTGAGAATTATCTTTGTGAACTAAACCTGACATTCTCTCTCAACAAAGTGAGATCGATGATTCCTTCTTGCGCACTCATTTATCTTCATAGACAACCCACTAGAGCCAATGAGTACCGATTACACCCTAATGGTTAAGGATGTACAAGATACTATCAAACTCTAGTAACCCATGCATAAGATAACTATGGTGCCTCAAGTTTGAGGATTATCAAATAAATGATCGTAACATAAGAATATTCTTTTGACTTAAGCTCCATAGCGCCCCGTACTCCGGTGGGGAATATAATTCTATCCCTGTCCCCATCCCCATATTCCCCGTCTCCGCCCCTACTGTCCCATCGCATTGCCATTTCAATAACAAATGAATTATGAATTATAAAAAATTGTAACAATTTTCGATAGTTTTTTGTACTTCATCTCAAAAATATGATTTTTTTTTAATTAATCGTTTGATCAATATGATTTTTTGTATTTATGATGTGTCATGTGTACACACATATAACTTAATCCAATCGTTAGTATCAAAATACCTATTCCATATTGGTTTTACAAACCATATGTCAAACTGAGGATAAGGTGGTGTGCGTAGGACCAATAGTAAAAAAGATTTGATAAATTGACCGTTGGATTAAATACAATTGTTATGAATTTCATGTTCGCAAAAAATCATAATGATCTAACGGTCAGTTTATGAAAAATGTTCATGAAAAATTATAATAATTTAATTCTTCAAAATGTCATAAATTTTATCCATATAGTTTTTTTTTTTTTTAAATAACCGTTGGATCATTTGATTTTTTGTGAGTATGTAATTTATATTAAGTGCATCTAATCCAATTATTAGTTTTTCAAAATCTATTTTGTATTTATCCCTATAGAATATAGACTATAGAGGTCACCTTACACATAAACAACATAATTGTATAAAGTGCAACTTTTAACAACATTGTTCCTGTCATCGTGAACAGAGATAAAGCTTGAATAATTGAAAAGAAAGAGAGAGTTAACAAACTCAACACAATAAGGGAGACTTAACTTATTATATAGGAAATATATAAGAAAGGTTAGAAAATGTTAAATTATTAGTGAGATCACCCAGATGCGAGAAAATCAAGTAACCAATATTATTAAAAAATGGTTAAAAATGTTAAAATTGATGGGAGGGACATTAAAATTAGGAGGTCATTAATAATTTAAATTATATTTTATATTATGTATAATATAATATATAAAATATAATTTATGTATCGTATAAAATTATATATTTTAAATATAAAATTTAAGTAAACGGGGATGGGGAATCCTCGTGGGGCGGGGATAAATAGGTGGGGTGGGGCAAGGCATTATAAACCCGTCCTCGTCCCTGTCCCGTACCCAGCAAGGCAAATATTTTTAACCCCATCCCTGCCCCGGCGGGGCGGGTCCCTGCGAGGATGGGGCATATTGCTATCCCTAGTTTGAAGCCCATCTCTTCTCTCTCATCATCTCTTCCATCAAGCCATCATAAAATATTAAAGAATGGAATGTGAGTTTGAAGCATGATTCTTCCTCTCATTCTTTATGGGTTGTGTTGTGCTGCTGCTTGGGGAAGGGATTGAGGGTTTCTGAGAGGCAATTGCTTGAGGAGCTTGGAAAGCTAATTCGAAGTGTTTTTCTTAAGTGGTTTGTGAAGGGTCGTTGCCTTGGTAGCTTGAAAAGCATATTTGAAGTGTATTTATGGATCCACATCTACAAAATTTTCTTTTCTGGGGTAAATATCATCTACAAAAATTCAAATATAAAGTTTAATTTGAAGGGAACTTGTGAGTTTAGGGTTTTGATTTATGAAGTTTTGAGTGAAATTAATTGAGCTTTCGTAGAAATTAGGGTTAATATATGGGATTTTTTCTATGTAAATCTCTCTATTATGGATTTCACTATAACGCCCTAATCTGATACTACTACCGACCATCCCGGGTAGGCCGACACGTGTCAAAACGGAGATACAATCTGATATACTCATAAATACTTCCATACTCAAGTATAAAGAAATGTATATATATATATATATATTACAAGCATGATATGAAGTAAAAAAATCATACATATGTCCCTGATTCGCAGTATGCAATAAATACAAATATAGTTAATGCATAATAGAGTGCCAATATCCTTGGCACATAGGTTAAGTAATAAATAGTGTTCTAAAAACATATACTCAGCTGACGAACAACAGCTACCTATTCCTTAAAATCAATGCCTAGAAAACTACCCAGCCAATCACAGTAGGGAAAACGCTCTGCTCTGGAGATCCTGCTCTACTACTTTATGAATCTGCTATACGAAAGATAGCTGTAAGCGTTTGAATGCTGAGTAGGAATGTAATTCTCAACTAATATTGATAACAAGGATGCATATAATCATTTAGAAGCAAATTTATAAACATACATATGGTTCAAGATATATACAAGTGTTGGCCCAAGTATATACCTCTAGAGGGGGTGAATAGAGGTATTGCAAACTTTTCAAAATAATTACCACATAAAAATTATGGTTCAATTAAATTCAGCGGAAGACAATGTTTGAATCACAATAAAACAATTGATACAATAAGTATATGAATTGAACAACAATTAATATAGCAAGTATATGAATTGAAATTCAAGAGAAGAGTTAGAGAGATTCAAACACAAGAATTAACGTGGTTCGGTCTCCGCCTACGTCCACGCCTCAAGAGCCCCGTCTTGAGGATTTCACAAACCACTATGGATCACTCTTTCAAGGTGGAGAAACCTTTATAAGTTGCCTTCTTTCAAAGGTGGAAGACACTCACCCACAATCTACTTTCAAGGTGGTAGATTATCACCTACAAGGATTTCACACAATCCTTAACTCTCACAAGGTTACAAGATGAATATGAGTACAATAAAGAAGACTCCTCAATGAGTAGAAGATGTACAATAATGAAGCTTTCACTAATATCTCTAAAGGATTAAGAACCAATATATGGCTCAAGAGAGAATGATGAATCAAAGTGATTAAATCACACAAGAATGATGAAAACTAAGTTTGAGTATGATTGTGTATGATCATTAGTTGATTCAAGACTCATAAAATGAGTATAAATAGGTTCCAAAACAAATATGGCCGTTGGGGGTCAAAATATAGCCGTTTGGAGTGTTAAAAACTAGCTGTTATTGAGCAGGGGGTCGATTAGTCGACTAGGCACACTTGATTAGTCGACTAGAAGGCTTAAAATACCTTTGAAAAAGTTTCCGGGCTCGGTTAGTCCACTAGGAAGGCTGTGTTAGTCGACTAGGAACTTATTTTTCCAAAACAGGCTACTGCCCTGCTATTAGTCCACTAATCAGGGGTGATTAGTCGACTAGGAGACCATTAGTCGACTAGACAAGGGTGATTAGTAGACTAGGAGACTGTTAGTCCACTAGACAGGGGTGATTAGTGGACTAGGAGAGGATTTTCTCAAAACCAGCTACTGTCTTCATTCTTAGTCGACTAGAATGACTAGATTAGTCGACTAGAAATGTTGCAAAGCTAATAATTGAGATATATCAATTCCAAATCAACTAATAACACTTGAGCAAGTTGACTAAATGTTCCAAAACATTTTGGGGCAAGTTTAAAATGTTTTCCAAAGATGTTTAGGCCAAAACAATAAGTATAAAACATTTTGTCTTTAAATCCATATAGCCCATTATGAGTTTGAATCAACTTTTAATCAAAATATAACTTTCCAAATTAGATCAAAGTTGAGGTCATTAATGCATGTTCTTTTGAGCCAATGATAGTTCATCCTAAAGAGAGATTTACAATATAAATCCTAAGCACTCACACAAGAACAAAAACAAAATCTTCAACACTTGAGCTTGGCTTGTGCTAGGCTTGAGCTTGGCTTCATGAATGGATTGCATAAATGCAATGACTCTCTTCATTGTCCTTAGTGAATATACAACATATACATATCCACATAAGGTTCAATGTAGTGCATGAGCTTTATCTTCGTGATGGCTTGAGCCTTCTTCATTGACAACTTGAATCATATTCTTATAAACACATATACCAAAATGGATATACAAGAACTATAGGATAATGTCAATTATCAACAAGGTTAGCCAAATAAACACTCAATAAGGTTTGACAATTAAGCAAGAGTGTATAACAAAGTATTCATATGCACAATTGAATACACATAACACAATGTTTGTTATCATCAAAATGATACAACAGAGTTTGATTGAAGCCACAAGGCTAACAATCTCCCCCTTTTTGTTGATGACAAACATTGAGCACAATTTGCATATAGAACAAATAAATCAAACAAAGAAACAAATAAATCAATCAATGATTTGTGGCTCCCCCTTACAATATGCATATAAAGAAACTATAGATTATCATTTAAAGCATATGCATATTTTAGGTAAGACAAATAAATCCATGATACAAAGATGCAAAGATCATGATGAATTTTACCACAATTCATGCTTGCAAATAAACACAATATGATAAAACAATAGAATCACAAGACAATGATTGTTATCATCAAAATCAACCAACAAGGGTGGAAGCCATAAGGCTAACAACAAGTATTCATAAGTGATATGCCAATAATACACAATATAAATAACATCTGATCTCATGAGTCAGCTAATACACTTTTCATTACGTTGGTATAGGAGTAGTCTCAACCAACATCGAAAGAGGAGTAGTCTGAACTCTTTTTCCATTCATCACATAACCCATTCATATTCATTCCAAACATAACATAAACATCAATATACCATGGCATATCATCATCACATCATAAAGCAAAATGTTATTCTTATATATTCTCACCACATAAGAATCATGTAAACCATACGATATATGCATCAAGAGTTTGTAAACAGAAAACTCGTAGTTCATAACCTAGGCGCCGGCCCCAAAATATCACTATCAGCGTTAGTAAGAATATAAATATTCTTGCCTCAAAAATTAGATCTCCTCCAAGTCTAAATGCAAATGCAAGAGCTATGTAGCGTAATGATCCTCCGAAGGACTTCTCAAATCTGAAAGAAATGATAAAAGAGTACATATCAACTCCAGTTTCTTGTTTAGGTTAAACTAGGCTCAATACCAAACCTTGGTATTCCCAAAACCCCAGCTTTAGTATTTGGATTCCAAGAAAAGTCCCAAGAAGAAAAGGTAATTAAGAATCAAGAAGAAAAGAATTTATATGAATTGATTTCTAGCTGAAAACACCCCATTACCGATAATGCTCAAGTGCATTATCGGTAATGGCACTCTTCTGTACTTCATGCTGAGACCATTACCGATAATGGCTTCCCTCCACTATCGATAATGCTCCATTACCGATAATGCACTAGTGCATTATCGGTAATGGCACCTCTTTGTGAAACCCCTAGAAAGAGCATTACCGACAATGTTCTCTTGCATTATCGGTAATGACTGCCCAAAAAGCTTAGTTTCAAGCTTTAATGGAGTCGAAGCTACCCCAAAACCCTCAAACACCTACATAATCTCAAAATCTTGACTTTAAACTTTAAATCCATCATATACCAACCTCTAGAACCTTAGATATACCAAATTTACAAAGATCACATGGTCCAAACACAAGATCCACCATGATTTAAACTTTAAAAACCCATAAAACTGATAACCCCTCACATTACGAAAACTACACCAAAAATCCTCCACAAAACTCTCACATTCCACCCAAAACATGCAAAACCATCCACCACAACAAACTACAACCAAAATCTCACAAATCCAAGTTTAACAAACCAAAACCCACAAAATGGGTTTGAAAAAGAAATGAAGAAGATGAAAAAAAACAAAAGAGAAAAACCAAGCTTACCTCCATCGGCGAAGTGACTGCGACGAAGGCAGCTCCGGCAAACCTTCCTCCTTCTCCTTCTCTCTCACTGCCTCACACTTCTCTCTCTCTTGCCTTAGCCAAAATGAAGAATAAAATGGGGTTGGGTGCCTTTTAAATATTGGGGACATAAAGGGTATTATCAAACTTGTTTTGAAAAGTGTTTTTTTTTTCTAAAATACCTTTAAAATATTCAAATAAATTGAAATAAAAACTTGGGTTTTCACTTTCACTTCTAGAACTATATGCCCTTCTGTCTTCATTTCATTTTGTTGTTTATCCTGGGAATAAAAAAATTTTGCATTGGTTTATGTCCAGCTAATTGATGGGTTATATTAAAAAATAAAATAAAATCCTAACGCCTACAGCCTGAGTAATAGACCAAAAAAAATATATTTTTTATTTTTTTCTTGCATTTTTTCATAAACCAAACAGTCCTAATAAAGAGAAAAAGAAAAAGAAAAAGAAAAAAACTGAGAGAGTAAACCCATGCAAAAGGGAAGCAGCAACATAGTTCCTATAGGACAAAAGGCCATTGAATCATATTAGTGGGACAGTTTCGGGCACAAGAACTCTTCAACCCAAGGTTGCCATTTCAGAGATGGTCTCTCTCTCTCATTTGGGATTTTCGATGAGATTTTGAATTACATTGTGAAAAATGCCCAAAGGGAACTGCGTGAGAGTGGGCTACTGCCAGCCTCAAAACGCTCTTTGACGTGTCGTTTGTATGTCCATTCAATCTCAGTTGTTGGATGCAACTTTTGCTGATGTGGTATCATCATATTAAAACCCATGTAAACCTCTTGGATTTAAACCTTTGCATGGATTTATGGGAAAATGATCAAATAAGACCCCGAACACAGTTTTTATTATCACAAAGTCCAAATCATAAGATCTTATACCAATAGATCCCTCTAAGTCAAATTTAAAGTCAACACATGTCAATAAATTGTCTAATATACCCTTCCATATTTTAAGCTGCAATTCTTGTTATAATATTATCTTATTTATTTTGCACATTTTTTTTTTTTGAAATTCTTTGATTTAAATTATAATCTGATTGGTTAATAATATGGAAAATTTTTTGAATTTTGAAATGAGATTTGCTTTACGAGGGTTTTTCAGGACTTAGTTAAGCTTTTCCTGCATCTGTCGCTCCGCTTCTACATGATTAAACAGTTCTTCTCTTATATTTGCAGGCTTCCTTCCTCTCTTTCTCGGTTTCCTCTTATCTGGCAGAGGCAATAAATCATCCTTGGTGCGAAAAGTGCATAAAGTAGGCTCAACTTCTTTGGTTTATAAAGATCTTGTAGTAGCCGAAGGTAGTCCAGTTGTTAGATTGAATTGAATCTTATATAACCTACGATAGCTTAAGAGACTTTCTCAATAGTATAAGTGGACTTCTCAAAGGTATAAGTAGACATTAGTCATGCTGGTTCGATCTTTTCTTTTATTGTTTATATGCCCACATTTCAAACTTCTAAATTCCCAGTTCATGGCTTCGTATGTACTGAGTGACTGACCCCATTTTTGATCCACGAAGCTCAATATTTACAGAGATACAAGTATCTCTGTAAATCCGAAAATTATATTTTCCAATGTTTAATTCGTAAAGTAGATTAATGATACATGTATACCTGTTCACAAATACATATGTAAGATTTCCCGACTCTTAGATAGGATTTATTGTGTAATGATAATTATAAATACGTCACATGTTGTGGTGTTTGCTATTTTGCATGTAATTGTGGTTTCAAGATTTACAGAGAGTGATAAATCTTTGTAAAACTTCACTCTATATTTTCAAACATTTATGAGTCATGCATATTTGATTTTGACTTACAAAAAAGTTATGATTTTTTTATACTATTTGGAGTTTTTACGGAGAGTCATGAGTCTCTATAAAACTTCACTCTATATTTTCAAATATTTATGAGTCATGCATCTCTGATTTTGACTTACAAAAAAGTTATGATTTTTTTATACTATGAGTCATATATCTCTGCACTTATTTTGGGATTTTTTAACATGGTTGTTTGGTTTTAAATAGGTATGAGAATGGTCATGTATCCCTGTGTTTATTTTGAAGTTTTTGAACATATATGGCTATTTGATTTGAAATTTGCATAGAAAGCATGGTTATGGTCATGTATATTTATGTATGTTTAAATCTAGTATGCTTCAAGAGATAGAATTATGAAACTTGACTCAATGATTTTTTGTATATTTTTATTTATGTAAATTTTTGTATATAATCAAAGCTAAATATGTTTATTTCTTTTTGAAAATGATTTTGCTATCCGAAAATCCTGCATGGATAGCAATATCAAAATTATTGAAATAGGGGCAAGATTTTAGGAATTTAGATATGGATATTTAAAAATTAATTTGGTAACCTCCAAATATGGAATAAATTCATATATGGATAATACTACATGGTCATGTATCACTAAAAATCTGGGAACCTATTGGTACAAGCTTCTTATACCAGGGTCTTATTGGTATAAAACCCTTTAATTATTATAATTGAAGTAACTTGATGAAACATGTATCAAGTCGACCCTACCTTAGCATTTTTGGTAAAACCTATTGTTACCAAATATATATGTTTTTTTATTTACCAAATATATATATATATATATATATATATATATGTTTTTTACTTAACAAAAGCACAGGAAAGAAAAAAAACGAACTACTTTTTAAAAGTCGAACCAAACGATGCCTTAATTAATCAAAGACAATCCCTGTATTTTGCTTTTTCTCAAAAGTCAAACCCTGCGAACCTTGTACACGCACTGCAATCCTCCTCCGCACACATCCACAGCGGCCCCGCCAACATTCCCGCAAGAGCAGGCTCACCGGATAGGAAACGAACCCGTGCAGAAATGGGTTGAATTGAGCTTTTCTGCACACGTATTCTTCTATACCCATGTTTTCACTGTCTGCTCTCTGATTTTTAGTTGTCAATGAATTGGGGATTGAGATGAGATGAAGATGAGGACCATATTAAAGGTGTCAAGGGACACTTTGCAATTCATTTGCTCCTTAGAATTCTGGAGAATGGCGGTGTTTTGGATTTTCTCTCTCCTCATCTCCTACTTGCATTTGTTTATCCGGAACCTCTTTCCTTATAAATCAGCTACCTATTCCCGTTATTCCCCTGCGGCAGCACCCACTGTTGCCAAGCCCATCTGCATTATAACCGGCGTAAGTCTTCAATCCATTTATTCGTTTCTCTGGGTTCTTCACCATTCTTGTTAATTACTATATCTATATATATGTATGAGCGCAATAGCGATTCTTATATTTTTGTTTGGTTGAGCTGTTGATTTCCAGGCTACATCTGGTTTAGGTTTGGCTGCTGCCCATGCTCTTTCAAGGGAAGGCTTCTATATTGTTCTTGGTACTCTGCCCATCCTTTCTGTTTGTTTGTTTTGGTTTCTATTACAAATTTATAGGTAAATGCATTCATACTTAGCTGGTTCGCATCATCGTGTTGCGGATTGTGGTTTCTAATAGGTCTAAGCTGATAAATTCAGCAGCCACAAAACCACATTCATGAAAAATGAGTTGCCATGTTAAGGACATGCTTCAAAGAGAGAATGACTTATAAGGAATACATCCAATTCTAAGCTGTACAAGAGTCCACCAATTCGGTGACCGAGACTGGTACTTAAAACTATGCGTAGGCTATGGTCTGTGGGTTTTTGTGGGTTTTGTGAGGGAAAGCTCTCCAACACCACTGCACACACAAGAGATGTATTTTGTGTGTTTTGCCTTGACAGTGTAATTACAGATTTCAAAGAGTAACTGCATTGAATTTATTCTTTAGAGGCAGTAAATCACCAACAAAAGTAACGTGATTTAGAGAGTAAAATCAATCTCAGCTGGTTCCAATAAATTAGTATGACGTAAGTCAAGAAAATTGGAGTATATTTAGCGGCAAATAATTAGGGAAGGCATTCATGTTTGCCCAATTGGCATGTCTAACATAGGTTGTCATGCTTGATCCTACATTATCCTTGAATCATTCAGGATTTTTTTATATTTCTTCCTATCAACAAAGAAACATTTATTTCTTGATAAGCATTCAAAGGCACAGTGAGGCCATGCTTGACAACTTCTCTGGTAGTGTGTCATAATGTGATCTCAATCTAGTATCTTAGACTCATTTGTAACTAAACACAGATTATTTTAGCTTGATGGTGTGGCATAATAATTGGCTGCCCAAATTGTGGTTGTTTCTGTCTATGTTACACGGACTCGGGTAAGGGTATGTGTCCAAATGTCGGATTCACCTATTTTTCATAGATTTTCCACTATTTTGAAGTATCTGGCTGGAGTTCACTTATCCTCGTCCAAGTATCGGGTGTGGGTACTTTGGGATGAAGTGAAGAGTCCGTGTATCATAGGTTTCTATCATTCTTAAGTCATGCAAGTAGCAGTTTGCTCTATTTGTGGTATCAATGATTCTCTTACCTGTATCTGAGATGTAATACTGCTATTCATGTCTGCAGCTGGACGGTCCTCTCATTTGTTATCCAAGGTATAGCTCATGTCATAAGTTTACAGTTATTTGGTCCTCCACTTTACACTCTTCTTGATATTCTCTCCTCCTGGTTGACAGACTATGACAGAGATTAAACAATGGAATAAAGATGCCCAATTAAAAGCTTTTCAAGTTGATATATCATCCTTCCAGTCAATCTTGAAGTTCAAAAGCTCCCTTCAGCAGTGGCTTTTGGATTCAAATATGCACTCTTCGGTTCAACTCTTGATAAACAATGCTGGGATACTGGCAACATCGTGTAGACTCACAGATGAAGGCTTTGATCAGTAAGTATCTTAATTTTATTTTTATTATTTATTTTTCCAGTTGACTTCGATGAGCCACTCAACCAACGATACAAGTTCATTAAGATGTTAATTTGCGTAATTAGCATAAGCTTTTTGGCAATATCAGTGCCTCTAAAATCAACACTACCTTGTTCAATCTTTTGTCCCCCGCTCAATCTTTTGTCCCTCATTTTGTATCTACAATCTTGAATAATTTTTTTCTTCATCTATGAACATTTTCTGAGTTCTTTGTGCTTATATGCTTCAATTTAGAAAGTTTAAAGTAAACAGCACATTATTCTTTATAGGGTTCAATACTACATCAAGGGTCCCTGTTCTCTTGAAGAATCATGGATAGCATGCTGATAAATTTACCTGTATTTCCCAGGATGATGGGGACAAATTACATAGGTGCATTCTGTTTGACTAAACTTCTATTACCACTTCTCAGAAATAGCCGTGTTCCTTCTCGGATAGTTAATGTCACATCCTTTACCCATCGAAATGGTGAGATTTTTTTTTTCAAATCTTTTTTTCTATATGAAGCATTTTTATTCGACGAGTATTGTTGAAATTTGATTCTTTGACCACATCTTAAATAAAATCTTCTTCAGTGCAAGATGACCCTGGATTCAAATATAAATTACACCTGTGAGGATACCTTCGTCCAACTTGTTGAATCTTGTTTGTATGGATTCACACTATGTAACAACTAACAAGGACAATAAATTTGGTAAACACGTCCAAGCCATACAAGGTATCTAACATGGAAATGTAAAAAAATAAAAAATGTGGCATGGATGTTGGTGCCCAAAATGCTGTCTGACATGTGTCTCTGCTGTGTCCAACATGGCAAACTATCTTAGAATTGGAACACTTGTTTTGTCGCCTCTACATGCTGCTTTATTTCTTAGGATGTTTTATGGTTTCCTAAATTTTCTATTTAGATAATTTGCTTTCTGAATGGCATTGTTCTGTCAGAAATGTTAAGCCATAATTTCAACTTGTGTGGAAGGTGTTGAAAAAGTACTTTTTTTTTTTTTTTTTTTGTTATATTATAAAATACAATAACATCATTCTTTCTTTGGTTTTTCAGTACTTGGATCACTTGATATACAGTTTGACAAGGAAAATGTCACTGGGGAGAATTTCTCAAGATCAAAACAGTATCCTTGTGCTCATGTTTACGAGTTTTCCAAATGTAAGCTGCAGATGCCAGAAAGAAATTTATTTTGTTAATTCTTCATCTCAACTTTAACTGGCTTATTTTCTGTTGACAGTATGCCTGCTGCTGTTCTCGTACGAGCTCCATCGACAACTTGACTCGATGGATAGATCTCGTCAGGTCTCTGTTATGTATGTTTCTACAAACTCTGTGTTCTTTTTCTTTTTAAATCTATGGATTCTGTCAAGTGAAAATTATGTATTGAATGCATCTTATAGCTCTGGTTGCTTCAATGTGAATCATTTTATGATGAAAAAGATTTTGTTTGTAAAGGTTTTTACTTGTAAAATGCAACTTAACATTCCTTTTCCAGTTGTTTGGCAGAAACTATAAATTTAAGAATATAAATTGGTCCTCTTGTGCTTTGCTATGTTCGGATGGCGTGAAATTAAGCAGAAAAGAAAAGGAGGTGGCATGGTATTGCTACATGAGCCTGTAATAATATTTCTTATTTTCCTTCTGAAAAGTATGTGGAGCCAAATTAATTCCTAAATCATAATCCTTGTTATTATGGTCAAAACAGTGTTCTTATTATGTATAAACTAATTGTGACCATATGGTGGAAGGTGTATTTCCAGTTTACTTTCAATTTTTTTTAGCTGTCCTAAAGAATTCCATGCTCATGATGTGTTTAGTCATTTCATGTATTCATGGATTGTCTCATTGACCTTGTCTGGTTTCATGCATTGAATCTAGATTCTTCTTTCTACATTTATCTTGTATCCTAATTATTTGTGGACTCTGGATGGCCCTGCCATCTTCATTCTTATACTGTAGACAATATGTTCCTGTTTTAGGAAACCATTGACCTCCTGCTATATTATCAATTTAGCTCTAGCTATATGCTAAGTGGCTAACACTTATTGTGCTTCATCCAAGGCTAAAAATGTTACCTTCCAAAAAGAAAAACCCGTTTTGGAAATGAATGTTTCACACTCAACATGATTATTTATTTATTTTTGGGTTTGTTTGAATTTGAAGTGCTGTAGATCCTGGAGTTGTGAAAACCAACATCATGCGAGAAGTTCCTTCGTGTCTTTCTCACATGGCATTTGTAGTCTTGAAACTTCTGGGCCTCCTGCAGACACCTGAAAGTGGGATCAGCTCTATTCTAGATGCAGCCCTTGCCCCTTCAGTAGGTTTTCCTTACTCTAATCATTTGAATTTGCTTCATGTGAATGTCGTCATTCATTGACCATTGACATGTTTCTTTCTTGCGTACATTTGCATCTGTCTTTTTTATTTTTCTCTTCTGAAATATGTATGTGTGTATATAATATATTGAGTTCTTTTCTTATAGGTACGTACACATATAACCTGATGTGAGGACCTAGATTTTTAACCAATATGGAATAAGTATTTTGGAAAACTGACTGTTGGATTAGATACTCATTTTTTATTAATGTCATGCATGCCAAAAATCACATTGATTTGACAGTTGGTTTCTAAATATAGACTCTGAAAAACTGTGACAATATATTCAATGGCCAAAATTGTCACAATTTTTCACAGTCTGTATATTAGAAACTCGGACCATTGGATCAATGTGACTTTTGGCATGCATGACATGCATAAGAAGAATATCTAATCCAACGGTCAGTTTTAAAAATACCTATCCCACATTGACTAAAAACCCAAATCCTCACATAAGCTTATATGCGTACGTATATATAACGTACTTGGACTTGCTGATTTGGTCTATAATTTTCTCATAGCTGCTGTGTGGACCATCTCGTTTTTGTCCATCCCCAATATTTGTGTGCTTATTATGATGCCAATGTGAGTTATTCACCGTGCATTGATTAATAAGTGTTTGGCAATAGTAGCATAGGATGATATTAGATAACACAGCAGGTGATTTCTTGGATTTAGAAATTTCTGGTTGGTTCTTTGTACTGGTCAAATGGAATTGTCCTTTTTGTATCTTGGATGAATTGGAGTCCTATTGTTATTTTTCCCCCCTGAACATAATTATGATCAGTAAAAACTGCTGATTTTGAAATCCCTTATTTCTGATAAATGGGAGATCCCTCTTAAACAAGGCCTTAAGAACTATAGACCAAATCAGCAAGTCCAAGCACATGCAATAAATGTATGGGAACTTTAACAGTTAAATGCCCTTAGTGTCCACTTTATAATAATAAACGGTGTGCAGATGACCTATTTGAGTCTGTTAGTAATTTGAAGAAGTATCTGAGATAAAGTAGTTGGATGTTGCATTCCCTCATATCATAGTGTAATAGATTGCCATGATATGCCTGGTTTCTTGATTTGGCTTTCTCATCAAATACAAGAAATCTCTGCCTTTGTTCTGGCATTGTTTCCTGTGGCAGAGGTTAACAACTCTTTGAACTGGGAAAATTTTTATCTTGCACGTATTATGTAAACATTGTACGGCAGTGATTTCTGATTTGGATTTTGGTGTAATTTCATCCACTTTTGAAAAAAGAAATTGAGTTGGAGTAATTTTAAGCAGTTCTGTTGATGTCGAAGCTTATCAGCTGTGTTAATTTCAGGAAATATCTGGAGTCTACTTTTTTGGTGGAAAGGGTCGGACTATCCGTTCTTCTGCCCTATCGTATAACACCAAACTTGCAGGGAAACTTTGGATGACTTCATGTGATCTGTTTTTAGAGTTGTCGCTTGCATCCACTGAAACTTCTACTTCAGTGTCGAATTGTATATAATAGGCAGTCTAGGATTTTTGTTCATAAACCAAATGGAAAAAGTGTGAATATATGAAATGTTAACTAGAAGCCTGTGGATGTCTCTGCTTGCATCAAAAAGGTTTATCACCTGTTTGTATGTTGTGATGAAATTGCTGTTGTTTTGGTTCTTTTCGATTCGTCAATAAACTTGGAGCTAGTACTGCACTTATTTGACATTAAGCGGGGAGCCGGTAGGCCATCCATATTCATAGTTGAGAAGAGCAAGAGTGAAAAAGAAATGGTGCAACTAGCTGTTGCAGGTATTGTTCAAGCTGTAAGCTGTGCTTGCTGCACTCCATATTAATGAGGTTAAAAGGTTTTAAAATTAGTAAAATGGTTCATGGCTGTTAGATCTCACCGCACGGCCATGGATCATTAAAGTCAGCAAATGCTGATAGGATCATTACTCTTTATTCTCAAGGATATAGCCACAGTATAAGTCTGCCAACTGCCAAGTATAGTCTCCATTCTCCAAGAACAATCTATAGTATTAGAGGAAGGTAACGGGTCGCTTGCTGGCTCTATTGGTTTATTTCCCTATCTAAAATGACTCCTGTTTCTTTTATTTATGATAATTGCTCTGCTTCTCATGGGTGTAGTGCATGCTATCTTTTCTATTCTTATTACTAGACTCATAGCACACGCGATGCGAGTGAAAAAAAAAAAAGAAAAGAAAAAAAACGGTTTAAGAAAATTGAAACAATAAATTAAGTATTAAAATATGAAATTAAAAAAGTGATTTTTAAAAGATTAGAGTGATAAATAGAATGTGGAAGTGGAGAGAATTGTGCAAGCAGAAGCACTGAAGATTAATTAATTAAAGCACTAAAAGGCATAAATTGGAGTCCTCCACATATTAATGTGGATGGGAGTACTGTTAAAGCTAGGTGCTCCGGGGATAGCTGCAGCAAGGGGAGTGATTCCAAATCATCATAGGAGACACATCCTCTTGGCCTTAGCCATCGCCTGTCGTTTGATGTATTTGGTCTAGGTTGTTCTAGGTTTGTTGGTGGGTGTTGGGCATTAGCCCCGTTTTTAATACAAAAAAAAAAAGAAAATAAATAAATAAATAAAGAATTTTATACCAATAGAATCATATGCCTACACCATATGGTCCCTATCTTTTTTAGTGATACATAACCGTTTAGATGTAGTAAATAAAGGACACAAATACCCTTCATTATCACACAAAAGCAGTTTCCAAAAGTGGCGCATGGATAACTCAAAATTCCATATACCCTGATTTCAACTATATTTCTTGGGCATTTACGTAGGGGTTTGGCATATCATGGGTTAACTTTCAAACCTCGATCCATGTTTCAACTTTTGAAGAAATTGAGTGGGAAAAAGTTTGTCTACTACATCTAGCCTTCGCCAGCGTTTCAAATTCCGGCACTGGAGAATATAGTGAAAACTAGTAAGTTTGTGAGATTTTGATTTGAGTCATGTACACATACTGATTTGTGGGTCTCTATTTGTCTTTTTTAATTTGGCAATGTCATGTTTACAAGTGAGATGATATTGAGACATGTATATATGATTTTTCGGATTTTGATTGATTATATATTCCAATGATCATGAATATTGGGTTTCTTTCCATCCAATGTTGGATTTTTTGGAGGTTTAGAATTTTGAAAATTTTTTTTCCTTGGGATTGGAAGAGTCATGTATACATGGGTATACATGGTTTTCTTAATTTGTTTATGTTTGGGAATTGATTGGTCTGCCCAATTGAAGAGTCAAGTATACATTGCTTTTGATTTTTGAAAAAAATGGGTTTTTTTTTGGGTTTGGAAGAGTTATGTATACATGGCTTTTTTTTCCCAGTTTTGGGTTTGATTGGTCTGAAAATTTGGTTGTTAAGGTTGTAATGGAAACTTGGATTTTGGTTTTTGTTATTGGGAAGAGTCATGCCAACCAAATTTTTGCTTTTGGATGTGTGAAAAGTTTAGTTTTTTGGATTTGGAAGAGTCATGTATACGTGTATCTCTGTAAACAGGAACATGTAACGTTGATTAACTTCTCAAGTTTTACATAATGAAATCCATTCAGTCAATAAGATAAATTCTAGAATACACTTTATCTGCTTAACTAAATCCAAATTCAAAAGACATTCTATATTTTAATTGGTTTAGAATATTAATCAAATCAAATAACTTTTTAAAAAATAAGGACATTAAATTTGATAATACTTTACAACTAAATGCACGCTGAAAATATGGAAAGAGTATATTAGACAATAACTTGTTATTAGTTGATTTTAAATTTGACCTAGAGGGGCCACTCAGAAAGGAATTTTTTTTATTTAGACTTGGTGATAAAAAAAAATGTTTTTAGGGTTCTTTGTGTGAAAACCCACAATTTATTTTAATTGTTTTATCATATTTTGTGAAAAAAAAAAAAAAAACTTTTTTGGGTTTTTAAAACAAACCTCCCCCTTTTCTTCCTCATTTTCAGAAGGGTAGAGAGAGAGAGAGAGAGAGAGAGAGAGAGAGAGAGGTGCCACCGTGAGGTTGCCGGAGTCCACCGTCGCCGAAGAAGGTAAGCCAACTTCCATTTTCATCTTCCTCAACTTCTTCATTCTCTTTTCTAATTTCTTTAATACCCATTGTATGGATTTAAGAGATTAAGCTTGAGTTTTGGTTATGGTTTATGAATGTGGATGGTTTGAGAGGTGTTTTTGTGCTCAAGTTTAGATTTTAGGATTTGTTGACGGGTTTGGAGTGTTGTTGATAAGGTTGTGCAAAAATGGGTTTTGTGGATTTTTCGTTTAAAAATCTTGATAGATCTCTTGATCGGACCCTTTGATTTGTGTATTTTTGGTAGATCTAGTGTTTTCGAGGCTTGTACATGGTGGATCTAAAGTTTGGGGTTGAGATTTAGAGGTTTGAAGGTTGTTTGTGGAGTTTTGGGAGCTGTTCGCAGTGATTAGTCGACTAATCAGGTGAATTAGTTGACTAGTTTAACTAGTTTCATAACATGCTCTCTAAACCTTAAATCAGTCGACTAGTCATGTGAATTAGTCGATTAATTGAGTAATTAGTCGACTAATTCCAATGATTAGTCCACTAATCAGGTCATTTCAACATAACTTCTTTTGGTCGTAACTTCTTCATCTGATGTCCGTTCGGGGCAATCTTTATATGCTCGAAAAGCTTGTGAAGTTTAGTTTCTAAATATGTGGGTTTTGTGGTAAGATTTTATTGGGAGGGATAAATATTTTGAAAATTCCAAATTTGCCCTTTTCTTGTGCCCTTCATTTTCTTCGGTGTATATCTCTTAAACCGCTTGACTTTTGGCCATGAAATTCGATATGTAGCATCTAGACATACTTGGAAATATGACTTATAAGTCTTAAGGCTTTTGGTTTAGCCTTCTTGGGGTTTTGGTCTTTAAAGTCATGAGAGAACCGTTTAAGGGAGCGAGTAATATCTATTTTTATTTTTATTTTTATTTTTAGATCCTCTACACTCTCTTTTGATTTTCCTTTTTCATATGGTTATTTTCTCAGCTGTGGAGGGAAGGACCACTTGCATTTGGTACATTAAGCATTGCATTTGGGAGGCTCGTGGAGCCGCAAAAAGTTGGAAACACTATTGCATTGAAGTAGGAATAAGTAACCTTTTACTGTTAATGATGATATACATGTTTTACAATTGTTTTGAGAATGACATGAATTCTAAATATCTTTTAAATGATATGATTGATAAATGCTTTGTGAATCCCGTTGTTTATTGAACTGTCATATAGATACATGGAATATACCTATTTTTGAACTGTGGAAATTGTGTGGCATGATTATAAAAACTGTAACTCAAGGTTTTTTATGGAAATGCTTTACGAATGTCGAACTATTTATAAATGTGGGAATTGAGGATTTTCTACTATTAGTTTTATGAGCATGGTTGATGGGAATATTACTTAACTGTTTTTCAAAATGATTTAGTTTTGATGTCTTTGTGTATGCCCTACTTTTTAAATGATTTTACAAAATAAGGAAAGCAGTTAACCTTACATTTGAGCCATTCCCGACTCTTTTGGAAAGAACAATGATTTTGGAAAACTTGTATTATATAACTGGGAGCTGAGGCTCTGGAATATTTGGCTTTGAATTGGAAATGTCTATTAAAGGGTTTTCTGGATTACTTGACTATGGATACCATGCGTGATAAAGGTGTAGGTGTAAGTTCGCTCCCTGACCTCCTATGATGGATCTTGGATATTGTACTACTACCACGAGAGGATGCAGGTGGCAAGTGCAAGTACCTGGCCTCATCCTGATGGACATTCCATGAAGGATAGTTATTATATTTTTAGGACATGCATATCTTTATATATATTTGTGGATTGAATTATATCATTGAGGGTTAGGCCCATGGCCCTAATTGATTATGATATAGGTGAGGATGTGACTATGGTCTCCGACCTCTAGTAAAGTAGTAGCTTGATTGAGCTAAATGTTTGTTAACTTGAATCAACAGCCCTATAATATAATTCGATCCAAGACGTGGAAATGCTAGGGACCCTGTGAAGTGACGCATATGCCACGCTAGCTGATTCTATACTGATAGATATGCTATGGACCTGCGAGATGACGTATATGCCATGCTATGGATGAAGACGGTGATTTGGCTACTGCTCACATGTGACGGTCCATTCCACATGCGAGGCATATGCCCTGTATATGATACTGATGGATTCGATTTGTTTTTCACTGAAAGCCCACAACTTTATTTTATAAAGTTGTTTTATAAAATCCTTGGAACGTTGGATTTATGAACTTTATTTAAATACTCCATGTATCATTGTGTTATTTTTAGTTCGTAGAGGTTACATTATTTCTACAGAGCGATTTGAGGCTCACCCCTGCTTTTCATGCGGCAGATTGTAAGCTTACTTGGGAGGTTGTATTTGTGGTTTGGTTCAGCCTCCTAGTTGGGGATTGTTGACCAACACTTGGTAGTTTTTGCATTATAGTTTGAATATTTATATGTATAAATACATTATAGCATTGGACGTGACTAGATTAGTTGTTATTTGTAGTCTAGCCTATTTGCCAAGAATGTTGGCATTATTAATTGATTTCTTATGTGTATATATTTGATGCTTGGGACATCATAAATGCTTGTAATTCTTATTGGTGAGGACTGTAGATAGTGGATCTAATAGATTAAATATTTTTAATTTCTTTTTTTTCCACACCACCTGATCTAACTTTTGTCGATAATATTTTCATAAAACGATAGATGATATTTATTTAGAAAAATTTTACTCCCAAATAATATTTATTTTTCAATTAATAGCTTAAATTCATTAAAAAATCTACAGTTTTACTTCTTTCACAGAGACATTAATATAAGGTGCACCTGAGGTTACATCACGTGACCTTCATAGGATTAGTTGTAGAACATATTTTGAAAAATTCACCATTAGATTTGATACCCCTCTTATGAATGTCATAGCTACTAAAAATCATGGTGATCCAACAGTAAGTTTTTGAAAAAAATCACAATGAAAAAATGTGACTTTTTTGTTCTTCAAAATATCATCACTTTTTCATGGTTGATTTTTTCAAAAACTGATCGTTGGATTACTGTGATTTTTGGTAGACATGATATTCATAAGAAGATTATCTAATCCAACAGTCGCTTTTTCAAAATATATTATATAATTACCCCATGGAAGTCATATGATGCAACTTTATGTCAAGTGCACCTTATGTTAGCACCTCTGTATATATATATATATATATATATCCATTATAGCCACCTGTGATGAAAATTTTTAAAAACTGACCGTTGGATTAGATACCCCTATAATGTATGTCATGTTTGTCAAAAATCACAGTGATCCAACGGATGGTTTCTGAGAAAACTGACTGCTAAAAAATGATTACATTTTAAAGAACAAGAAAGTCATAGTTTTTTAGCGGTCAGATTTCTCGGAAACCAACCGTTGGATTACTGTGATTTTTGTCAGACATGACATACATTATAGGGGTATCTAATCCAACAGTCAGTTTTTAAAAATTTTCATCACAGGTGGCCGTAGAGGAGGGCACCTGATGCAAGTTGCATCAAATGCACCTTATATTAGCACCTCTGTATATATATATATATAAAAGTAAAAGCAATTTTTAATATTTATAAACATTTGTTAATTAAAATTTTTATAATACTCTTCTCCCATTGGTTGACACGAATTTCAAATTCACAATTCTCCAAAAACCCTTTCATAATTCTCTCATATTGAACCAATGCACCTCTTTAAATAAATAAATAATTTTTTAATATTTAACCAATATATCTTTTCATTCATGGTGGTTGTTTCAACAGCCACCATAGGCACCCTTTCACATCTATATAAGGACCACACTTGTAGGAATAAGATTATACATTTTCATATATATTTTCTCTCCTATCTCTTTGTTCTGTCACACGCATATATAATCTAACAACTTTGGATCTATAATTATACGTGGATAGAATTATGTGCTTCTTTTATTTTCTTCAAACCATTTATCTAGCTACGAGATACTGAAGGCACATGGACAACACATGAATATTATGGTGAGATACATTTACAAATGTATAACCAATATGTCGGTAAATTTTGTGATCTTGTATATATTTTCTTTGATCATGATGCTTCAAAAATGAACATTTTATGATGTTTTTTTTTTTTCATCATGTGCATTTTGCACATGTTTGTTTTTTTTTTTTTTTAGTCTATATATATAAATTTAGGGCATTTTACGGCAATATACCTAAATTATTCAAATATTACGTTGACAAATCCAATCCAAAAATATTTACGCCAATTTTTTTTTACAAAAATGCCCTTAGGTAAAATGTATAACGACACTAATATCATTCTAACAGACAAAAAGACACTTTTTTTTTTTTTTTTGGTTCCAAATTTTGTGAAGAATCCCAATAATGGATAGGATTCCCAAAGTAAGATATAATCCTCAATTCCATAAATACACCGAATTTCCATCGTAACAAATGATCCCAATTCCTAACTTAAAATTGGATCCCCAATATTGAAGGATCCTCAAACCCCAACTAAAAATACCATATTAATTAAGGGTGTTGTCCCAAATATATAACCCTAGAGGGGGGGTGAATAGGGTTTTTGGAAAACTTTAGTAAATATTATCAATTAAAATTAAGGTTCAATTAATTTCAGCAGAAGCAAATAAATATAAGCAATTAATTGAAACAGGAGAAAGGAAGAGAGAAATCAAACACAAAGATTTAACGTGGTTCGACTCGCCTACATCCACGCCTTAAGCACTCAGCCCAAGGATTCCACAATCTACTAAGGATTACTCCTTCAAGGTGGAGAAACCTTTACATAATCTTCTTTCACAGGTGGAAGACTCTCACCAAAGCTCACAAAGAACTTTCTTAAGAGCTCACAAAGAACTCACAAATGTGTTCACAAAGAATACCCTAAGTGCTCACAAAGAACACTTCTCCAAGCCTCACAAAGAATGTTTGGTCAGTGCTCACAAAGAGATTTCTCACAAGAGTTACAACAAGATTTGAGATTAAATACAAGTAGAAATCTCTTCAAAGAGTAGATGAATACAATTTAATTTCTCACTAATATTTCTCAAAGATATAAACTGATTTGACTCAAGAGAGAATGATGATTTTAACTAAATCATATAAGTTTGATGTGAAAACAAGTTGGTGTAGATTTGTATATAATCAACTTATTGTTTAAGACTCATACAATGAGTATTTATAAGCCCCAAAGAGAATATGACCGTTAGGCATAAAAATAGAGCTGTTTGGGTTTATCAAAACTAGTCGTTATAAGATTCAGGGCACGGTTAGTCGATTAGACAAAGAGGGTTAGTCGACTAGCAAAGTTTAAACTAGTTTGATTTGAAATCTGGGCACGGTTAGTCGACTAGACAATGGTGATTAGTCGACTAGAAAAGCCTTTAGTCGACTAGACAAGCCATTAGTCGACTACTTTTAGATTTTCACAAAAATTGCTTACTGCCACTACTTTAGTCGACTAGGCAATGTACAAAACCAATTTTAATGAAAATTAACTAGTCTTTTGAGTTCATAAAAGCCCACTTTGATTTAAATTTATTTTTGACCAATCAAAAGGATTTTCCCAAGATGAAAACATGGTCTATAAAGTTCATAATCTTTTGAGCCAAATTAAGTTCAATCCTAAAGAGAGATTTACAAATAAAGTCCTAATCACTCACACATGATTGAGACAAAGACTTCATAGAATTTCTTCAATAGATCTTCAAGTCTTGTGCTAGGCTTGTGATTGACTTTCATGCTTGAACTTCAATAATGGAGAGCATAGCTTGCTTCAATGATTTAGCATTTGTTCTTCATAGAAAATTCTGTTAGGGCTAAATACTAAAAGCCATGTTTTTATGTAATAGACCTTAGTATTTATTTATTAATGAATTCTGATATTGCATATTAAATGAGAATCTATATGAGCTATGTTTGCATTATATTATCTTTTAATATTATGCATGTGTGTCTTTTATTCTATATAGTAGATGATCTGGTGTGTAGAGTTTGGCTTACACACAGAAGATCAGATCATCAGTTCTTGTAGAATATAAGCCTATTGTTCACAATCTGAGATGGAGTTGGACACACCATCGGTAAGATTGTAGCACATGATTTCAGTAGGTCTGTCTTGACTACGGGTAATGATTTAGTTTCAACTTCTTGTGCTAGTACACTTGTGTGTATTGAACGGGACCGTATTGAGGTAATTATTTTATACTGACATATAAAATAATTAATACCTCATGGTTATTATGAATACTTATACTCTTAATCCCGAAATAATTAATGGACACATGCATTTATTGTTAGTTATTTTGATTCATAAAGAGTGAGATCTTTATAGGTCAATAATCTCGATGAGTTGGATAACTGCATTAATTGTATGGTGAATATTTATTATTAACGGAATCCACGTCCTGGTATAGGGATTGATGATACCCCCTTGAGGATACTTATAAGTTTTGATTATGTCAAACCCTGCAGGTGGATTTTGTATCCGACATATCAAATAAGTTAAGTGGAAGGTCTCAAGGAAATTAATAGATGTTGAATAAATTATATTGTCAGTAATTTAATTTAATCAACGGGTATCTGTAATCTTAACGTGGGGAGATTAATAAGTATTTAATAACAAAGAGCTCGAAATTTATTTTCGAATAAGCTAGGGAGTGCAGTTATAATTCTTTAGTGGAATGAATTATAATTAATGTAAATAGGTTTTTAATATTTACATTAGGAGCCCGAAACTTATTTGCTTTTGGGTCCCTACCGTAGCCTATATATATGCCATGTTGGGCAGCCACTAGGTTAAGACGAAATATCTAAACCCGAGAGGCAGCCGTCCAACAAGGAGAGCATAAAGAGAGCCACTCTCTCTTCACGTTCTGGCATTTGGGAATACGGTAGAAGGCTTGAAGGATCGAGCAGCAATCTATCTTCTGCAGTTCGTTTTATTGAGATCAATCCAGACAGATCTCAAAGGTACGGATTCTTCTATATTTGTTAAAGGATTCGGTTTTTTTTTTTTTTTGGCATGATCCATAAACACTATCACGAGTTCATGGGATTTCCGCTCCCAACAAATTCAATTCCATGAATCCTTTTTTTACAAGATATATACTAGGTAGTAATTATAATAATCACAAGATTTATTTCACCATTATCAATCAAAAGTATGGCATTCAATAATATATTCAATTGATAATTGGCTAAGAAGTTCAATTCAATAACATATGCACTATATAAAATATTCATAGTACAATGTTTGTTATCATCAAAATCAATTATATAAATAAGGGTGGAGGCCATAAGGCCAACAAAGGGAATTTACACTTGATCCCCCAGAACTATATATCGATTTCACATTGTCTCCTATAGTTTCGATTGCAATAATGTGTCCTCTAAACTATGGAAAAGTTTCAAATTACTCCCTTTCGTAAATTGACCATTTGTGGAACTGACGGAAAGTTAGTCACATAATAATCCTTTCTCTCTCTGCATCTCATCACCCACGGCCAAACACCTTCATATTTGGCTGATAATCTGACGTTGGCAACAAGCACATGTCATCTACGACTCTCTCTCCTCCATATTTTTTTCATCCTTGTCTTTTTTTTTTCCTAACAAAAAAGTAAACCCAACAAACCCCAAGCCAGCAATGCAACAAACCGAGAAAAAAAAAAAACCCGATTATTGATTTAATCCTCGACCCAGATGAATATATCTCTCTCCACACTTTGTTCTTTGTGATATGAAGTTGCATTTGGGTATATAAGTGACGAATCTATAGGAAAGATGGGTGGGGTTTATTGAGAAAAAATTGAAATTATTGTGAATTTGAATGAAGCTGGTGAGACCTAGCGAAGGTGGTGGTGGATCTGTCAGAGATGGTGGCAGAAAAGGTCGTAGACAAGAGGTGCTTGCAAGCATGGGGGCTTCATACCAAAGTTGCAAAGATGCCCCACACCCGTAATAAGACAACAATATCCTTTTTATAAGTTGAGGCTCCTCTTGGTACACACCTGTCCAATTCTTTCAGTTACAGATCACAATGCACCACATCGGGGCACAATTATAGACCAAAGAAAAAAAAAATATTTCAGTAACTCGTTTTCCTTTTTTGGTGAGATGATAGATCAAACTGCTCCTTCATGCTTAGACATGGAAGTACAACAACCTAGAAACAAGATGGGCAATGACAGCAATTTAAATAGAAAAAGGGACATTACATACTTATGGCAAGCAATAAGAAGCTCTTTATTTTTTACATCCTTAAGATTATCTGCTCTTCATTTTTTAGAAATGAGAAATTAGGGTTTGGATGAGTATTTATAGAGGTGAAAATGAGGGGCATTTACAAATGTGTAAGGGCTAAATTTTGCAATGGAAGGTGGAAGGAGGTGCGGCTATCAACACCGGAGATGGAAGGTGGAGCATTGCGGAGGATGAATGGCTTAGGTTCCACGTGGGTTGGCGTGACTTCATTTTTTTATCAAAATAATTCAATTATTAAAAGGATAAAAACGTCAAAATGCCATTAACTTAAACCCCGTTAGCTAATAAATAATTTTCCATAGTTCATAGGGCACATTGTTGCAATCGAAATCACAAGGGGCAACGTGAAATCAACCTATAGTTTAAGGGGGCAAAATGTAATTTCCCTTATTAATTACTGGTCACTATCACCTTTTTCAAAAATCCCACCATATCTTTATGATATGACTATACATAGAGATCATGATTGGGGATTATGTATAGTATTGGGAATGAGCAGTGTTGTACATCGCTAAAATTAAACGAATTACTACAAGTATCGATATTGCTATAATAAGAAAATGATGGTAGTTTTGGAAAATCGTTTATGGATTTTTTTTGGAAATTCACGATCTTTCCGTCTTGTAGTAATACCTGTAGTGATACATTGTAATGATACATAGCATTTTCGATTGGGAATTATGTGACCATATGGGAATTGGGAATTCTATATAGTTATTGGGAATATACAATATTTATAATAAAAAAATTAGTGAGGGGACATAAAATAACATTAATTAAATATTAATGTGATATTGTATGAACATAATGAGGATTGGGAATACTTATTCGTTTTGGGATTAGTAATGATAGTGGGGATTGAGGATTAAGCATATTTTCTAGGATTCTGTGTTTCGGTAGGGATTGTGTATAAAAATTTTAAAAAGATAATCAATTTTTTAACCATAGTAAAAAAAATAGTAAAAAGTGTGTTGGCGTTAATATTTTTGGATCGACTAGTTCACCTAATATTTGAATAACTTAAGTTTATTGGCATAGAAAGGGTCTTGGATGGGCCTTTTAATTTTAAAGGCCTTTAAGCACAGGTCGGGCTAGGATCCGGTTGTGTCATTTCAAACCCGACTCGAATTCGATACCCCAAAAGGAGCGATGACTCGTGCCGCTAACGGCTAGAAAATTACAAATCTTATAAAGCCTGTTAGCAAATTAGAATGTGATTTTAAGCCGTCAGATTTTCAGCGATCCAACGGTTAGCGTTTGAAAAGGTAATTAGACCGTTGCGCTTGCCATTCTTTTTTGTTCTTGTTTTTTTAAATAAGAAAAAAACACTTCGTACTCCACACTACAAACTCTGCAAAACTGAGAGAGCATAGAAGGAGAAGAAGAAAAAGTTGCATACCCATAAAGTTTTAGAGAGAGAAAGAGATTGTGGTTTGAGAACTTCTCGAGGTGGCGAGAGAGAAAGAGATTGTGGTTTGAGAACTTCTCGAGGTGGCGACCAAGAACGAAGAAGGCGAGACGCTTAACGGTCGTCTCCAATTGTTTCTATCGTCGCTGTTATCGAGCATTGGGGGAGTTTTCAGCCATACCCACGAAGAATCGGCGATGGCTTCAAGAGCTGTTGATCCACAGCAACAACGCAGGGGTATTTTATTATATTTTCACTGCTTTTAATTTTCTTTTTGTTTCTTTGATAATTTTTTTGGGTGTTGTAGATTGATTTGAATTCTTTGATTGAATCTGCAAATGGGTTTGATCCTGTTTTTATAAAATTGGGTTGATTTTTGATTTTTTGATTTTTTGATTTTTTTTGGGATGGGTTTCGTTGATTTATCGAGTAGCGAACTCATATAGAGTTCATTTCTTTTGATTATTCCTTTTCTTTTTTGAATCTTTAACCGGGTTTACTTATTCCTCACGCGTGATTTCCATTTTTCCCCTGATTATCATTTTGAGATCTTTGTTTCTTGAATTTTGTAAACCACTCTTTCAATATATTCCGATTGTTTAATTGTTGATGGCTTGTGAGGTTGGTTTAATATCAGAAGATCAATTCTTAGTTCTATGATTTTCTCTAGTCCTAGACCCAAATACTAGGTTCAATTTGGGAAGAAAGATTCACATAGAGGTGATAATTTTGTCACAACATCTCCTGACTATTATCTATGTTTTATATATATATATATACACCCAAACCCAAATACTGGGTTTGGGTGTATCTCAGATTATTTATCTCTCTCTGATTCTTGAAGGTGCCTTGATTTTATTTTTCCTGGATTTTCATCCTACTTGTTGGGGATCTTTATATCTCTGGATTTTGATTTTGATTTTGATTTTTTTTTTTTTTGATTTCCGAATTTCATTGAAATCCAATTTTTTGTACTTTTTAGGGGAAGGAAAGCAGAAGAATGGACTAGGAGAAGGAAGAAATCGACAAGTCCTCCAAGATATTGGAAATGTAGTGAAAATTCCAGCTATGGAAGGCAAGCCTCATGTTCAAATCTCTCGCCCCATTACCAGGTTAATCTCTCTCTCTCTCTCTCTCACACACACACACACACACACACACTCACCTTAATATAATTTGGGTTATATTTTCCAGGAGCTATTGTGCCCAGTTACAGGCTAATGGACAAGGCGCAGCAGAGAAGAACAAGGTACTATTATCTACAATTCTTTCCCATATACCATTTTTCCAATTAAGCCTTGAGGTTGCACCAGATTTATAAATTTTAATATGTATTTATGTTCAAATGCAGAAACCACCCACAGAAGTTGTTAATCACGGGGTAGCTGTTAATGGAGCTGCAGCAGGAAGAGGCGGTGTCGCAACAAAGGCAGCAGTACAAAAGAAGGTAACCGTGAAGCCGAAAATTGAGACAGTTATGGTGGTAAGAGCTGATGAAGAAGACAAGACTAAACCTGTTAGTGGAAGAAAATCAAGAGAAGGGTCCTCAAGGAAGGTAGTCAAGACCCTAACATCAATTCTCTCTGCTCGAAGCAAGGTGGGGTAATTCATCAGTACTCTTTTCAATTTTATATTGTCATATTGTTTATATTGAAAATTTTCTGATGAAAGATCATGCTTTGTTTATTTGCATTGTACTAAAATTGATTCACCTCAGGCTGCTTGTGGACTCACCAATAAGCCTATGGATCTGGCAGTGAACATTGATGCAGTGGACATTGACAATGAACTGGCGGTGGTTGAATATGTCGATGACATATACAAGTTCTATAGGCTCACAGAAGTATTGACCTTGATATACCTCTCTCTCTCTCTCTCTCTCTCTCTCTCTCTCTCACTCTCTCTCTCTCTCTGATTAGATGGAAAATTTTGATGCAGGATGAGAGTCGACTCCACCACTACATGGATTCACAACCTGACATCAATGAAAAAATGAGATCGATTCTTGTAGACTGGTTGATTGAAGTTCATAACAAATTCGAATTAATGCCCGAAACCCTCTACCTCACCATAAATATTGTTGACCGATACCTTTCGATGAAGACTGTACCAAGGAGGGAACTTCAGCTAGTTGGCATCAGCTCAACGCTCATTGCCTGCAAATATGAAGAAATTTGGGCTCCTGAGGTATGATTCTTTTCTCATAGATATGTTACTTCGTTTTCATAATTTCTATTTTTCTTGTGAATGCAATCTAACTCCCATTTTGTTGAATCTGTGGAATTTGCAGGTTAATGACTTTGTTTGCATATCAGATAATGCTTATGCCAGAGAAAAGGTACTAGTAATGGAGAAAGCAATCTTGGAGAAGTTGGAATGGTATTTAACAGTTCCTACACCATACGTCTTCCTCGTTCGATACATCAAAGCTTCAATTCCATCTGATAATGATAAGGAGGTACTAATCTCAATGTGATTTTAGAATTTTTCGGACTCGATCCGCAGTTATTTTGGGCAGGAAAACCCAGATAAAGTTCTAACATTTTCCTGCTAATGCCGCAGGTGGAGAATATGGTTTTTTTCCTAGCTGAACTTGGCCTGATGCACTATTCTACCATAATCACCTATTGCCCCTCTATGATTGCTGCTTCTGCAGTTTATGCTGCACACTGTGCCCTTGACAAGAGCCCTTTTTGGACCGAAACTCTAAAGCACCACACAGGCTACTCTGAAGATCAGCTAATGTAATGTTTTTTCTTCTGTTAGACCTTCCTCAACCATTGTTGTGTTTAATGGGTCTTAGCACAATAATGAAACTATGTATATATAGATATATATTTCCTGACTTAGTTAAAGTCAGCAAACACTCCATGGCCATAAGCTGAAGGTGTTCCAATCTAATTTGCCCCTATACAATACTCTGTGTGTGTGTGTGTGTAGTTATGGACCATAATGAGTTCATCTTCTTTGTCATGTTGCAGGGATTGTGCAAAGCTCTTGGTTAGCTTTCACTCAGCTGCAGCAGAAAGTAAGCTGAAGGCAGTTTATCGAAAATTCTCAAAACCAAATCGTGGCGCTGTTGCACTTCTTACACCGGCCAGAAGCCTTTCGTTGAAATCAGCATGTACCAGTGCTGTTTAATCTTGAAGCTTAGACAAGTTTTCATCACCATATACATACTAGTGGTGTGGTGTAGTCTTGAAGCTTGGGCATTTTTCATTGGCATAATCACCACACACCAGTGGTGTTTAATGGGAAGACAAACGACCATATATGGTACTGTTTAGTTGTGGAGATCATGTTTCTGTTATGATCTGTAGATGTCTTTTTTTTTTTTTTGATAATATGAAACAATTGTCAGACCTCTTACACTATGATTTGATCAATCATAAATAGCCCCAGCAGCATTCTATTGGATTGAATCACTATTTCAATTTTGATTTGATTAATTGTATGTAGCCCAATTCAATTCAATCATTCATCTAAGTTTCCTCGTAGGGAATTGCTTGGTAATTTCCAGAAATTTCTCACTGGCTCATATTATTAGTGTATTTTTGAATTTAATCGAATCTTGATTAGTTACTTTCTTTTATTATTATTCTCCATTTGGTAGCAAAGAAAACAGAGGAAAAAAACAAAAATAAAATGTCGTTTCCCCATGCTTTTTTTTTGTACCCAAACAAAGAAAACTGCTAAGCCAAATGAGCCCTTGAAACTTAATAGAAAAGATGGAAATGTATGTGAGAAAAAAGAGAAGAAAAAGAAAGAAATGTATTAAAGTTGTCACTATTTCGAGTTTTTTTTATTCCTTTCCTATGGGCAATCAAATTCCCTAATCCGGTTCAGGCCATTGAGAGATGCACCAAAATGAGCCCTACGCGTTGGTTATGCTTGATGATTGGTCTATTGGATGATTTACGCCCAATAATAGTAAAACAATTGATATGCATAAAAGAAAACAAATATAATATAACTGAAATTGATTTATAATAATGAAAAATAACAAAGATAACAAACTTACAAAAGACATGACCGATCAAGCGGCCTGATAGCTTTGATAACCAAAATTACAATATTGAGAATTATCTGAGGATGGAATGATAACAAGGTTGAGAGGGTATGGGAGTCTAACAATTGAAACCCAAAACGAACTCTGCCTAAACATTAATAAATGATCCTTTTATAGACGGATGAGGTCTTCTTTAACCAAAGTCATCATGTGAACTCATAATGACTGTCTGCTATACTGGTAACCTTTTGACTGCTTTATCCTGTGAACAGTGAATAGTAAAATTACATTTACTGTAGCACTTTATGATTTTTAACTAAGAAATCATTGTCTGGAGCATCTCGAGGCGCCGAAAGGTGCATTGGATGCTGATAACCTTGATATCTGTGAAATCTTTGCATCGAAAGCAGAGATTTCTGTTTTATCTGATAGGAGCGAAGATACCGAAGCAGTCGTCTTCATTCTCCTGAGCATAATCAATATCTGATGGAGAGTCAGACCCTTCATCTTCATTATCTGAAATTTCTTCTTTGATAGAAGAAACTGCTGCTTCTAACTGCTTCAACAAATCCTTTTTAGATGTTGTAGGAGCTGTTATCATATTCTGAACAATTTTGTTCTTATCCATTAATAACTTTGACTGTTCTCCAAAACCAATACTAGAAGTAGCTGGCCTTTTCTTGAACCAATCAATAATTGCTTTATCTGTGATAAACTTAAAAGAAAATCCATCCCACCATTTGATGTGAAAGGATCTACTCAAAGTTGGATGAATACCTGAAGGTGTTATTTCAAATTTCCAGTAAAATATCCAAGCTACACCAAATTGTCCATAAAACATTAACAATTTTGGATAACCTTGGAGATTAGCTGGAACAATTATCTTTTCTTGAAAGATAGAATATCCATAAAGAACTGGTTTAGGAAATATATCTTGGGTTGGTCCAAAAAGGTTCCACCAATGCAGAAACCAGAAAGGGATATCAAAAGAAAATGCCCTATCGAATAGGATCATCCATGAATGACGGTGATCACTATTCTGAAAATAAAAGGCATTATACCAAGCCTGCTGGTAATCCCAATAGTTAAAACCAGAAGGGTTATACTTATGGGAAAACTTTCTGAAGAGAAAAGGAGAATCTCCCCAAGCTGTTAACGAAATAACCTTGGATATCTTGCAGGTGGTATGATTAACCTGTGTTGGATATTTTAAATCTGGATACTGTTTAAATGATACAGATTCAGTATCAACCATAATAAATTCATAAAATTCCTGAGTTTTCTCAGGGGTTGAAGTTGGATACTGAAAATTATCTCCAAACATCATCTGTGCTATCTGAATTGGTTCTTTCTTGAAATCAACCAATTCTCTCTCAACAGCCATTATATGCTGCTTTTGAGATTTTTCTAAAAACTTTGATTTAACATTTGTGGTGCTAGAAGCTCCCACAGTTTTAACTGAATCAGAAAATGTCTTTGTCAGAGCTGGAAATGCATTCTGACTCTTTGAAATAACTTTATGATAATCTGAAAGAACTTCGAATGGATTCTGAAGTGCAAGCTGAGCTGCATCTTCTTCATCCGCAATGGAGGCCCATGAAGAACGAGCCTTGTTATCTTTAATAACATAGGATTCTTTGGATCGAACCAAAGGTCCTATTGGAATATCTTTTGCCAAATATCTGGGTTTATCTGAATGAGCCTGATGCTCTTTAACTGGTTGGGCCTGATGCCCTTTAACAGAGTGGGCTTTGCCCTTATCCTGCTTTGGAGCCATTGGTACCCTGTAGGAATTCCCGGGTGAGAAAGTCAGGGACAGAATTTGATTCTCCTTTTATATATTCAATATCAAATTCAAAAATAGATAAAATAGCTTGCCATCTAGCAAAAATATGTTTTGATGCAAGATTTTTAACATCTTTTTGTAAAACTTCTTTAGCAGATTTGCAATCAACTCTAACCAAAAATTTTTTATTTAGCAAATCGCTTTAAAATTTATTTATGCACAACTATGCTTAAAACTTCATGTTTTATAGTAGAATAATTTTGTTGGGCAGGATTCCATGTTCCTGAATGATAACTCACTATCTTTTCTTTGTTATTTTCATCTCTCTGTAACAGGATCCCTCCAAACCCTATACCTGAGGCATCTGTTTGGACTATCTTAAAAGCTAAGGGATCTGCAATGTTGAGACATGGGAGGCGTTGAGCCTTCTCTTTGATAACCTTAACAACATTGGTCATCTCATCAGACCACTCAGGAGGATTCTTTCTAAGTCTCTTCCTAAGAGGTGCACATAACTGACTCAGATTTGGGAAGAAATCTGAGATATAAGTGAGACTTCCAAGAAATCTCTGTAACTGTGTTTTGTTAACAATGACATCAGGAAACTTACTAGCAAACTCTATAGATCTCTCTATAGGAATTATAGTACCCTGATGAAGGTGATGTCCTAAGAACCTAATCTTGGACTGGAAAAGAGATATCTTTGATAATGAGAAGACTAATCCATTATGCTTAATGGTTTTAAAGAATATATTCAAATGCTTCCAGTGTTGATCAATAGATGTAGAGAAAATCAAAACATCATCAATATAAACAATGGTAAAATTTGAATATGGTGTGAATATATCATTCATGATATTCTGATACTCCGAAGGAGTATTCTTTAAACCAAAAGGCATAACATTCCACTCAAAATGTCCGAAAGGGACAGTAAAAGCGGTTTTATATCTGTCTTGTTCATCAATCTGAATCTGCCAAAATCCAGATTTCATATCAAATTTTGAGAAGATGGTGGCATTGCTTAACCTTGTGATTAAGTCTTGTTTGTTTGGTAATGGATATCTTATCCATTGCAAAGCATCATTTAACGGTTTATAATTGATAACAAGTCTTGGAGTCCCTCTTTCAAGTTCAGCATTTTTCTGAACATAAAGGCGGCACAACTCCAAGGAGATTTACTCTTTCTAATCAACTTCTTGTTGATCAGATCCTGTATTTCAATTTTACAATGTTCTAAAAGCTCTGCATTCATTTGAATGGGACGAGCTTTTGTTGGTATCATGTGTTCTTGGAAATCAGTATTGTAAGGAAGCCTTACAATATACTTCTTTCTTTCCCAAAATGCATTAGGAAAGTCAGAGCAAACTTCTGACTCAAGTTTCTTTTTGAATTCTTGAATAGATTGTTGCAATTTCCAATTAGTTAATTGATGTTCTATCTGTTTGTGCTTTATTTCCTTTTTAAGAAAGAAAAGATGATTTTCCTTTCTTTGAATCATATTGATCTCAGGAAATATGGAAGCATCTCTTAAAATGTTAATATTTTTATCTATGGGTGGAGATATAAAATGAAAGAATACCTCCTTATCTTTTATGTTTGCTGTTATTCCTTGATCATCAACCTTGAAAGGATGAAGAAGATTTAGGAAAGGTGTTCCAAGAATCACACTTTGCCTTAAATCTTTAACAAGGGTAAATGGAGTCTTAATACAGATACCATTATTGCAAACATGAGCATTAGACAGTTTATATTTAATATTTAATCTTGCACCACTAGCAGTATTTAATTGCTCTAATGTTTTCTCAAAATATTTAGTAGGAACAAGTCCTTCTTGAATACAGTTGAGATCTGCACCAGAATCAACTAATGCTATGATGTCAAGTTTATACTCTTTGTTGATAGTGATAGTTAACCTAACATTCCATTTCTGAAATGTTACTCTAGTTAACAGATTAATAAATCCATCTTCTTCTGTGAAATTAATAAAGCCATCCGCTTCTTCATGAAGAGATGTTTCATTAATTTGCTCATCTTCAGAAGATGATTTATTAGTAGAAGTATCACTAGACGAACTTGAATCTTTCTTTTGTTTTAAAAGAAGTAAGCTCACCTGAGTTTTAAGTCTACTAATATCACTATCCATATTAGTCGTTAAGTCTTTGATATCAACCTTAAGTTGATTGACTTCTCTTTTTAAGTCTTGAATAGTAACTTCTTAATTCTTATTTGGTCTTCTTAATTCTTATTTGGTTCAAATCTTCCAAGAATCTCACTGAGATTATATACTTGATTTGAACTTTGAGTCTTAGGTTTATCAGTTAAACTATCTTTAAGTTTTAATAAAAATTCCATTTGAACATTAGGATCAAATATCTTGTCAATAGCATCAAAAAGAACTGTCTGTTCTCTAGTTATGACATTGATACATTTACAATCCTGTTTACAATTATCTTCTTCTTCATCTGATTCAGAAGAAGATTCTTCATTTGATGAAGCAATTTCATCAACTTGAAGACCTTCCTCTTCATCATCATAAACAATTTCTGATTCATCAGAAACGAGAAGAATATCCATGATTTGGAATAATGGCCAAACCCGCCACACTTATAGCAAACACCTGGCTTTTTATTAGGACCATTAGCATTTGAGGTTGAAGGTTTTGAACTTGATGGTGGTTGAAGCCAATGTTCAATTCCTTTACCTTTACCCTTATTATTACTTTTCCTAGAATTATTAGTTCTAGGACTCTTCTTAGTATTAAATCTTCTATTATAGCCTTGGCTATTACTAGATTTATTACTAGAATGAGCAACCTTTTTAGCCTGTTTTTTAGCTGTTTTCGATGGAGCAGGTTTAATGGAAGTGAATCCAAACTGTTCACAGAAAGATCCCAGTTCTTTTCTACTTTCCATTTTTTCCTTCTTCATCTGTTGTTTTAACTTAAAATCATTACATAATGAAATACCTTCTTGTTGGATAGTACTTACTATGTCACCATATGTAAGCTTATCGTAAGGAAACATTCCATCATGTTTTTCCCTAAGTTTTATCATAATTTTTTCTGCAAATAGATTTGGTAATCCAGAGATAAATTTCTCTTTCCAGAATGGTTGATTACAATCATTTCTCATCAAAACTTTGGTGAGAAACATATCTTTGTACCATCTGAAATCTTGAAGTTTTGGACACTTCAAGTTAGTTAACAAATCAGCAGATCTATCTTTGATTTTGGAGGGATCTCCAATAAAATGTTTGGCAATGGCAAAGATAAGAGTAGCTACAGCATCCTCAATATCTTCATCATCTTCAGTCTTAATGACTGTGCCAGTGTTATCAGTTTTAACAGCATTTTGAATGTTTGTTCTTTCAACAGCTGAAAGATAATTATCCCACCAACTCTTTAACTGACCAGTAAATCCAGCAATTAATGCTGAAGCTACTGCATGATCACCTACTTCAGGAGACTTTGATTTATATGCTGTGCAAAACATAGTCATTTCCTGTAAATAGTTGATTATGTGATATTCAGTCATTCCATCTATGTTCCATTCATAAATAGTTCCTCCATGATATGTAGCTTGGTGGAAAGTTCCTCTTTCCTCCATCTGCATATTTGGATATGTTGGCCTAGGATAAAAATTCCTTAACGGTCTATTAGAAGTTATACTAGAATTTATAGCATTTAGAGCTGCTTCAATCTGAGATATTTCATCATCAGATTCAGGCTCAGCTTTTTCTATAACAGCTATAGTTTTTCTAGATTGTTCAGGGGTATCAGGAATAATCCTAGTACCAACTTCAGCTAAGATTTCAAGTCTTTTTTCTATCTCAGAAAATACAGTTTTTGACAACTGTTGATAATGTTTTTTAGAAGTTTCATGGGGTTTGAATATTGGTGTTTCATCAGCCTTCTAAGGAGTAATTCTCTCCTTCTGGACAAGGTTTTCAACCCTGGATAACTGATCACCAATAGTTTTTAACGTTTGATTTGAAAAATTATTCTGCTCCATAATCTTTTGAAAATTCCTATCCGTGGAAGGATTTTCTGTTACCTTATAAGGAGAAGCTGTAATAATACTATTCCTGTGACTTATCTCAATATTTTCCATAGGAGGATGGATTGACTCCTTATGGGTATTTTGAGCAGTCTTCCAGAGAGTAGTATTTTTACCTGCCATATTTATCTCTTTAACAAATGGAAATTCTACTGAATTTTGTTCAGCATAAATTTCAAACCAAGTAAAGAAATAGATATGGGTTTTATGATTATTCATGCAAGCATGATATTCTTCTTGAATTTTATCTCTTTGGGATTTGTTGAATGTTTTAAAAAACCATTCTTTTGGTTTCTTATTGCTTTCGCAATAGAAATCATTTCTCAAAAAATTCTTTATCTATTATGAACTCCTTTTCTATAACACAGACCTGAGGATCCATTTGAGACTGTGTGGGAGACATTGGGGGTGTCTCTTGTGTCTCTGAATCAGAGTGAACTGAATCCTTTGGATCTGTAGTATAAAAAGGTCTAGGGCAATCAAATTCCCTAATCCGGTTCAGGCTATTGAGAGATGCACCAAAATGAGCCCTACGCGTTGGTTATGCTTGATGATTGGTTGATCGACTCAGATGACAAGGGAGATTATTCCTTGTTAGTGATCAA
>JAESVK010000907.1:1929479-1951321 GCA_017140935.1 Hamamelis virginiana | reverse complement strand
ATACAAAACGATATTTATTGAACAATTATATATATAAGAGAACACAGGAATACCATAGTTTGAAGGTATGATTGTGGTACAATCATTGGTCTATTGGATGCTGTCACAATTATTTCACAGTCAGTCCTCTTTTCAAAAGACAAAATAAAACGTTTTAGTTACCAAAACAAAAATAAATAAAATATTTTAAGAAACAAAAAGATGTTTTTAATTTTTTATTTTTATTTTTTATTTTTTTTAAAACATACTTCTGGGTGTAAAGTTTTTTGGTTAAACAATATTTGTGAACTCCTTAACTACAGTTACTTGAGGAAAACATGAAAAATGATTTGTTGTCATCATCAGTTATTTGATATAAAGACATGGATGGAAATTAAAAATAATCTCATTACGCAGATAAAAAATTATCTCATTTTATTGATCAAATTTACGAGCATTTCAACATTTTGAGCAGAGGACTAAACAATATGTAAGTCCAAGCACAGTGGTTTCTTGGTTTGAGGGTGAAACTTGACTAGATATGGGTTAATTTCATATCAACCAAACCTAAACTGAACAGCCAAGGCCAAACAATTAACCAAAGTGAACCATAAATCAATTGTGTTAACCAATAACTGAACCAACCCAAGACAAAACACTCTCAACTCTCAACCAAAATGTTCCCTTTGAAATGTATTTCAGAAGCACCAACACCAAAAATCAATTCCTTTTCTTAATGATCTATGTCTAAAATATATTGCTACCATGGGGTCTTCTAATTAAGGTATCTTCATCGTATTGGATATATATCAAGGTCACAAAGTATTCATTGATTCTTCTGTTCTGGTTTTCTATTAAGTTTTTCTGAGCTGTTTATGACCATAAATCAATAATGACCTCGGGGATGAAATGGGGAACTATTTTCTTTCCCCAGACTGTCCTTGGTGCAGGTGGAGATTTTGATCACAATGACATCATTTAGTTTAACGGTATGGCCCTATCCTAGTTTCACAAAACCGGTTCATAATTAAACCCATTTTTCCCAAACCGGTTCAAACTAAAACCTATTATCCTATCCTAGTTCAGGTTATCCTATCCCAATTTTGCTGATTTATTTTGAACAAATTTATTTCATTTTTCTACCGGTTTTTATCCCACACAGAGTCATTCCCAGCAGTTTTCGACCTACTTTTTATGAATTTGGGGTTAGTTTTACCAAATTCAGACTCAACAACAAAGATTTGCTTCATTGGATCTTGATACAACTTTGGTGATGAAGTGAATGAATCACGAAGACTAGTCAAATTCGTTTCCAACAAGTAGAGAATAATGCAAATCATGTGGCAGGAATTATGGCAATTTTTATATTTATTTTTAATAATTTAGGTTTAATTAATTATGGCTAGTTTAATTTAGGCAAATCGATCAATTTTCTAGCTATGGCAGATGGATTGATTTTATTTTAACAGTATATCTTGGAGGGCAAGAACAACTTTTCTATATATTTAGTCTTAGATTTCCAGTTTCCTATTTAATCTTATATTTTCCTACTAAGACATGAGATTGCACCAGATCTAAAAATTTTATTACGTTAGTGGTGAACTAGCTTTTCCGACAGCAAGTCAGCAAGTGCCACTCTCATAGATGGTGCTTGGTGTGTTCTCTTTCTCCATTTCTCCAGTTGCAAAGCTATACCGATTGGATCCATAGTTGAACCAACTGGATTTCTCGTTGCAGAGCTGAGTTGCGCAGCTATGCCTGGTGTGGAGCCTGCCTAAGAATGCTCCAATGCTAAAATCAATGTTTAACATTGTTAGACTTTTGGGGTGGGCTTTGGCCCAATCTATATCCGCCCATTGTGGGCAGGAGGTCCAACCTGATTTGAATTCCCATTTGGATGGGATAGGGATAAGTCCCTTATTCAAATCAGGTTCTAATCCTATTGATGATAGGGATAAGTCCCTTATCAGATAGACTCTAATCCTATTAGAGTGAGATATGGGATAAGTCCCATATTTTGAACTACAACTCCCTTATTATTATAAGGGGGCAGCCATGTAGTAAGAATACACACGTGAGTTCTCTCTCCCAACTCTCACTCTCTCACTAGAACTCTCTCTTGGGGTTATCACCATTGGAGCTCTCCTTGGACGTGGGTTCGTGAACGGATTGGGTATAGCTCACTGTGGTTATACTCTAGACTGCGAGGATTAGAGGAACGTGCACAGAGGCTCGTAACAACAGGACGTTCGACTCCGCATCGGGTTTATTCCGCATTAAGGTTAGTGACCTTCATTACCCGATATCTATTGATTGTATATGTGCTATATGTGATGCATGAACACTTGCACATACACCCAACAGTGGTATCAGAGCCGTGTGAGGCCTGTTGATTCGCCTTTACATTATGGTTCACGTTTTCTCTCTTTAGAGTCCATTTTTTGGGTGCGAAAAAATTGCTTGTTTTTTCAAAAATAATGGTATGGATGTGTTCGTACGTGTATGAGGATCATCCATGTCAAATTTGAACAAATTTGGACGGTCGGATTGAGAGAAAACGCAAATCATAGTTGCGTTCCATGGCGTTTTTCGCCTACTTTATGCCATTTTTTGGACGTTTATATTTGAGTATTAAATTGTCTAATGAATATATTAAGAAACTACGTCGCACAAGCTTCGCAACAGTACCTCATGGGCATCAAACGGGTGTCTGTAGCTCCCGGAATAGCCTCGGGAAGTTTGCCTCGCGCAAGGGTGTGCGGAGGCGAACCAGACCTTCATGGGACGATGAACAGTGATATTACGACCAGTCCCACTCTCGGCAAGGGGTTGTGGTGATGCAACACCCAACTTCGTGACCTCGGTTGGACAAACGGACCCCACCATCGTGCTCAGAAGGCCGAGACGATTCAAATAAGGGTGGTCCAGTGGCCAACGGAGGCCGGGAAGGCGGCGCGTGGCTTACACTCTCCGCCGCGGGCGAGTGAGATCTAAAAGTTTTTAAAATTTAAACAACTAGACACGTGGCACTTTCTCATTCGCCTTGCAGGGCCACGTGGCGAAGACGTCATCGTTGACGAAGCGGATGACGTCATCGATGATGTGGCAAGTTGACCGGGTCTGGTCGGGGCAAACCGGGTCGGGTCGATAATTCGGGTTAAAAATCGGGTATGGTTTCGAGTCGGGTCAAAGTCAGCGGGTTGACCGATGACGTGGCGGCTTGTGTAACTGCTGACATGGCATCTGACGTGTTGGATGACATGGCGGCTGACTAGGCGTTACGTGGACTTTGCGCTGACGTGTTCGCTAACGTGTGCGCTGACGTGGCGCTGACAGGGCTATAATCCGCTGCAGCCACGCCCACTCGCGGGCAGCGGCGCGTGAGGTCTCTTCCGGACTCCGATTTTGTCCCCGTTTTTTGCAGTGTGCTCAAAATTGAATTTCCTATTTTTTAGGCATTTTTAAAATTTTTTTGGATCTACAGAAATATTTATTTTAATTTTTTGATTAAAAATGGCCTTTATGAAATGATATTTTGAGCAAGTGGGGCCCACTGGTGTACCAAAAAATTCTGAAATTTTTTGTGAATTTTTTTGGGATATTTTGGGACTGTTCTAGGCTGGAGGTGTCAAAAATATGAGTCTCTGGATATTTTTCCTTATTAATACCTTTTAATATGAGCTTTAAAAATTAAATAAAAATTCTGTTTTTTATTTATTTTAATTCTGAAAAATTCCAGAACCTTATTATAGCTTTTTTTATACATTCTTGGGAGTATTTGTGACCATTGGGAGGCTTGTGCAATGTAATATCTTTAGACTTTGTCTCTAAAATCAACTTAATTAAATATTTGGCTTAATTTCTATGGAAATATTGGGCAATTATGTTGCCACCAATATTTAATTAATCCCGCCATGTTTTTTGAGACTCTTATATACACTCCTCTATGAGTTGAGTGAATATTCTATCCATCAAAGACCATCTTATATGTTTATGTGCTAGGATATTAGTTTAGGAGATGGATAGAATCTTGAAATAGATAACTCTTTTGATGAGCTTATGTTTGTTTGATTATGATTGATAAAATAAGTTTCCTTACATAGTTCGTGGCGCGGCATCCTTATTTATTTATGATATTTGTAGATCATTTGTAATAGGATTTCTCATGGGATGTAATTTTATGGATATGTAATTTTATTTTTGGGAAGCCATGTAAAAGGATGTGTTTGCGCGCCGCCTACTATGTTTGTAAACTTATTTTAGCATAGGCTCAATGAGATGTCCATTAGGTACCCTTAGTGGGTCCCTGTGTTTTATTTCTATGTCTTGTGGATGTGGATGTGATTAATTTCATGAGAAATTTTGTTCAGAATATTAATTTACAATTATATTCCCAACCTACTCAATTGGGAGATGATTAGGAGCTATGCGATTTTTCGATCTTGATGAGTAGGAAGGGATAATAATTTTAAATTGAATTCCGAACAAGATAAAATATTATGCGATTAATATTAATGTCAACCTTGCGTATTATCAATGTAGCAATGACAACCAGAATCATGTCTGCCGAATTAAACCAATCTGATAAGTTAGATGGCACAAACTACGATATGTGGCGTAGAAAAATGGATTTCCTCCTGACTGAACATGTCCTTACCAATTATTTGACCACTACGATGGTGGCACCTGTTGAAGGTGCGGGCACTCAGGCCCAATACCGTCGTGACCTTGAGGCTTTTGAGGCCTGGACAAAAAAGGATCGTCATTGTCGCTACATTATGTTGAATAGCATGCACGATGACTTGATAGGGGAGTATGAGAACTTCCCTACTGCCATGGCCATGTGGGAACAACTGAAGTTCACTTACGGCGGCTCGTCAGTCACCAGGATTAGGAGCTTGGTACTAAAATTTGAGACTCATCGTAAGGATCCCAAGGTATCGATGATTGAGCATCTTAGGGGGATGTCCAGTATGATTCGAGACCTAAATGCTGCGGGGAATGTTCTTACTGATGAGCAGCAGGTCCAGGCTGTAATCAGGTCACTTCCAGATTCTTGGCTGCACATGAAGCAGATCCTCACTCACAACGAGAATATCAAGAACTTCAAAGATATCTCTCGTCATGTGGAGTTAGAGGCGGAGCGCATTGTGGCGAACCAAAATGCTCAGGCTCTCCTCGCTGGAGCCAATCCGCGCAAGACTAGTGGGTCTAAGCGCAAGAGAGGAGACAACAGTGCACCTAAACAGAAGGAAAATAGTGGAGGAGGCAGCAAAAGTGCGCCCCAAAGGAAAAACAAGCGCCGCAGAGGCAAACGTAGTGGAAAGAACGTCAAATGCTTTAACTGCCAAAAGAAAGGGCACATCGCTCGTGATTGCACTGAGCCGAAGAAGGTAACAAACTCACTCACTTTAAGTAACATATGTGTATGTTCACATGTCTTAGTCGCTCATACTCTCTCTGATTGGATTGTAGATACAGGAGCAACAAAACATGTAGCCCGAGATCGGGTGGGGTGTGTAGATTATCGCCGTGTTCCTAGAGGTACCCACAAGGTATTCGTGGGAAATGGTACCAGTGAGGATCCTATTGGAGTCGGTTCGTACCAACTTCATTTGCACTCCGGTCGCACTATGCTTCTTCATGACGTACTTCACGTGCCTGGGATCCAGCATAATCTGTTATCAGTTATTGCATTGATTAGTTATGGTTTTTCTTTTGAATTTTTGAATAATGGTTTAGTTATTTATGGGGATGGAATAATTTTTGGACATGTATCATTTGTGGATGGTTTTGTTAAATTAAATTTAGATGTTTCTTATTACTCATCTGTTAATTCTGCACCATCTTATGTGATTGATAATAGAAATGTTGATTCTGCAACTTGGCATGCTAGGCTGGGTCACATAGGAAAGGATAGAATGACTCGATTGGCTAGAGAAGGCCTTTTAGGCTCACTCACTAAAGTCGATCTACACTTATGTGAACCATGCCTAGTAGGCAAAGCCTGTAGAAAGCCTTTTGGAAAGGCAAAGAGAGCTTCTCAACCTATTGAGCTTGTCCATTCAGACATTTGCGGGCCAATGAATAAAAATGCACGTCATGGGGCTTCTTATTTTCTCACACTGATCGATGACTATACGCGATACGGTTATGTCTATTTGCTTTCTCACCGCCATGAAGCATTGGATTGCTTCAAGCGCTTTGTGGCAGAGGTTGAGAACAAGCATGAAAAAGGCTTAAAAACCTTTAGGACTGATCGCGGACGCGAGTATTAATCTGATAAATTTAAGGAATTTTGTGAGGGAAAAAGGATCCTAAGACATCTCACTATTCCTCGCACCCCGCAACAAAATGGTGTTGCAGAAAGGAGGAATAGAACTCTTCTAGATATGACTAGATCGATGATGGCGCAGGCCAACCTCCCTATATCTTTTTGGGGGGATGCTCTTCTGGCTGCTGCCTACATCCTGAATAGAGTGCCTTCATAGTCAGTTTCCTCAACTCCCTATGAGCTGTGGCATGGCGAAAAGCCCAATTTGGGGCATTTACGCCCATGGGGATCAACAGGGTATGTTCACAACGCTAACCATAAGTATGGGAAGCTAGGTCTTAGAGCCAGAAAGCATATCTTTATAAGATATCCTGAAGGCTCGAAGGGCTATGTGATGTTTGGTGAGCATCCTGACGGGGGAATGACTGAGATTGATTCGCGCGATGTTGATTTCATTGAGAATGATTTCCCTAGCATAGGCGATGCCCAAAGAGGATTTAGACCTCTATGAGTTGGAGGAACTGAGTGATATACCATTATCTTCAAGCGAGGGTGGGGAATTAGTTCCTGATATCGCTAGAGACAGTGGGAGTCATCCTCAGAGTAGTGGGAGTGTTCCATTAGTACTTCCTGAACCTCTTGAGCCGCGCCGTAGCAATAGAGGTAATATTCCTCGTCGTCATTTTGAGATTAAGGGGGATGCTCTAATTTGTGCTACTAAAGAGGAAGATGAGCCCTCTTATCGAGAAGCGCTCTCTTCACCTGTTAAGGGAGAATGGATGGCTGCAATGCAGGATGAGTTTGAAAGAATATGTGCAGGGAGGATTCGCAGCGGAAGACAAACTATAAAACATTTATAAACAAGAATCCAACCATACATATTCAAGCAGGAAATCGAAACAAGCATCGGATCATGAATAATACCAGTACAAGAATTAAACAACTTTAAAACATTGACTTACTTGATGATTGCCTTTGTTGAAACCTCGATCGCATCCTAGCTTCAAAGTGTATGAAGCCTCCAAGGTATCCACATGAACACAAGACTCCATAAGCTCCTTGGAATGATCAACCTTTGAACAAACCAAGCTTGAGAGGGAGAGAGTGGAATTCGGCCATGGGAGGTTAGAGCACTCTAGGGCCGGCCTCCTCTAGGGAATAAAGAAAACCACTCTTCCTTTTAGGGTTTTGATGGACTAGTGCTAGCATGCACCCTCACCTTATGTATTTATAGATAAATACTAGGGTTTCCAATATTTGCAACTTAGTCCTCCTTAATTAACTTTTAATTAAAGAGCCCAAGTAAGTTACATATAATTAGAAACTAACCCCTCTCCTAACTTAAAGAACTCACTTGTGTCCTTATGTGTGTGACCCTTTGGGTTCATCCCAACCTAGCAGTGGACAGGGACATCTCTATGTCTCCTAAAATAGAAAGTTTCTATTTTTAGGTTCAATTGGAATAATTCCAATTATGCCCTCATTGATAACACTTTATCAATAGGCCTACACTGGTCATGAGTGACATCTAGCAACATATCATGACGTACCCTAAGTGTGGGTGAATAGCAGAACCATATGAACCCTTCATGTTACTTAATCCTTCATCCCCTAATGTCACTGTTAAGATATTCAGGCATGGTTATAAAGTCAAACCATATCTTAACAACTTGTTAAATGTTCCACAAAATATAATTCTCAATAAGATAAACTCATGAAACACTTTTCACAGTTTACCTATCACCATGGCCATGGATTTCACACTGAGAATTATCTTTGTGAACGAACCTTGACATTCTCTCTCATCAAAGATGAAAGTGATGATTCCTTCTTGCGCACTCATTTACCTTCATACATAACCCTACTAGAGCCAATGAGTACCGATTACACCCTTGTGGTTAAGGATGTACGAGATACTATCAAACTCAAGTGACCTATGCATAAGATAACTATGGTGCCTCAAGTCTAAGGATTACCAAATCAATGGTCGTAACAAAAGAATATTCTTTTGACTAATCTCCATAAGAACATTCTTGCAGATCATGTTCAGTGTACATATTCTCTAATATGCACCCACAGATTAACTATAGTGTCACTACACCGATAGGAAAGACTACCTATCCTCCCATTGGAGCCAGTTTAAACCTGTGCTACTCTTAACGGTTTATTAAATATCCACTTTAATAAACCTATGAGTAGGAACTCGTTTAGAACAAATGTGTACTAGAAATATGAGTCTCCATATCTCAACAACTTTGAGATACATATTTCTTCTATCATTTATTCATGGACCTTATCATATATATATAAATACATACGATAAGTTGTACCTTCAAATACATATAATATGAAATTGATATGCCCTTTAGGATTGGTTTTAGGGCATACCTCTAACAGAGTTGAGCTCGATGGATAAGAACTCTGTGTGGGAGTTGGTTGATCTTCCACCTGGGCGCAAAGCTATTGGAAACAAATGGGTTTTGAAAGTTAAGCGCAAGGTAGACGGATCAATTGACAAGTACAAGGCACGTCTTGTGGAGAAAGGGTTTACCCAACAAGAGGGTATATATTATGATGAGACATTTTCCCTTGTTGTGAGGTTTGCCTCCATTCGCCTTATTCTAGCTATTGTCGCTCAAATGGATTTAAAGCCTTTTCAAATGGATGTTAAAACTGCATTTCTCAATGGAGAACTAGATGAAGAGATCTACATGACTCAACCTATGGGTTTTGAATTCAAGGGACAAGAGCGCAAAGTGTGCAAGCTCAAACGTTCCATTTATGGTCTCAAGCAGTCATCTAGACAATGGTATTTCAGATTTCATAACTCAATTACCTCTTACGGTTTTGAGATGATTGAAGAGGACCATTGTGTGTATCTGAAGCGTTCAAAGAAAAGTGTGCTCATCCTGTCTTTGTATGTTGACGACATTTTCATAGCAGGAAATGATATGGACTCTATTGTCGCCACTAAGAAGTGGTTGTCCTCTACTTTTGAGATGAAGGACATGGGTGAAGCAAATTTTGTGCTTGGAGTTCAGATTGTTAGAGACCGTTCTAAGAAGCTTCTTGGTTTGTCTCAAGGGACTTACATAAAGAAGATTCTTGAACGATTTCGTATGGAGAACTCCAAACCCATTGACACCCCTGTTGAGAAGGGGAGTGCTTTGTGTTTGGACCAATGTCCTAAAACAGATTAGGAAAAGAATCGCATGTCCACAGTGCCGTATGCTGAGGCAGTTGGGAGTCTTATGTACGCCATGTTATGCACAAGGCTAGACATTTGCTTTGCAGTCGGTATGGTAAGCCGTTACCAGAGTAACCAAGGACCTGCGCATTGGGCAGCAGTGAAGAGGATTTTTCGATACCTCCGAGGGACAACAGACTATGCCTTGTGTTTCCATAGAGGTGACTTGAGGCTGAAGGGATACAGTGATGCTGATTGGGCCGGTGATAGAGATGGACGCAAATCCACATCGGGTTATGCGTTTATTCTTGGAGGCGGAGCTGTATCTTGGTGCAGCAAGAAGCAAACCTGTGTTTCTTTATCTACGATGGAGTCTGAGTATGTGGCATGTGCAGCAGCTGTACAAGAAGCTGTCTGGTTAAAAAGATTCTTGCATAGCCTAGGTTTTATAGCTCATTCTGAGGAGGCTGTAACCATGAATTCTGATAGTACTGCAGCCTTGGCGTATGCAAAGGATCCTAAGTATCACGGGAAGTCTAAGCACATTGATATCAAGTACCATTTTATTTGGGAAGTGGTCGCGCGAGGTGTGGTGGTCATGAAACACATTTCCACTAGAAGCATGGTAGCTGATCCCTTGACTAAGCCTATTGCTAGAGATGTGTTTCAGTCTCATGTTGGTAGTATGGGATTGCATAGGATTTGACACCTTTATGAGTTGTATTTGACATTATTATTAATAATAATTACTTATTGAGTTTTATTGTGATTTACTCTAAAGATAATTATTCTTGTGTGCATATTATTCTTAGTACATGTCACCAGGCTAGAATTCACCTACTCACACAGGTAATTCACCTTGACGCTTAAGCAGCGAGCAAGATGAGACTGAGGAATCTAGGGCACTCAGGTGGAGAGCTAAGATTCCACTTATTGATAGTCGCCTTAGTTATGACTAAGATGAGATTCCTAGTGAATCGTTCATAGAATTCTTTCCACGATTCTGTGAAGCCTGAGATGGCCAAGTGTGAAGTTGGGCGCTTTTGTAGCGACTAGACATCCATCTGTATGGTGTTATTTTGATAGTGACATGCTCATTTACATGAGTTAACACCATAACATACATGTCATACTGTATGTGCTTAATGCTGACGAGTAGTGGGAGTGCTGGATGATCCCTTCTTTACCACTGTGTGAGCCACTGAGATCTTGAGGGATCTAACCTATGTCCTTGTGACCTAAGGCTCAGTCATGAAGAGGATGCTCGATGTTGCTACTTTAGCATGCTTCCTAAGGGCTATGATTTATACAGCCACATGGGGCATGTCTAGGAAAGCAATTGAGTCTAATTGAATTGGCGTGAGTTCTTAGGGAAGATTAATTTACTAATACACCATGTCATGAGTTTATAAGCTGGCCAGCGCTTATATCGACTTTGCATTCGATATGAGTTGTTAAACACTTGATATATTATGGGATTAAGTATTGCTCACTATGAGGGATTGAGAATACTTGATTTGGTGTTGAAGAAATTATCTAGGACATATGCGAGTAGCCTTTGGGTGATGTATTTTTGTTAGCCTTGGTGGTGGTTTAATAACTATACTCCCGTCGTTGTTCGTTTCTTCTCGCAATGTCGCACGGCCCATTTCCTGTATGAAGAGATGAGTAAGTGAGTTAATTGAGATGATTTGCCCGTTATGGGAGAGTGGGAGCTGTTAGACTTTTGGGGTGGGCTTTGGCCCAATCTATATCCGCCCATTGTGGGCAGGAGGTCCAACCTGATTTGAATTCCCATTTGGATGGGATAGGGATAAGTCCCTTATTCAAATCAGGTTCTAATCCTATTGATGATAGGGATAAGTCCCTTATCAGATAGACTCTAATCCTATTAGAGTGAGACATGGGATAAGTCCCATATTTTGAACTACAACTCCCTTATTATTATAAGGGGGCAGCCATGTAGTAAGAATACACACGTGAGTTCTCCCTCCCAACTCTCACTTTCTCACAAGGCGGTTATATATATAATTCATCAGTACTCTTTTCAATTTTATATTGGCATATTTCTGATGAAAGATCTTGCTTTGTTTATATTTTCTATGTACTAAAATTGATCCTACCTCAGGCTGCTCGTGGACTCACCAATAAGCCAAAGGATCTGGCAGTGAACATTGATGCAGTGGACATTGACAATGAACTTGCGGTGGTTGAATAAGTCGATGACATCTACAAGTTCTATAAGCTCACAGAATTATTGAACTATATATACCCTTCTCTCTATCTATCTCTCTCTCATTAGATGGAAAATTTTGATGCAGGATGAGAATAGAGTCCAGCACTACATGGATTCACAGCCATACATCAATGAAAAAAAGAGATTGAATCTTGTAGACTGGTTGATTCAAGTTCATAACAAATTTGAATTAATGCCTGAAACCCTCTACCTTACCATAAATATTGTTGATCGATACCTTTTGATGAAGACTGTACCAAGGACGGAACTTGAGCTAGTTGGTATCAGCTCAATGCTCGTTGCCTGAAAATATGAAGAAATGGGTTCCAGATGTATGATTCTTGCCTTCCAGATGTGTTACTACTTTTTGATGATTATTGTTTCTTGTCAATCCAACCTTACTCCCATTTTGAATCTATGGAATTTGCAGGTTAATGACTTTGTTTGTATATTAGACAATGCTTATGCCAGAGAAAAGGTACTAGTAATGGAGATCAAAAGCAATCTTGGAGAAGTTGGAATGGTATTTAACAGTTCCTACACCATACGTTTTCCCCGTTCGATATATCAAAGCTTCAGTTCCATCTGATAATGATAAGGAGGTACTAATCTCAATGTGATTTTAGAATTTTGCAGACTCGATCCTCAGTTTATTTTGGGCAGGAAAACTCAGCTAAATTTCTTACATTTTCCTGCTAATGCTGCAGGTGGAGAATATGGTGTTTTTCCTAGCTAAACTTGGCCATAGTTACCTATTGCCCCTCAAAGATTGCTGCTGCTGCATTTTATGCTGCACACTTTACCCTTGATAAGAGCCCTTTTTGGAACGCCACTCTAAAGCACCATACAGGCTACTCTGAAAATGAGCTAATGTAATGTTTTTTCTTCTATTAGACCTTCCTCAACCATAGTCGTGTATATGGGTATTAGCACAATAATGAAACTGTGTGTGTCAGTGTGTGTGTGGGGCAGAGGGTGTTTCAATCTTATTTGTCCCTATACAATAATAAATTTTGATTTGGCTCTCTCTCTCTCTCTTGTGTGTGTGTGGACCATATCCGCCATTTGGCAGCGAAGAAAACAGAGGAAAGAAACGAAAATAAAATTAGTTTCCTTTTGATTTTTTGTACCCAAACAAAGAAGTGCTAAGCCAAATAGTTGTACTTGTAATTAGGCTCAGTGGAGGATGGTCCTTTGTTATTCTAGGAGGTCCTTACTCTTAAGAAACGAGTTTTTGTAACTTTTATATGATGTGAGAGAAACAAAATGAAAGAAATCTATCCGATGGTAAAATAAAGGACAAATTCCATGAATAATCCTAAGTTTTCAAAATATTATGCCTATGAACCCGATCCAAAACTAATTATGCAAATATTTTTTTTTGGACATAAATACCCTCCACTGAATTTGGTAATAACAATTAGACCATTGAAATGGTCAACATTTTTGTACGATTTTCTTAAAAAAATATGAAGAATCCGTAATAATCAACACAATCCCCAATTTTGTGTATAATCCACAATCCCCAATAATACAAAGAATCACCAGAATTACAAATAATCACCAATCCCCTTTATTACTAAGAATACCCAATTTTGTTAAGAATCCTCAATCCCCAATAATAAAACATCATAATGAATATAAATCAAATTAGTTGCGTTTTCCAAAAAAGACCAAATCAATCAAATCTAGTATACTCTAATTAAGAAAACTTAATTAACAACTTAATTAAACCGCTGTTTGCAACAGCGGTTTATAGTTTAGTAAAAAAGTAAAAATCAGATTCCTTTCTTCACTTCGCGACAATCTTAGCAAAAAGACATGATCCCCCATCTTCTCCTCCGACCAAGACTAACATCTTCTCCGACCATACTGCGGTTAACGGCCATATTTGCACCCATTTCCTCCATTCTTGCCTGATCAAACCCCCTTTTGATCCCCCACTTTTTGACATTTCACAAAACCCCAAAACCCCCAAACCCCACTGCACCCATCTTCTCTTTCTCGATCTCTTTCTCTCGATCTGTCTTTCTCGATCTGTCTTTCTCGCTGCCATTGATTTGTAATGCTCTATCTCTATCTCTTTTTCTCGATCTGTCTCTCTCTCTCTCGATCTGACTTTCTTGATCCTGGTTTGGGGGTTTGGTAGTGAGGGATTTTCTTCCTCAGTATTGGGATTAACAGGGGATTTTGGATCTTGGTTTTGGGGCCGCAAATTTTTGGTTGGAAGTTGTTGTTGACTTTGTAGAAATGAGGCTCTCTTCAGCTGGTTTCAGTCCCCAAATGCACGACGGTATGCTTATTGTGTTTTGTATATTGCCTCTGTGTGTGTGTATGTGTGTGTGTGTGTGTGTGTGAGAGAGAGAGAGAGAGAGAGTCCATGAGCTTAAACCACTTCTCTGACTGAGTTCATGGGTATCTCTGTTCTGTGACCGAGTTCATGGGTATATTTGTTCTGTGAGTCTAATTCTGTTTGGTGCTTTGGTTTTGTTCCATTGAGCTCTTAGACCATCTCCAATCATTAACTCAAACTCTTACTTAAATTGAGTCAGGATTTGAGTAAAAAGCTCATTTTAAATGGGAGCTCTCCAATCACTTACTCAAAAATTTCCTTACTCAAAAATTTGAGTTAGAACTCAGTTTGAGTTCAAGTTTGAGTAAAACTCAAATTGAGTTTGAGTTTGAGTTAGTATTGGAGAAGGTTTTTTGGGCTTTTTTTACCCAAATTTAAATTTAAGGGTTTGAGTTTGAGTCAGGATTGGAGATGCTCTTACAGTTTACATTCTCCATTTTTTTTTTTTATAAATGGCATTTTTTATAAGAATTCTTCTCAACTTCTTTGCACTTTGCCTTTTGTTTGTGCATGTGAGTGTGTGTGTTTTTGTGTCTTTTGTGCATTGATACTTCATACTATGCTTTCATTAAGTCATGTTTTGAATGTTCAGACAACTAGTTGAATAATGTGGTCTACCTAGAATCATACGGAAACAAATTTTCAAGAAATTTTCAGACAATGTCAAAAGATTATGTAGAATTGAAAAATCATGAGTTAGAAATTAATAAAAAAAAAATTAATAGGCTGTAATAGTCAGTGCTGCTGGTGCAATCGTTGTGGGATTTCCTGTATTGGTATGCATTTCACTTTATATGACTTTATTCCTTTTCAAATTTATCTAGATGTCACATTATAAACTATGACTTTTTTTTTTTAATACATTCCAAAGTTTACTTCATTATTCATCTTTGTCGAACAGTATCTAGCAAATATAAATATGTTTGCATAATTTTTTGTTCTAATGTTGAGTGATTGAGTTTGTTTAGTCTAGTGTGAACCACAGACTTCATTCCTTTAAAAGGGAAGGTTGCTACCGGACAAAGAAGTCTAGAATTTTTTTGTCTTATTCGGTGAGCTCCTTTGTTTTTTTCTTGCCTGGGCACTCGGGTAAGTGTTGTTTGGTTGGGCGATGCCATTGGGCACAAAACGGCGCCGTTTAGGGGTGGCAAAATTTTTTTATTTGTGAGGCACTCAAGCTTATTTGTGTTTTGTTGCATTTTGTGTCGTTTTAATTAAAAACGGCGTCATTTAGAATCCTTGGGGTATTGGGCGGATAATGCTGAGGCGTGCGTGGTTTGAGGTGATATGATGGGGAGGTGTATATTTACTAAAAGGGGCATTTTTTTTTTTAGGTTATTTTGAGTAAGTTGTATAGGAATGAGATGGGGGTTTGGTGGTCTTTTGGGAGGAGGAATGCCCTACGAGACCTGCACATAAGCAGGTTTCTTTCGCATCAAAGGGCGAAGGACAGAGAGAGAGAGATGGAGGGAGGAGAGAGGCGAGTGAGAGAGGCGAAGTGCAGAAAGAGAATGAGGGGTGAGGGATATGGGGATGTCAAACGGCGACGTTTGATTTGTGTGCCAAAGAAGTTTCGTCTGACGGTGGTATGGGCTACTTCTGCGATGGTCATGTCTTTGATCACTGGTGAAGGAGAGAGAGAAAATGAGGGGTGAAAGAGTTGGGGATGTCGAACGGCGACGTTTGATTTGTGTGTTGAAGAAGCTTCTTCTGGCAGTGGTATGGGCTGTGTCGGCGAGGGTTATGTCTCCGATCAGTGGTTTGTGTCAGCATTTCTTCGGTTCCTTTATTTTGTTTCTTCCATTTTTGTGCTCTGGGTTTGTTGTACTCTGTAATTAAATGATGTAATCCCATCATACTTGTGTTTTTTAATCTGTTTGCTTGTTTATTTACTTACAATTTTGACTCTTTTTTTTGCAGGATATGAGGCACCAAACCTCAGGTACACCTACTTCTCAACTGTGACTACTTACCTCAGTCATTGGCTTTTTGCCCATTTTAAGTCATTCTCATTCATTGGTGTTTTTTTTTATTACATTCCTCCAATTCCAAATTGACATTGACTCCTCAACTTCAATGAATTAAATATGTTCATTTTTAAAACAGTTAGGACAATGAAGAATGCAGGTAGGTAGCCAATGCAATCATACTTTCATCATGAATTTGATCCAGATACCCACCATGGATTTCACATAGATTGTGTTAATTTTTCTTTATAGATTTTCTTTACATGTTGATCTCACTTTTGCTTGAATTTGTTTTTAATTATAGAAAAATAAAAACAAGAAAAACAATTTCATTTTTTCAACTCAGCATTAGATGGTAAAAAGATATTACATGGACAAAATTGTGTAGTTATTTTCAAGACTAATCTAAGAATCTTTCTACTGTCACCATGAAGGAAGCTTTCTGACAGAGTAGGTGCTGCTGGATTCTAAGTGGTGGTTCCTGACTTCTTTTATGGAGATCCCTTTTACCAGAAAATGCAGAGAAGCCTATTCTAGTCTGGATAAAATCCCATGGAACAGTTTGTTTCCATCTCTATCCAACTAAAGTTGAATTTGTTATAAATTTGCTTAAATTTATCATACTATTTTATTCTTATTTTCACTTTAGACAAACCTAATGAAAACTAACTCTATTTTTACTTGTTGATTTATCAGCATGATGCTTAAATCATGGCATGCCTATCATTTTGCATTTTGCTCACAGTGGATCATTTTATCTATATACATTAGGATCCTCAAATAAAAATAAAAGGATCAAACCATTTCTTTAAGTTAAAGCTTTTCCATCAGTTCCTTATTACTGTTCTTGTTAGGATAAAGGATTTGAAGATGCAAAACCAGTTGTTGCAGCTCTAAGAAGTAAAGGCATATCTGCAATTAGAGCTGCAGGATTTTGCTTGGGTGGTGAGAGTTTCCTCCCATCTTTTTGATAGTTAGAATATTCTTTCTATTTTGAAGCATTTTTCACTTGATGTGTTGTGACGAGGATATAAAAATGATCAATCAATTTTACTGCTTGCTGGTTAAGATTCTGACTTCTTGAATTCTTCTCAGCCAAGGTGGTCGTGGAACTTGCAAAATCTGATCACATTCAAGCTGCAGTTTTGTTACACCCTTCACTTGTGACTGTGGATGATATTAAGGGTATGAATTTTTACTTCCAGATTATATTATTTCCCCCCAAAAGTTTATTCAACTGAAGTAAAATTAGGAGGTTTCAGAATGAGTTTTTGATTCATCAAATTTAGAGTTGACAGTGAATCTGTCAAAAAATCACAGTGATCTAACAGTTGGTTTATGACAATATGTAACTTTGAAAAACTGTGGCTTTTTTGTTTTTTGAAATGTCACCCTTTTTTCACAGTTATATATATATATATATAGCAATTGTGACTTCATAACCAAGAAATAGGAGCAAAGTTTTTCTGCTGTGGTTGCTGATTCGGTGGGACTTAGGTGGGTGTTTGGCGCTGAATGGCGTCGTTTTGGGGATGTCTTCAGTCAGCATTTCTGACCTCGATATAGTATAGGTTGTCTTTTGGTTGTCTTTTCGTCTGAGACTTAGTTGGTGAGGTTACAGGACCGTGTATGGGGTAGTTTGGGATTGATGGCATATTGAGAAAGTTTTGCCTAATAGAGTGATGCTATGTCTGTTCTCTTTGTCAGACGGTGGGTTTGGGTGGTTCTTTTAATAAGGAGTAAAATATGGAAAATGAGATAGAGTTCTGTGTGTGTGGTGAAATGCTGAGTGTTGCTGGTTGAAGTGTGTGTTCTTCTGAAGGTACTTTTTCTCTCTTTTATGGGTTTAGCTTAAGTGTGTGTTCTTCCTTTTTTTGTTGTTGATTTTACTTTATCTCCCTTTTATGGGTTATTCGTTTAATTGATTTGATTCAAAATATAGATGAAACTTGATTGGCTTGTATCTTATACTTTAGTTATAGACTTGATTAATTATGGTTGAATATAATATTTTTTTTGAGTCATGTTGAAATAAATAATGGATTGGAGGAAGTTCCTTCCTTCCTGAGCATTCTTGAAAATGATTTATTTTATTTATTTATTTATTTTTACAGTGGATTTCATATTTGATATGTATATAAGTCTTTAATTATTATATGTTATATGATATGATATGAAGACAAACAAAAAAAAAGAAGAAGAAATGGCAAGATAAGCTTCCGTTTTTTTTTTTTCCCTTTAGCTATGTCTTCCTTTTTTTTTTTTTTTTTTTTTTTTTTTTTTTGCCTTCTCTAATTCCTTTAAAGGTTGGTTCAGCTATTTTAACTATGAATGTTTGATTGATTTGATATCCTATTGGAGTTTGAATTTTATAATTAATCGCTATTTGATTGTTATATAATAATTTTATTTTCTATAGAAATATAACTGATGTTGGGAAATGATTTGGAAGCAACTTTGTGGGTACTTTATTCTGGTGATTATTATTGTGTCCTTTTTTAAAAAACAAATCATTTACTTATAGGGAATGATGAAATGATTTTGAGAAATGCTATCTTGTTTATCTTTGGGGAGTGATTGCATTCTTTTGGTTTTTGGGTCTGTTGATGTGTTTGAGTCTGTTTTTGTTTTCAAAATTATGCTTCAAGTGACCAGAGACTCTAAATAGGGCTACACACGATTAGGAGAGATCACCAGTCCAGTCTTTGTATGATATCTAGAAACCTTCTGAAACTCGTTAGATAAGACTTGTACAGCTACAACACTGTTAATATGATTTTGCAGAGATTTGAGGCTCCTTTTTTTTCCCAAAAAGAAATGAAGATTTTTTTTCCTTCAAGATGACTCATATAATATCTAAAATGTAAAAAAGAAATTCACATTATCCCAAACTTTTTCCCTAAGTAGACACTAGATGACATTGAATCAACTTCAGCTGAAGAAATGAAGAGTAAAGAGTAACTTTTTTTAAGCTTCAAAAGTTGTCTGTTAGACTCACTGAGATTTAGATCCACACTACCATGATATTTGTAGGGCACCTCCAAAAGAATGATCAGAAGTGCTAGTTCCACACCACTGTTGAATAAATACCACTTTCAGAAGATTAATTAATTTCTATTTTTTTTTCCTTTAGCTATGTTTTTTTTTTTTTTTTTTTTTTTTTTTTTTGATTCCTTTAAAGGTTGGTTTAGCAATTTTAACTATGAATATTTGATTGGTTTGATATTCTATTGGAGTTTGAATTTTATATTTAGTTCCTATTTGATTGTTATATAATAATTTTATTTTCTATAGAAATATAACTGATGTTGGGAAATGATTTGGAAGCAACTTTGTGGGTACTTTATTCTGGTGATTTTTATTGTGTCCTTTAAAAAAAAAACAAATCCTTTGAAGTTATTCCTGCTGTTTAGCCTGTGAATATTTAATTACTTCGATTCAAAATATGGATAAAATCTTATTGGCTTGTATTTTAGGCTTTACTTATTGTATACTTTTGGTTTTTGGGTCTGTTGGTGTGTTTGAGTCTCTTCTTCTGTTTTTTTTTTTTTTTTTGGAATGCTATCTTGTTTTCCTTTCGAGAATGGTTGAGTTCTCTTGACGTGTCTCATTTAGAGTGGTACTTTGTTGTTGTTACCTTTTGCTCTTTCTACTGTAAAAAAAAAAAAAAAAAAATTGCCATAAGATGGTACGATTGTCTTTTGGGGATCCTTGGTGGTTTTAAAAATTCTTTTAATGATTTAAAGAATGGTATTATTTTTTATTTGTTTATCTATTTTTCTCCTCTTCTTTTGATATTGTAATGGTAATGATAGTATGGGGAGATTTGTAGTCTGATTGGATTCACTTCTATTTTGTCGCCTCTTGTGTCAAGTATCTGGGTATTTACTGCTTGGTTCTGTTGATTTTAAAGCTTTCACGTGTGCAAAGCTCAAGGTATGTTGGAGGTGTATTAGTATTTGTGTTGTAGTTTATGATTCAGTATTCGAATATTGGTTGAAACTTTCTATTATGTTATATTATGATGGTGGCATGTTCTTGGTTGATATGAAAAGAGGGATGTCTAATTTGCGCAGAGCCCTATAATTTATTGTCCACTCAATAATCTAATTATAGGTATGATATTTGTGAATGGTATTGGGATAGTTCCAGTCATAGTTATTGGTTCACCAGATACTCCTCAAGTTCAATGGATATTTTGGTCCCTAATTTGTTTTAATAGGCTGCTGGATTTTCATCAGTTTTGTGAATGGATATTTTGGTATTCATTACATTGAATATATTCTTATTCTTGTGCAGTTATGGCCCGTAGGATTTTGGCAAGGAGGATAACATACTTAAAGCAAGTCAAACTATCATGAGAGATCCAGTAAAAGTTAACCTTCTTTTCAGCATGCCTGACAGTTTGAAGAAAAAATGGGTGGACAAGCTATTTCACTTGACATAGTTATTTAGTTATTTTGGGTTGGTTTAGATGGACATCATTTTGGGTTGATGAAAAAATGGGAACCTTCTTGGATTGATGAATTTGGTTTTGGTTTGGTTTATATGGAAATAATTTTTGGTTGAACTCTATTTTGTTAGATGAATTTTGGTCTTGCTATAATTGGGGAATGATGGATAGAAATTTTGTTTTTGGTGTTGATGAACATCAATATAGTTTGGTTTGAATGTATGGAATTTTTGGTTAAATCTATTCTAAACTCAATCTTTCTATATACAGAAAACTTGTATATATGAATTTTCAAACTTGGTTATGATGTAATATTGATTTCATGATTTGAATTTAGTTAGATAAAAATTTGGTGAAGTGAAAGATCGGTTATTTTAAAGAAAATGGGTAAAATTGGAAAATTATACAAAATTTAATTCCATTCCTAGCATTGCCAAACACAAGTAATGGAATGGACACTCATTCCAACCCATGATTTCAGTTAGCATCCAAACACTTTTAATGGAATGAAAATCTGATTCCATTCCAAGCTACCTTGGGAATGGAATCCGATTCCATTCCTTGTTATTTCATTCCCCCGATCCAAACGGGGCCTAAGAGTCTAATATATACTAGCAGCAATAATGGTTTATTGTTAGAAATGCTTTAGAATTTGATGCTTCGTGCACACATATTGGACTCTGTTATTCAATGTCTATCAATTGGAGGCCTTAAAACCCAATTCGAGTTGAACAGGTGGAAATATGTTCACATTTCAATTGGGGCCAATTACCGACTGATTTTTATGTTGGTTTCTACCAAAAAATGACGTTTCACTTGAAATTTTGCTGATTTTTGGCAAATTTTAAGACCATGACTACAAGGCCATTGGTTATTATGTCTTCGACATTTATTGAATTTTTGTCTAAAAGATAATAACTAATGACCACCTATAGACTCTAGTACCGCGCATCCTTTTTGTTCAGTCTTTTTTAATTTATAATTTTTTGGGGTGAAAATCTCTTGGTTAGAAGTAGGCTAAAGAGAATTCTTATATTAGAACTGTGCTTTTGCAGTTTGTTGATGAGAAAGTTCAGTGGATGCATATAGACGTGTCTGGTCCTGTGCAGAACGACAAGAAGCAAGCTGCAACTGGATTTGGCATTTCAACTCTGGTGGAATGGGTTTTGAAGAACTCTTCTTAGTTAAAGCTTGAGATATACACAATTAGAACATGTTAGGATTTTTTTTTTTTTTTGATAAACGAAAAGAACACACAAATAAAAAACACATACACACAAACTCATGTGTTCAAAATTTTCGTATGCCAATTGGTGTCCTCGGCATATTACGACTTCTTACTTGATTAGCACTCATGATAAAATGGTATTAAAAAAAAAAAAAAAAAAAACCC
>JAESVK010000907.1:1895111-1910377 GCA_017140935.1 Hamamelis virginiana | reverse complement strand
TATCTCCTAAAAGTCCATTTGATAAATCCACTAAACACTTTTTTTTTGTCTCTCGAGAATGACTTTTAGGCCTAGAAGCCCATTTGGACCCTCCCAAAAGCTACGCTAAACACCAAACTATTAAAATCAACAAGCACTTATATGAAAGTTAGATTGAATATAAGGATGAAAGAATTGCTTCTTTAAAATGGCTGAACTCGCTATTCTAAGACGGTATTACCTAAAGAAATATTACACACAAAGACGAAAGATTATCAACTTTGGACAATATAACAGATTAAGATGCATAATTCATATCATAATCTGCTTTACAATATGGCTCCTTATGCCCCCCTCATTTCTGTGTATATATATACACAGACAACATATTTAGCAACATCACGGCTTCACTTAGCGTTATCAGGCTTCATCATTTGGCACATAATTATTATGACAATCAACTTCACTATAAAAATCACAATAAAGAGCCTTCACGATAATTCAAAAGCAGAAACAAAGGATTTTGTCATACTTATCATACTGCATGTAGACATCCTTTTAATTATAAGGTTCAGAGAGGATAACAGTTATCAATGGCCTATTTCCATGTAACGGCCTAAAGGAGCAAAGATAACATTTTATCTTCGACTTGCATTCCAAATTCTGAATGGCTAGTATTGACCCAAACAACTCATGCATAGACCAAATTGACAAATTAAATAGGTATTTCCAAACATTTATGATATTCAATCATAATACAACAAAGAACTTTTTGTTTATCAAATGTTGGAATTGTCGGCGCTCCCTTATTTTTGCTTCATTAAATGACCGTATTGTTTGAAATTAGAAACTCTATTGTAAGCCATGAAGTAAAAGAGGTAAGTGATAATTTAGGGTTGATGAGATCCCAAAGTGATGTCTAGACTGTCTAGTCAAATAAACCTCTCATAAAAGTATGCTAGCTCACTTAGGTGATTTCTCCCTACAACATGTTTTACTTTACAAGTTGTGAACGAGTTATAATCAAGCTAGATCCATACAATAAGTCAACTCGCCTTAGTGGCTTCACTCTACTCCATTACTTCACAATCATTACAACCTAGCCAAATAGAGAAATGCAAAATGAAAAAAATAAAATAAAATAATTATTATTAATATACTTTTGAAAGTTAAAAATACGGTAGAGTGCGTAACTTGGTTATGATTTACTAATGAGCCCTAGCTTGATCTGTATATCGGGCTAATTTTCCTAAAAGAGGCCTGTACTTAATATTCCCACAAGCACAAAGCTCAAAAATTTTGTTTTCTTTTTGTCTAATATGTTTATACAGCAACCAAAATGAGGGTATGTAAACTTTACCACAAAATACATGTATGTTTTTTATGGACAGAGAGAAAATATGAAAGACAATTCTTTGTGAATGAATAAAATGAGAGACAATAAAAGTATGCATTCAGTGGACAAATAGAAATCTGTTAAATCACCCTTTTATATATATATATATATATATATACTTTCAATTTCTAAAACATGCTAATTATAAAATGGTGTTGAGCTCAAAATCATCAGATACACTGTATGATCAAATTACCTCTGTGAGTCTCTTCCTTATTGCTTCTGCCTGTTCAGAATCAAGAAGCCACCCGTCAATATATAGTGAGTAATGAAAAGTTTAGATAATTAGAAGGACATTATTTACTTTAGTACTCAATATCTTGATTACTTGTAATTCCTTAATGAGAGCTTTCTCCTCTTCCAATTCCTCCACGATTTCTTTTTGGTGGAGTGTCTGCGCCTGCAAAACACTTCTCTAATTTTAGTAAAATCTATTTTCCTATCAAATAGTAATAATAATAATAATAATACATAAACTATTGCACGGTGCCATCAAAGAACCTTCTGCATCTTAGAGTTCATTTATAAAACACAATTGTATCAAATGTTAAAAAAAAATAACAAATCAAAACAGAGTATCACATATTTGTCAAAAAAAAAAAACCCTAACACAAATACCCTGCACATGTGTTTTATTGAGTCATTTTACTCAATATACAGGGCAGTTTCAATGGAAGTCAAGGATCATTTCTAACCACAGTATTATTTTAGGGTTCCATTTCAACAAAAAAATAAAAAAAAAAATTTTGAGAAAAACCTGTGATTTCACGGGGGCTTCACGGCGTGTGGGTCACGGCGGCTGGTTCGCGGCGGCTGGCTCGTGGGTCACGGCGGCTGGCTTCACGGCGGCTGGCTTGTGGGTCACGGCGGCTGGCTTCACGGCGTGTGGTTCGCGGCTTGTGGGTGACGGCGGGGTGCTGGAGCTTGCTGGATCTTGCTGGAGTTGCACAAGACTTGCTGGAGCTTGCACAAGACTTGCTGGAGCTGCGCAGCTTGCTGGAGGTCAGGTATGAGGGTCGATCGCAGCTGGTTCACGGTGGGGTGTGAGAACCATGAAAGAGAAGAAGAAGAAGTAAGAAGAAGAAGAAGAAGAAGACGAGGCTTACCGCCGTGCTCCAGCAGCGACGATAGCAGGTGAGGGGTGAGGGGCTGGTTCGATCGCAGGTGCAGGTGAGGGGTGAGGGGCTGGTTCGCTCTTCTTCTCTCGCAGGGAAGACTCTGTTTGCTGTTCGCAGCAGGTAAGGCTTGAGAAAAGCAATTTCAATTTCCCTCGTTTTTTTCATCGAGTCTTGTGCATAGATTACAAATACGCCGTCGTTTGCATTCGACCGTAACATACAACTTACGGTCGGCCTGATAATAACAATCCTGTATATATATATATATATATAATCCAAAACCCCAACCACTTAGCTTGATGTCATCCCAAGAATGCATGCAAGGTGTTCGATAGAATGCCTATTGAAGTCCCCTTTCCCATCATGCTACTTCTATGCAACAAATTTCTCTCTTTTTTTCTTTTATTTTATTTTTTTTTATTATTATTTTTTTTTTACAGATTTCTTGTCAAAGCATCGAATTCGACATGGACCCTACTCTCACCAGGGGTGGTGTTATATCCACAATTCCGCCTCATTCTGGATGAAAATATACCGATATGGTAAATGATGATTTTTGGCAGCATGTTAAAGAAGAAAATTCCAGCTATGTAGCCCCCTCTCCAAGTAACTCTGGCTTCATGCCAAAAATAGCACCAACCCTTGCTAATAATGGTGTTACTTGTAACCCTGATGTCATATTGCACTTCCCTATGGAAAGAAGAGATCTTCCACAGAGCCGAGTGGAGTTTTCTTCATTTGTTGCCCCTACCTCAGGTTAGGATGAGTGGGTAAAGGATATCTCTTCTAATTCCGGCTACCGAGCATTGTTGACAAAAGATGGTGTGGACGCCGCCATCTACATAAGCACGCAGTTGAAATTGCCTCGAGACAAGAAGTTGCTTACGTCTCATTAGTGCATAGATATACATACCTTTATTACTGATTGGGGGGAATTTACCCCTACTTTAGAGGATGTTGGAGTTTTAATGTGCCTCGAAGTGCTAGGTGACAGTAGCCTTTCTACTATTATACTGAATCCCCAAGAGAATGAAACAGAAGCGTTTTTTAATCTTGCACTATCTTCTTCTACACTTGCTAAGACTAATCTTGACACCGTTGACAAGACATGCAGAAAGTCTACTAAATCCATTTTTGCAAGTTGGCTGCGGTATTTTTATTTGGAGAAGAATGGCAATGAGTATGTAAACAATCCCGGGAGAAAGTGCCCCTACATCCTTGAAACTTTCGTTGCCTTTTGGCTAAGCAGGTTTATTTGGGAGAAGAATCTTGGGGAAGAGGTCCACAGTCGGATTTTCCCTTTAGCTATTAAGATCGCCAAAGGGGAAAAGTTCCCTCTAGCTCCATTATTCCTCTGTAATCTATATAAAATGTTGAATCATTTGAAAATCGATTTTGAACGCTCTATAGGGGGTTACATGGTCCAGAGCTTCATCTGCACAACATTTCTCCAACTTTTTTGCTATGAAAAGTGCAAAGATTATGGCCCTTCCCCTGCAATAGTTGAGGTTACTGATAAGGATGGGAGACTACTTGGTAGTGGACTCAAAGTACCCCTCGAGAGTTTTCTCTTTTGACGTGCATAGACATGGAATCCAGCTTCATTTTTCGACCTTATATCATTCAAGCAACATGCATCAAGCATCCCATCTTTCATATTTCTAATCAAGCTCTTGTACAATTTGGAAATAAAGGGACGATGAGTAATATGTCCGCTTACCGTCTTCTAGTTGTGTTTTCAAGTGTGTGCCTCCCATCATCATCTGAATTGGGAGAAGATTCTGTTAAGACCTACAGCACCCATCATGTAGCTCGTCAATTTGGTTTTGACCAAGCGCCTCCACATAGGGTTACTAAACTCCCTTCCTATTCGATAGCCTGTGATTTATTTACTTACTCCGGCGGTTTGGCTTTCTTTAGAAGCCTTGGACAGCTAATTTTTTTAGGAACAGATTGTGTTGGGTCGTGCACTCTTGAATATAAGAAATTTTGGTGCCAACAAATTCAGAGTTTGCAAAATTTTGCTAATTCTCTTAGTATCACTCTCCTCATACCAGAGGTGAAGAGAGGGGATGTCACTTTAAGGAGTATACTTTACCTAAAAATAAACGGAGGATAAAAAGAGAGATAACTCGTTAGAGATCCTCTGCTCAAACTCCACTTTCCCCGTCCCCTCCCTCCTGTAAAGAAGGTGTGACCTACTCATGCTAAAATAACCATGCCACAAGTTGATTCTCCTGTTGTATCTATTACTCGAACTGATCCCCCTATAGGACCTGCTATTCAGGTACAACTTATCCTTCCCTTTTTTACTTTTTCTTTGTCCATCTATGTCATGCTTTCTTACTTTTGTCACCGACACAGACTGCCAGTAATGCAACATCGACACCATCAGTCAACCTCTTTTGGGATGTGGACGCAGAAGGGTCAGCTAGGTTTTTTTTCTTTTCCTTCTCTTGTACCCATTTCTGGCGTGGAGAAGAACGCGAGTCAACTTGGAGCAATGCCCGCCTCATTGGCACCCTTTATCCATGCTTCTCCTGGAGTGGCGGTGCTCCCTCCTTCAGCAACTTTCACTTCAGTGCCCGCCTCTTTCGTAACAACGTACAGGTTAGCCCTAGAGGATAGAGATGATTTTGAGGCCAGCCATAGCGGGGACAAGGTTTTTTATGATAGTAATTCAAGCAATGCGGAAGAGGATAACAGTGATGAAGATTCTTTGAATGTATTAGAACACGGAGCATCTTGCTCTCATGGAGTACCATCTACATCACCTTCAACTTCGGAGTTGCCACTGGGAAATCTCTTGAGGGGGCAGCAAGGAGCACCCTACCTTATGGACGTGCTTTCTTCTTCACTTTTAATTCCAAAATTACCACTATGAGGCCCTACCATGGGGGTGACATCACTAAACACCACCGCCCAAGCAAGTACATTTCTCAAAAGAGATCAAGACCCTTTTTTTGAAGGCCACTTCTCTTCGATAGGCGGGGTAGAAACTCCTAGTAACCCCTCCCCTTCCTTTTTTTTTTTATTTATTTTTTATTTTTTTATTACATCTCTTTATACTACTACACAAGTGTCCTATATGTGTGTGATTTGCTCACTCATATGTTCATTGCCTTCCCCCTTTTTTTAGGTTTGATTTCCTCATGCCTCAAAGAGACCAAGGGGATTCCCCTTTACCTCCTTTGCCTAGTGACATACATATGAACAAGAACGATCATACAAAAAAAGTTGTTCATGGGTTCCGTGTACCTAGCTAGCAAGTTCTTTACATAAAGAGGATTGTGGCAAGCTATTGAGATGTAAGCGCTCGATGTCCTATCCCTGGACATGCATTCCATGATTCTAATATAAGAATTTTGGTTCGTTTGGTATGAGTTCTTGAGTCGAAGTCCGTTCGAACTCTTTCCCAAAATAACATTGATTTCATTGAAGGTGGTTTAATGGTCTTGGAACAACTTCGGTTTGAAGTTGGTTGGGTTAAATCTTGTTGTCTCACATCCACCATTTGCGGAAATACATTACCGAAGGGGAAAATCTGGAAAGGATGTGTTCTGTTGTGCAGGGTCATAGAGAAAGGCTAATCATCGTCACGAAAGAGGCAATGGATTTGGAAGCTTCTATACAAAGACTTGAACAGAATATTGTGACACAGGAATCACAGTTAGCAGTTATGGCCTCTACTTCTACAAAGGATCTTGGTCCGAATGATAAGATTGGCCATGACCATTTCAATTAGATGTCTTAGGTCTTTTAAGTTTTAAATTCTTGTAAAAAAAAAAAATATGACAATTGAGAATTTTATGCTGAAGACAAAAAAAAAAAATTTATATTATTGCTAGTACAACATCAAGACATCATATATCTAGATCCTTACTGCAACAGAATGTTTCACAAAATGGGTGGAGGCTGTGCCTCTAAGGCCACAGGCGGAGCTATTATGAACGTTATCAAGGAGAATGCTTGCCCGTAAAAAGTGTTGTTCAATCCCAAGCGTAGGATCTACCGTTGCAAGCATAATAATACATGGAGTCCCATGGTTGTGTCCTCAGAGATAGTCAGTCAAAGAAAAACTAGAAAATCATTCTCAAAAGTTGTTTAGTGTAGAGAAAAAGAAATGAAAATCATGGGTTGGTTTGAAATTGGTTTTGTGTAAAATACACAAGGATTGTTTATAATCTAAATCAAAGAGAGAAAGAACTGGGATTTAGAGTTCAACCTGTTCACATCTTTGGTTCTAATTCCTCACAATTAATACTCATCCAGAATACATTGAAGAATGGTCTAGATGGGAGATTTAACTATTAAACCAGATATTTTGTCGCTCAAATTACATTGAAAAATGGTTTGAGCGGAAGGTTTGACAATAAAAATTATACAACTGATCAAGAAATAGGATATTCATGATAAACACTCTTTGAGACAATTTTACAAACACTTGGAATGCTTTAGGTGCTAAAAACTACCTGTGGCAAGAAACCCCGTCAATAGATAGTAAAGGCTAGCAATTCCTTGTGGATCATGAACAAATACTGTGTTTAGCACAAATATCCAAATCTGTAAAGTTAGGATATGTGTAAGGAATTAGTACCTCAGATATGAATCAAGCATCCCTCATCAATCTCAGCTAAGTGTTTAGCTACTCATGACAATATAAATAGACTTGATTGTATCAAAATTAAAGAAAAACATGATTTTAAACTAGAAAACTTGAGATTGCACTATATTAACTTAAATCAAATAGAACGAAGTCTTATTACAGATTAAAATTAGCAACAAAGTAACTTACAACTTGAAACTAACTTAAAAACATAATTTAAATTACACCTATAGAAAAAAGATGAGAAAGATGAGAGAGAAGAGAGTAAATCTTAAAAACCTAAAAATAAAATAAGTTACAAGTCAAGAACGTCTTTACAAAGAGCTACCAAAAAGCTTATATAGTAATACAAGTGAAAATACAAAATTGCCCCTCAAAAAGTCACAAAAAGAAGATATTTTGACTAAGGCGGCACCCATTACCGATAATGGTGATAGCAACTATCGGTAATGGCTCTTGGAAAATAAGCTTCGAGGCTAAGTAAAGTGCCACTACCGATAATGGTGAAAAGGACTATCGGTGAGGCTAAGTAAAGTGCCACTACCGATAATGGTGAAAAGGACTATCGGTAGTGCACTTGGACTGGAATGAACTGGAGATGAGATATGAAACCTTTATCGATAGTTGAAAGTGATACTATCGATAGTGCATCAAAACTGTAAATCTTGGATTGCTGCTGATGCTATAATTACCGATAATGAGGGTGCCTACTATCGGTAGTAATTCAATTCTGAACTGGCTGGTGGCTTCCGAGATATCCATTACCGATAATGGCGATTGCTTCTATCAGTAATGGTCTTTTGCAGGAACTGGAAACTGGCTTGTAATGCTTGAACTACCGATAATGGATAATGACATTATCGGTAATGGTACTTGACAGGATCTGAAATTTGTGATTTGCTGAACTTTGAGGAGTGACTACCGATAATGATAAACACCATTATCGGTAGTGGGTGAATTCTGCTGATTTTCTGGATTGGACAAGACTCAACTTGCTTCAAAACTTTCATTGCTTGGCTTAGCTCTTAATTCATCCCAAAAAGTGCGAGATTTCTGCAATTACACAAATAACAAACATAAATAAAGACTACTACATATATACTACTTATATACATTAAAAGACGACAATTTGGACTACATTATCGCCTTTGGAAGTGCATGATTGCATAACAATCAGAGCACATCATCTGTCGCTTTGGAATACCAAATAGGGTATTATTAGACAATGGTACTCCTTTTTGTTAATAGGCATGTTAGGGAGTTGCTGGCTAAGTATAGAGTGACACATGTTAAGTCTACTCCATATTACCCTAAGGGAAATGGTCAAGCGGAAGCTACTAATATGATGCTATTGAAAATTTTGAGTAAAATGGTAAGTGGGCAACCTCGTAGTTGGCACGAATGCCTACCCTTAGCTCTGTGGGCATATTGAACTTCAAAGAGAGGAGCTACAAGAGCTACCCCTTTCTCTTTGGTGTATGGGAATAAGCTGTACTACAGGTGGAAGTGGCGGTTCCCTCCGCTAGGCTGGCACTAGGAGCGAGGTAGATCCCAATGAGCGACAAAATAACCTTAAAGCGGTGGAGGAAAGAAGGGATAGAGCAAAATAACATTTACAAGTTTACCAACGGAGGGTAGCGAAAGCCTATTACAAGCTTGTGCGACCTAGAGTCTTGCAAGAGGGCGATTTGGTGCTCAAAGCTGCAGACTTTGCTAGGAGAGGGTTAGCTCCTCCACATAAATTTGCACCTAAATGGGAAGGAAGGTCCGTATGTGGTATGGCAGGCTAGTGAGTGGTTACTACAAGCTATCAAGGGTAGGCTCTCAGACTTTAATGCCACCTATCAATGCTACATGGAAAAAAATGTATCATGCTTATATATATATATGCTGTACTGGCAATAATATAAAGCCTTTTTTTGTCTTCAACATGAAGTTCTCAATTGTCATATTTTTTACAAGAGTCTAAAACTTAAAAGACCTAAGACACCTAGTTGAAAAATTCATGACCAATCTTATCCTCCGAACTAAGATCATTTGTAGAAGTAGAGGCCACAGCTGCTAACTGTGATTCCTGTATCACGATATTCTGTTCAAGTCTTTGTATAGAAGCTTCGAAATCCATTGCCTCTTTCTTGACAATGATCAGCCTTTCTCTATGACCCTACACAACAGAACGCATCCTTTCCAGATTTTCCCCTTCGATAATGTATTTGCGCAAAGGGTGGATGCGAAACCAATAAGATTTAAGCCAACCAACTTCAAACCGAAGTTGTTCCAAGACCATCAAACCACCTTCAATGAAATCAATGTCATTATGAGAAAGAGTTCGAACGAACTTCGACTCAAGAAGAACTCGTACCGTACGAACAAAAATGCTCATATTAGAATCATGGAATGCATGTCTAGGGATAGGACACCGAGCGCTCACATCTCCATATCTTGCCACAATCCTCTTTATGTAAGGAACTCGCCAGCTAGGTACACGGAACCCATGAACAACTTTTTTTGTACGATCGTTCTTGTTTATATGTATGTCACCAGGCAAAGGAGGTAAAGGGGAATCCCTTTGGTCTCCTTGGAGACATGAGGAAATCACACATAAAAAAAGAGGGAAGGCAATGAACTCATGAGTGAGCAAATCACGCACATATAAGACACACTTGTGTAGTAGCATAAAGAGATGTAATAAAAAAAGGGGGGTGAGGGGAGGGGTTACTAGGATTATCTACCTCGCTTATCGAAAAGAAGTGGCCTTCAAAAAAAGGGTCTTGATCTCTTTCAAGAAATGTACCTACTTGGGCGGTGGTGTCTAGTGGTGTCACCCCTAGGGTAGGGCCTCCTAGTGGTAATTTTGGAATTAAAAGTGAAGAAGAAGGCATGTCTAAAAGGCAGGGTGCTCCTTGCTGCCCCTCAAGAGATCTCCTAGTGGCAACTCCAAAGTTGAAGGCAGGGACGAAGCTATATGGTGTTGAGCGGTGTCCGTGGACCCCTTGAACTTTTTTTTTTTTTTTTTGTTAATCTTACAAAATTTTGAAAATTTTATTTTGGCCCCCCCTCAAAGTTTTTTTTTAATCCCATTCTGCCATTCACAAGGGTGGGACAACAATTTCTTCACCTGCTATTAGCTTTAGCTCCATACATATTTCTCTCCATACCATTTATAATTACCTTCTTGCGATCACATATATATATATATATACACAATCATTCTACTATAGGGTCGACCTTGCATAATGTCGGCTCTATATCTCCAATTTTAGAAAACTGATTGTAAAACTGACCGTTGGATTAGATGCTCCCCCTCTATATGTCATGCCTGCAAAAAATCACAGTGATCCGACAATTGGTATTTAAAATAACTGACTTTAAAAAAAATGGTGATTTTTTGAAGAACAAATAAGTTGCATATTTTCACAATGAGTTATTTCAAAAACCAACCGTCGAATCACTGTGATTTTTTGCAGGTATGACATACAGAGTGGGAGCATCTAATCCAACGGTCAATTTTACGAACAGTCTTCTAAAATTGGAGATATGGAGCCGACCTTGCATAAGGTTATGCAAGGTCAACCTTATAGTAGAATAACTGATATATATATATATATATATATATAAGTTACAAATTCCCAAATTTGAAAAGAAAAGTCAAAACACTCAAAACCCATTTCAGATTTTCAGATTTCCCAACTCCCCTCCATTTCTCTTCCTTCTCTATGATGCTTCTCTCCCACTCTCACGCCCCATCTCTCAAGTCCCAATCCTCTCATCTTCCTCTCCCATTCCCAGACTCCCATTTTCTCATTCCCGCTTCTCTGTCAATCTCTCACTCTCTCATCTCTCAACCATGGCGTAAACCCAAAATATCCATCACTGCCATAAGGTTACCTCAGGCTCTTAGTCTCTCGATCTCTGTTACACAGTCGCATCGATGAGAAAATGCAACGTTGGTGATGAAAACGGTGGTATATATAAATATATATATATATATATATTTTCCATTTGGTTAAATACTAGTTGTTTGGTTGAATGATTAACCGTTCTTGTTTGGTTACAGCTTATTTGAGTTTGTTTGGTTGCCGAGAAAATAAATTTAATTTGAAAGCTATTTGTAGTTTGGTTCTTCATTTGCATTTATTTGATTGTCTAGAAAATTATATTTGGTTGCTATTTGATGTTTGGTTCTTGATTTGCATTTGTTTGGTTACCGAGAAAATTCTATTTGGAAGGTTGAAATTATGCCAAAAAATGTGAAAATCTCCCAGCCCGCTGAACTAAAGTTGGCCCCCCCTCAACCAAATTCCTGGCTTCGTCCCTGGTTGAAGGTGATGTAAATGGCACTCCACGAGAGCAAGATGCTTTGTGTTGTTCTAATTCGTTCACGGAATCTTCAACCATGTTGTCTCCTTTTGTGTTATCTTCTTCCGTACTGCTTGAATTACTATCATAAAACACCTAGTCCCCGCTATGATTGGCCTCAGAATCATCACTATCCTCTGAGGGTGACCTGTACGCCGTTAGGAAAGATACGAGCATTGAACTGAAAGTTGCTGAAGGAGGGAGCACTGCCATTGCAAAAGGAACATGAGGAGCATGGATAAAGGGTGCCAATAAGGCAGACATTACTCCAAGTTGACTCACGTTCTTCTCTACGCCAAAAATGGGTACGAGAGAATAAAAAGAAAACAACATAGCTGACCCTTATGCATCCACATCCCAAAGAAGGTTGACTGATGGTGTCGAGGTTGCATTACTAGCAATCTGTGTTGGTGACAAGAGTAAGAAAGCATGCCATAAATGGACAAAGAAAAAGTAAGAAAGAAAACGGAATGATAAGTTGTCCCTGGAGAGCAAGTCATGGAGGGGGATCAGTTCGAGTAATAGGTACAACAGGAGAATCAACTTGTGGCATGGCTACTTTAGCATGAGTAGGCCGCACCTTCTTTACAGGAGGGGATGGGGAAGGTGGAGTTTGAGCAGAGGAACTCTAACGAGTCATCTCTCATTTTGTCCTCCGCCTATTTCTAGGTTATGGTATACTCCTTAAAGTGACATCCTCTCTCTACACCTCTGGTATGGGGAGAGTGATACTAAGAGAATTGGAAAAATTTTGCAAACTCTGAATTTGTTGGCATCAAAATTTTTTATATTCAGGAGTGCACACCCAACCGCAATTTGTTCATGAGAAAATTAGTTGTCCAAGGCTTCTGAAGAAAGCCAAACCACCTGAGTAAGTAAATAAATCATAGGCTATCAAATAGGAAGAGAGTTCAGTAACCCTATGTGGAGGAGCTTGGTCGAAACCAAATCGATGAGCTACATGATGGGTGTTGTTGGTCTCAACAGAATCTTCTCCCAATTCAAATGAAGATGGGAGGCACACACTTGAAAACACGGCCAGAAGACAGTAGGCGGACATATGACTCATCGTCCCCTTATTTCCAAATTGTACATGAGTTTAATTAGAACTATGAAAAGATGGGATGCTTGATGTCTGTTGCTTGAATGATATAAGGCCGAAAAATGAAGCTAGATTCCATGTCTATGCACTTCAAAAGAAAAGACTCTCGAGGGGTAATCTGAGTCCACTGCCAAGTCCGAGGTCTGCCCAGTGGTCTCTCATCCTTATCAGTGACCTCAACTATTGCAGGGAAATGGCCATAATCCTTGAACCTTTCATAGAAAAAAAGTTTGAGAAATGTTGTGCAGATGAAGCTCTGAACCATGTAACGCCTTATGGAGGGTTCAAAATCTGTTTTCAAATTATCCAACCTTTTGTATAAATTACCGAGGAATAATGAAGCTAGAGAGAACTTGTCCCCTTTGGCGATCTTAATAGCTAAAGGGAAAACCCGACTATGCACCCCTTTCCCAGGATTCTTCTCCCAAATGAACCTGTTTAGCCCAAAAGCAACGAAAGCTTTAAGGACGTAAGGGCACTCCCTCCCAAGACCGTTCACATACTCATTGTCGTTATTCTCCAAATAAAAATACCGCAGCCAACTTACAAAAGTGGATTTAGTAGACTTTCTGCAAGGCTGATCAAAGGTGTCAAGATTAGTCTTGGCATGTGCAGAAAAAGATAGTGTAAGCTTCAAAAGTGCCTCTGTTTCATTCTCTTGGGGATTCAGTATAATAAGAGAAAGGCTACTATCACCTAGCACTTCAAGGCACATCAAAACCCCAACATCCTCTAAGGTAGGGGTAAAGTTCCCCTAAGCAGTAATAAAGTTGTGTATCTGTGCACCAGCGAGACATAAGCAACTTCATAGCTTTCCTTGTCTCGAGGCAATTTCAACTGCGTGCTTCTGTAGATGGCAACGTCCACACCAGCTTTTGTCAATAGTGCTCGGTAGCCGGAATTAGAAGAGATATCCTTTACCCACTCATCCCAACCTAAGGTAGGGGCAACAAATGAAGAAAACTCCATTCGGCTCTGTGGAAGATCCCCTCTTTCCATAGGGAAGCGCAATATGGCATTAGGGTTAAAAGTAACACCATTCTTAGCAAGAGTTGGTGTTATTTTTGGCATGAAAACAAAGTTACTCGGAGAGGGGGCCACATAGCTGGAATTGTCTTCTTAAACACGTTGCCAAAAATCATCATTTACCATATCGGCATCTTTCCATTCAGAATTAGGCAAAATTGTGGGTATAACACCACCCCTAGTGAGAGTAGGAGCCATGTAGGATACATTTTACTACGAGTAGAATCTCTTTCTCTCTGACTCCTCTATCTCTTTATTGTCCCGCACCTTTCTTTAAATATTTCGTGGGAACAACCCTTAACGTTTACCGACCGCCACCATGAGTTAAGCCTCACTCCAAGAAAGTTGAGCCAACCACCACTCAAAGCGGTGGGTGTTGAGTGGAGCCATTACTCTTGAGGGAAGAGATTCATCTACTGCCAAAGTCCCCGACTTCACTCTCAAGTCGCCCAACTCCTCCCCTCGAAGTCATTTCTCCTCGGATTTCCTATAAAAGGTAGAAACAGTGGTGATGCACTTGGGTAAGGATATATTCCATTATTAATATGTTTATACTTTTTCTTAATTATTGTATCTTTGTGTTTGGTTATTCAATATTTTACTGCGAGTGTGTTACAAAACTGTTTTGAGTGACTAGTCCTCCCTCTTTTAAAGAACCTAATGTAAACACCTTCTTTCGTCCACCGCTTCAAGGTTATTTTGTTGCTCATTAGGATCTACCTCGCTCCTTAGTGCCAGCCTAGCAGAGGGAATCGCCACTTCCACCGGTAGTATGGTCTCTGTCCCATACCCTATTTGGTATTCCAAAGCGACGGATGATGTGCTCCTTAATGAAGTTCATAATAGCTCCGTATGTGGCCTTTCTTAGAGGCACAGCCTCCACCCATTTTGTGAAACATTCTGTTGCAGCAAGGATCCGGATATTTCCTTTACTGGAAGGAGATATTTGTCCTATTAAATCCATTGCCCACGTGTGAAAAGGCCATGGGGTGCTTCAGCTATGCAACTCAGCAGCAGGTGCGTGTATTAAATAAGCATGGAGCTGGCACTGTCGGCATTGCCTAACAAATAACAAAGAATCTTTCTCCATTGTGGGCCAATAATAACCCAAATGAAAGAGCTGTTCATACAGCTTAAAACCCCCTTGATGTTCCCCACATGACCCGGCATGTACCTCTTCTAATAATACATTTTGTGCCTCATCCATAGCAAGACATCGTAAAGTTGTCCCATATATTCCCTTTCGGTATCGTTGTCCGTTTTGGACAAAGTACCTTAAGGCCTTTTTTTGCACTTGTATGGCATCTTGAGGTTATGTCATGCTTGCAAAAAATCACAGTGATCCGACGGTTGGTTTTTGAAAAAAACTGACGTTAAAAAAATGGTGATATTTTGAGGAACAAATAAGTTGCATATTTTCACAATGACATTTTTCAAAAACTAACCGTCGAATCACTATGATTTTTTGAAGACATGACATACAGAAGAGGGTCATCTAATCCAACGGTCAGTTTTACGAATTGTCATCTAAAATTGGCCATATAGAGGCGACCTTATACAAGTTTGCATAAGGCCAGCCTAAACATAGCATTCCTGAATGTGTGTGTCTATATATATATATATATATATATATATGTTCTAGTCAGGTTTTGTTGACTTTAACTAAAGTCAGCAAATAAC
>JAESVK010000907.1:1866975-1894711 GCA_017140935.1 Hamamelis virginiana | reverse complement strand
CGTTGGATCATTGTGATTTTTGGCAAACACGACATACATAACAGGAGTATCTAATCCAAAGGTCGATTTTTATACCTATCACAACTATCCCAATGAGGAGTGGACCGTTTTTATCCAAATGGAGTCTGGACCCCAATGGATCATTTCTGTGTATATATATATATTCTACCTTGTGTTTTTTGAATATCTAGCATTACTGTTCTTTTATGCGTTTTCTGAAAATTTGTTAGAACTGCCTTCTAAAATAAGTTCCCCTTTTTTTTAACATGATAACATGCACGCACACGCACGCGCACAAGTTTCACCCAAACATCACCATCAAAAAGGCCTAGAACTCGTCTTATGAAGTTATGATGTACTCATCAAAAAAAAAAAAAATGATCATATTTATTATCAACAATTTAAACAGTTTCCCTATTGTATAACTATAGAATCCATTCTCTTTGTTATAGTTCTCTAACTCAATCTATGAAAATTAAATTGGTTCATTGTATTTTTCATAAAATTTTGTGAACAAATCGATCACCATGGATGGGGTAATTCAAGAGTGGCAGCCCATTATCATGGATTATAGTATAAAATCTGAAACAGTGGCATTTCACAAAATCTTAAAATAAACCCTTTGCTATGAACTATATGGTGACAGCTTCAACTGTTTTTTTATGGACCCATCCAAGACAATGGATATTCAAAAAAATTATGACATTCAAATGGGTAGCACATGCCACGGACAAGCAAGGCAAACTAGTATTCACGTCAACATTTATTCAGAACAATTTCACAATATTAAACAGGAAAAGAAAAGAGAAATAAACTGGAATAAAACTAAATCTGCTTACCCATTTTCTCCAATCCATCCTTCTCTGGTGCTAATGTCCCAGCTCTCCTTCGTTGTCCACCTTGACCTTAATGTTGCAGCAACCCTTTCTAGCATGCGTATCCACCTCAACTTTCCTCGCATAGAAATCCCCATCTTTAACCTGTGCACCCTCCTTCCCCAGCTCTATCCTCCTCTCAAGAAACTCTGAATTCTCCTTCCAAACCTCTCCATTAGCATAAACTTCCTTCTTCCATATTGGAACAGTTGCCTTGATCTCATCAATTACGAACTTACAAGCATCCAGTGCATCAGCTCGATGAGTGGCTGAGATTGCAATGAAAACACTTGTGTCTCCTACTGGAACTGGGCCCAAGCAGTGGGCAACTGCAATGGAGTTTAGATTCCATGATGATCGAGCAGCAGAACAGATGGATTTGATGCAGCGTAATGCCATTGGTACATATGCTTCGTACCTTAGCTCCACAACTGTTTTGCCTTCAAAGGTATCACGTGTCGTGCCAGAGAAAGTTGCTATGGCACCAGATTCTGGGGCATGAACATAATTTATGTACTTTACAAGGTCAATGGGATTATGCTCTTCTAGGATTTCCACTAGAGTTTTCTCCTCACTAGCCATCCTTTTTTGGGACCTTTGTGTTTCTCTCTTAAATGTGAGGTTTATATATCTTATATGGCAAATTTACAGTTTGATTTCTGCAGAAATGTCAGGGACTACTAATATTAGCAGGATTGGATGGTCTAGAATTCAGATTGATTCCATATCAGCCACATTGTTGCATGAGAGGCATGATGCATTTTCTGTCATTCAGAACTCAAAAGTCAATGTTACATGGCCTAGAGATAATAAATAAACAATGATACATGACAATCAAAGATTATATTGGAAGAGGCATTTTTAGGCTTGACTTGTATACAGTTCAGCCTCTGCACAGTTCGTCAAGTTGCCAATAAAGCATCAGAATGCCAACAAATGAAAAATGGACCAGGACTCACCATCAGACAATCGCATTTTCTAGATCAAATTTATCCGAGTTTCAACAATTTGAAAAAAATAAAAAAAATAAAAAGACCAGGACCCGTTATCAGATCATCTCATTTTGTAGATCAAATTTATGTGCATTTCAACATTTTGAGTCTCAAATTGGTTTATCATGACATTTCCAAAAACGTTACATCCTCCAAAGAAACTAATTCAAACAGAAGTGCTGAAATCTTGGAATCAATCTGATTTTTTGGGTGCACTTGATCGTCTTTACGAAATATTTCAAGTGGTGAATCCTAACCCTAGTTTTTTATACTTGAATACAGGACTGAACAATATGTAAGCCAAGCACAGTGGTTTCTTGGTTTCAGGGTGCAACTTGACTAGATATGGATTAATTTCATATCAACCAAATCTGAACTGAACAGCCAAGGCCAAAAAAAAAAAAAAATTAAAAAGTAAATAAATAAATAAATATTCTAAACTAAACCATACATTAATTATGTTAACCAATAACTAAACCAACCTGATATTGAAATGGACCATCTCAACCCAGATTAAGGTAAACAAAGACAAACACTCTCAATTCTCAACCAAAGAATTCCCTCTAAAATGTATTTCAATGTTCTAAAATTTGGCAGCACCAAAAATCATTTTTTAAAGGGTTTCGCCACAGTCCGTACAAACGGCAGATCCATTAATCAATATAGGTGGTTCAATTGACTAAAAACCTCTTCTGCAATTGGTGACAAAGGAAAAGATCGATTGCAATAATCATATTCATTTGCTTTGTATTTCAACCCCTCCCCCCACAACAAAAAAAAAAAAAAAAAAACACACAACTGGGAATAAAAAAACCTCCGATAAAAAAACCTCTGAAAAAAAAATTTAATTTGCTTTGCAAGCTTACATTAAACTTAAAACCATTTAACTGTCTGGCAGTCTGAAAGCAGGGAAGGAACCTGTTCCAGTAGTTATTACAGATTTCATAGAACTAGTCAGCAGGCCAAGATTTGAACAAAATCACTACAGCCATTAAAATGGATGATTAAATTTCACAACCTATATTTGAATAGCAGATATGATTGATGTGTAAATTTTTGTCCGCTTGCATATTAGTCACATCCACTGTGAAATACTCACCATGTAGCTCTTAGTATCAAGTCATAACCTAAGTGAATCCAGAATGTACTGTTGTTTTAGAAATGATTTTTGAATGAAATACCAAAGTTGGACATGCTGTATTACCTAAACACTTCATTTAATCCTTGGATATATAAAAATTGCATACCTTAACACTACAGCAGGGTCTCTGCGTCCAAACATGGAGCTTATGCAAATCCAACACCTACCGCACCTGCACCAACACACATACCCAAGGGCTGAGGCCATGTAATAAAGCAGAAAGGCAGCACTGAAGGAAAAGAAAACTACTTTGATAAGAAATGAAACATGATGTAAAGAAGGAGATATCCTTACAAAGGGAAAGAAAGAAAATATCAAGCAATAAAGAAAGAAAGGAGAAGCTAATAATCCAACATGTAGTTTCCAACAAATTATCTCCCATGGTTGCTACCCTCTTGGCCAGCCTCCTGTTCACCAAAAATACTCAAAAGATGGTAATTCTCCAAACAGGATATCAGCAATTTCTGCCAAAGGATACACCTATTTCCAAGGAACTCCACAATGCTACTTCAAACAATGTATCACATATAATGAATCACTCTCTACCAAGGTGGACTTAAGACCCCAATCCATAATCTTTATCAAGCCCCCCTTAATTACCAAAATATCCACTAGGCAACAGGTCCAAAACCAACCCAAATATAAATTGCAGGTTACATAGGGCCCGTTTGGATATGCTTATGCTTGTGCTGTTGAAGCAAAATCAGAAACAGAAGTCAAGTGTTGTAGAAGCAGAAGTCAATTATGTTTGGATACTGCATTTTAAAGTGCTGTGCTGCAGAAGCAGAAATCAATTGTCTGTTTGGATACCATCTGTTGAAGCTACTTATAATACTGAAATGATCCAATTACCCTTGCAAAAATGTTTTTTTTTTTTTTTTTTTTTTTGCTCGTTTGGCAATCAAAATTCTATTGGACAAAATTATAATAAAATTATAATTAAGCTATAAAATTTAAATATATTTCATACAAATATTAAACTAAAGATAAGTGCAACAAAATTCTGCTTTATATAATAAATTAATACAAAGTGAAGTCCATCTACAAGGACAAGGTTGGCATTTGTAAATTTCATTAACCTAAAGCAACTTGTGCTTTTATGAGAAGCAAGTCCTTAGGTGCTTCATGCATTAAGCACAAAAAAGCACCTTTTCTACTTTTTTCTACTTCTCTTTTTTTACCCAAACACACCCGACTTGTGCTTTTGGGCACCAAAAGCAACTTATGTTGCTTCTACTTCTCTATCCAAACAAGCACATAATATCTACAAACTCCTCAAGCGCCCATTGCACCTGGGTTGCCAAAGACCTATCCAAATTGAGATTGAAATAAGAATCAAGGAGAAGCGACCAACAACACTGAACTAATTCAAAACCTTTTTAAGGAACTAAAATTTAGAGAAAATGCAATTTGTCACCAACCATTCATCAAAACATGGTTATGATTATTGCATGTCCAAGTACCCTGTATATATATGCTTTAAAAAAACCACGGATGAGTCCTAGAAAAGTGATTGACCTATGGGTATCAATCTAGAGTCTGAACAAGCCACCACTGAAAGTTGAACTAAATATGAGCTAATGGCCCAGAGTGCCAAGAGCTTCCAATTCTCCATTTTGTGGATCATAAGAGTAATGAAAATTAGTGAAGAATTAAGGAATACCCACTATGCACTACAAGATTTTAAAGTAAATAAATAATAGCCGTAAAAATTATTGCTTGTGCCCAGATGAAGATGACATACAACTTGAATCTCCAACTTAAAGCCAAAACGAGTAGTAGTCAAAGTACTTGGTTTACAGAGTAAGATAAGTCATACAAGTGAGTTCATTGAGAAAACAACTTCAACGTTCATGTCCTCCACGTACACCATCACAAAGAACTTTTACCTTACCAAAAAAAAAAAAGTGGTTCAAGACGTGATGCATTGAAATTTTGAAACTTAAGAAGTTCAAATTCCTTCAATTCACTGTACACATAAAAACATTTACATGACTTTTTTTTTTCTCAGGATAAACACTGAGAAAAGGTCATTTATTCATCAAGGATAAACACTAATTCCTTAAAAAGCAATTCACACATTTTCCCTCAGATGTTGGTTGATATATAATGCATACCTCCACTGAATTTTACTGGGTAATTGAACAGCGCAAGGCTTTTAGGGAATCTGGTGCAGGAACATCAGAGCTAAGTCCTTCATGACATGACATTTCACTGGATCCTTTAATGATATTCCCTAACAACCTAGGATATGTAAAGGATGTAGGTGAAAAGGTTGCCAGGAGTGACAAATCAAATATGGGACCCCAGGAAGAACTCATAATCGCTGTGTATAAGCTGGATTACACATTCAACGACAAAACTGAAATGGGTGCCATAAACTCAACAATGATGTGCCTCATCTGGGAGAAAAGTTACGCCTTCGTGAGACCTTTGTTGATGTTTCCTGGCCATCCAATTGATGCATTTTTTGTTTGAGCCAGTTCATTTTCTTAATGATCATAAGTTGGAATGTGAGAGGTTTAGGAAGCCTTAAGAAAAGGAGTGCTGTTAGAGACCTGATTCTCAAGACTACCAGGATATTATCATACTTCAAGATACTAGTCCGTTAATTGCACGAGTTATAAATTTTGGAGCATCAATAATAGGAAACAGTCTTTGCATGCTGGCATGGGGTCTTCTAAGGGTTTCTTCATCATAATGGATATCAAGGTCAGAGAGTGTTCATTGAGTCTTCTGTTCTTGTTGTCTATTAAGTTTTTTTCTTTTTTTCTTTTTTTGGTAGATGTCTGTTTAGTGTAAAAATATGAGTGACAGCTTTTTTGGCTTTTTTCTGAGCTGTTTATGGCCATTATAACTCTAAGTCATAGATGAGCTTGGGGATCAAAGGAGCAACTATTTTCTTTCCCTAGATTGTCCTTGGTGCAGGTGGAGATTTTGATCACAATCAGATTCTCCAAAAGAAAGGAGGAAGCAGAATTACTCATGGTTTGAGAAGGTTCAATGATATCATTCAGTTCGTGGTCCCAAAGATACTTCTCTGGGTAACTTTCCTTTAATTTGGTCCGACCTTCAAGAAATACAACTTCTTGTAGACTCGATATGCTTATTTTCATTTTGTATAGGGAAATTCATTTCCTGAATATGGTTCAAGAAGCCACCATTAAAACTACCTCAGATCACTTCCCATTTCTTTTTCCACATCCTCAATGTGGTTCCCCTATCCTTTTAGATTTGAGAAATAGTGGTTTTGTCACCGTTCCTTTAAAGATCTGTTCTAAGAAGGTTGGAGTGGAGCTGCAATGCAAGGTTGGAAGAATTCAAATTCATGAAAAAGCTAAAACCCATCAGACCTAGGCTCAAAGCTTGGAACACATAGGCTAATGGTTGCTTGGCATTATGAGGGGTAGGCACACAAAAGATAAGACGTCTTGGATGTGGATAGAGAGCATGAGCACGCGCGCGCGCTCGTGTGTGTGTGTGTGTGTGTGTGTGTGAGAGAGAGAGAGAGAGAGATCAGTGAAAATGCTCCCTCGAATAAATTTTATCTCAAGAGAAAACTTGCAGGACATAAGAAACAAAGTTCAGATAGATTAAAGGCGCAGATAATATCACATTCACATCTTGCTTTCAACAGATTGCAAGCAGCAAAGAAAGATGAACACTGTTGCTAAGCTGCAAGTTGAGGAAAGAAAATTATAAGAGATTCAGATGGCGTCTACTAGCAGTTGGTGGATTTCTACTCCTCATTCTTTAGTGACAGCGTGGAGAGGCCTAAGATTGAGTGGGGATTGGTGTCCAATTGTCTCATCTTAAGCGAAAAGCAGCTTCGTCCGAAAGGCCCAATAAAGTTGAAATTAGCCAGGCAATGTTTGACCTCAATTAGGATAAAGCTCCCAATCCATATGGTTTCATTATGGCAGTGTCCCACGACCATTGCGATAACATTCAGCAAAATTTGATGCTAATGCTCCTCAAATTGCCACCTATTTGGGATCATTAATAACTGTACCAATGTTACACTTCACATTTATTCCTAAGGTGGAGGGATCCCGTTGTTAGGGACAATATTATGGGCCACATTGACTCCCTTAGAGTTAAGTTCCTTTCTATGTTATTTAGCCTCAAAGACGGCAAGTTCAAAATTTTATTGAACAATATGATTGAAGGATAATGCCTATAGTACGACAACTTGGGCCAAAGATATTTCAAGGAATCCATAGAGAAATATGCATTTCTATAGTGCAATAGGTGATGTAGCCCATTGAATTGGGGTGAATTTCACTTGGATTCATAGATCAGCCAACTCAAGCATGGCTTTCCTTGCTAAAAGAAGAGCTACCACTTTGAAACATTATCTTAGGACTACTTGCCTCCCCAGCATGTCTTCACGCTGCTTTACAATTTTTATAACTATTTCTTTTCTTCTCTTTTTCTGTTTCTTAAGGAGAAATCTCCTCCTACTATCTTTCGCATCTTTTTTCTTGCAGAAAAAATATTATAATTGTTAATAAAAATAAAAATAAAAATAAAAATGGTCCTCTCACAGTTACTAAGATTGTAGATATATGCTTTTATCACAGTTGAAGTATGATAAAAAATATATATGTAATAGATACTATAACACCCTTCCCATTCTACTATAAAAGTCATTATAGCACCTCTAATTTCTCAGGTAGTCTCAATAGTAAAACTTATCAAAGTAAAACAAAAAACAAACACATAAAATTTCTAATGGAACTACTTGACTGATACACTGCTCTTCCACTAGCACCTTTGTAAATTTTTTATTTTTTTTAATGCCAAACTCATTCAATTGTTTAGCTATTATCATAACATTTTCTCACGATTTTCCAAACCCAATCTGGTTCCAACTATTTCCTCATCTAACATAGTAGTTATTGGGTCTTCCTAATCACAAGTATTCACATCTGAATGTTAAATTATTTTATCATCTAACTCAAGTCCGCGTAACAAATTTCATTGCTAAATTAAAATTGAACATTTTGTCACAATGAATCACATCAACATATAGGAGGGATATATATTTATACTAACGTGTGGCCACATCAAGGAAAACATTCATGAATTGCCTACATATGCCGAGCTCAAAGGATCAAGCCAAACATAGTTCTCAACACTACACTTTATTACACACAACACGCATACATATGCGTATATGTGTGTATGTGTGTGTATATAAATTCACAACTCATATCATCAATACTATATTCGGTCAATAATAAGGACATCTCTTTTCAATCATCTATGTGAGTATCACAAGTTTCACAACTCATACAATTCCTCTTTGTTAAGTTCATTCACATTACGTGAATTGCCTGCATGCAATTATTTCAAGAGATAATGACAACATTTCATATATGCTATGCTCAATTATTTCTCTCATGTGTAGCAGCTTAGTAATCCAACATAGTCAATTCAACAATCTGATTAATCAAAGAGGGTACAGCCTCATAACATGGGGGCTAATCATAGTCACCTTAAGTTTAGCAACTCCGTCATCCAATTGATTTCCAGTACTTATGGATATCAAGTCCCACCAAATATATAATTCAAGAGATTTATGAACAAATTATCGTTCATGTAGAAAACCTGTCACATACTCAACAAAGGAATTAAATCATAAGCCTCACATTTATGCATAAGTTTTTTCTATTAGAGTAACTTGCCATCTTCAATTTAAATTTCCTTCCATTTTTATGCTATGCTTTATGAATGACGACATCAACTAGTCATATGGTAAAACCACACCAAACATCTGGCATGGTACATGGTTTGATGCTTGTAAAGTCCAAGCAAAGCTAGACCAAATGACACCAAATTTCAAGATAGTCTTATTATTTGATAGGGCCTAAGATAATACAAGCATATATATATATATATATATATATTTCTTACTACAAAAGCATGACAAAACATAGCTTTATGCCATGTGCACAGCCAGCTAATGGCTACTCTGTTTTAGCTACTCTAGGGCCTTTTCTTATCATAACAAAACAGTGTTAAAGTCACAGAAAAATTCAATAATTTAATTTAAATTGTTTCAAAGTAAGACGACAGCAAGAACACCAATAAGAAGCACTTATTGCTGACCAAACAGTATGTCCGGCCCCCAACAAGAGCTTACTGTTATCACCATTTATCCGTTCAAATTGACAGTATTTGCATCCACATATATACGAAAACAACCCCAAAACAACTTATTATCCAATTGATAGAAATCAAGTCGTAACAGCCATAGAAACCATTGATGGGTTTTATCAAAGTTCAAACTTAAGAAAACCTATTGAAAGAGCACCTATGGCTACTGGAAATTATAATATAGGGAAATGAGTAATTAAGGGCCCGTTTGGTTCGTGAGAACGTGTTCTGTTTTCATTTTCTGTCAAAATTTTCAGTTTTAAAATTTTAGAAAATGCATTTGGTTCACTCCCTTTAATTTCTGATTTCAATTTTCTTTTCATTAAATCATTTTATCAAGCACATAGTGTGCATGACTTATTATTCAGTGAATGTATAATCTATATATTAAATGGATTTCTATTAAACTACAGTGAAGATATTTAATGCATCAACAATCAAAGACGCCACAAACAAAGTCCAAGTTTATTCAATCATTTTGTTAAGCAGAGATGAATGGAGAGAGGAATGAAAAGGAAAGAAGACACCGCTCATTCCATCACGGCAGTTGCAAATAGCTTCAAAGATCAACCCAAGCGTATTTCAATACATACATATATATATATAGCAGCTGTATGTATGTATAACAAATCTGAAGCAAGAATATTTCAATACAAATGTGTGTTTGTGTGTATATATAAAAGAAACGAAGTGGATACAAATCTGAAGCGAGAATGAACAAAAAAAAAAATGGGCACCTTGGGGAGCGATTCCGAGTAGGGGTTTGGACTTTGCAAGATGAACAAACCAGGGAAGCAAATATTGAAAATTTGTGTTGAAAAGTGAGGGATTTCAGTTTTCACTGAAGAAGGATTTAAGAAATGGTTGGGAAGCGGGATATTGTTATGTCCGACGAAAAGGGTCCGTCAAATTAAAGAGTTTTATTCCAAAATGACCGTATAAAAAAATATATATACCATACTGACCTTCTAAAAATATATATATACAAGAGTGATCGTATGACTCGGTCAAATCCAATAAACCGCTGTTTCAAACAGCGGTTATTGTGTTATTTAATGAACCACTGTTTGAAACAGCGGTTTATGCTAAAGTAAAAAAGTAAAAAAAGGATCAGTGGTCCCCTCACTTCACGACAGCAGCTGTGGTCCCCCGAATCGCCTCCGACGAAAATCCCTTCTTCTCTGACGTCTTCTCCGACCAAACCCGCCGTTAACCGCCATTTCCGAACCCCTTTTCTCCATTCTCGCCGAATCAAAACCCCCAAAACCCTTTTCCACCATTCTCGTGAAATTTCAGAAAACCCTCAAAACACTAAAACCTCATTTCTCCAACGAAACCCGCCGTCTTCTCCGACGAGGTCGCCGTTAACCGCCATTTTCGAACTTTTTTTCTCCATTCTCGCCGAATCAAAACCCCCAAAATCCTTTTCCTCCACTCTCGTGACATTTCAGAAAACCCCCAAAACCCCCAAACCTCATTTCGGCCATTAACGACCAAATATCCATCTTCCCTGACCCCATTGCCACCTTTCTCGCCGGATAGTTGCTCGTTGGACCGTGACAGTAGGAGCTGTGGTCTGAAAAACCTCCCCGATCGTGACACAGAAGGTTCTCTCTCTCTCTCTCCCTCACTGCCATTTTGTGGACTATGTATGTGTTTTATGGTTATTTGTTCTTGCATAGTAATTGGATTTTTATATTCGCAAATTAGGCTCTAAGTATGCAGGACATCTAAGTATAAGTAATTTTTATATTCTGCCATATTAGTAATCTTTTCCGTTGGAGTATGTGGAGTATTAAATTTAAAAATGGTGGTTATTAAAAGGTTAGATGATCAGAAAATGGAATAGATCGAGTTGTTATAAAAATTATAGGTGATATGGAAATTTTAAGTAAATGAGCAATACTATACATAATTATAAATTTTCCATACTTATAACACACAAAATAAATTATCATTACTGTATAATAAAAGACAGAATTATATATTCATAAATTCCTCACATAAATATTTTTTTTCATTATATGCATCGCGCCTATCTTTACTAATGAAAATTCTGCCATATTTGTACTCTTTTCCCTTATATTTTAAATGGTTAATTAAGTTATAGGCAAATTTTATAAATGGAACCTTTTTCTTAAGGTGTGATGATTAGTCGCATGCCCATTTCTCTCTTGAGTTGCCGACCTAATTTATTTATCTTGTTAAATTATATGTGAAAAACAGAGTATTGGCCCTATTGGGACCCAATAGTCAATAATTTCAACCAGGAGATTTATATGGTGAAAATGTAGGATTGGTTAGATAGTTTTCAAAAATCTAGACCATCTAGCCTTCTATAATATTATTTGGTCTAAATGATTTAAATAGTTGTCAACAAGTTTCACAAATAATATTGTATAGTATCTCTTTAAATGTGTCACATGTTCAATCACTGCTCAAGGGCTTGTATCACCAAGTAACATGTTGAGGAAATAATAAATGTGATATTAGTTAATTGCCTAGGCATTCTTGAGGCTCTCCCTAGATATACTTGTTGTGACCTTGTGCAATAGACTGAAAACTTGTTATGATCGTAAAAAATTCCAAGAAAGATTGGCTATTCCAATGGTTTTAATATTTGTATAATATGTAACACCTATGACTGAACTTTCGTAATCTATACAGAACAATGAATCCACGGTATGTCACCGTGTTATGCTATTGGGATGGGGAGACAAAAATGGGGCCCGAAGGCATTCTATATGAGGGTCCTCTGCCTATAGCACTAAGAGTTTTTGAAAATATCAAGTTGTCTGAGTTGATAGACCAGATGCATGATATTACAGGGTGGGAAAGACAAGAATACGAAATAGAAATAACTGGTAGATTTCTCGTGGCGAACAACCCCAAAAAGTTCATTGCGTTGCCTCTTATTGATGATCGTTCAATTATTACTATGTTTAGTATGATAAATGAGGATATACGAGTTGCTGAGCTTTACTTGGGGAAAAACTTATATGCAGTAGGGTCCCACCGACGCTCTAATATGATAGATTTGGATGTGTGCACAATTGCTCCATCATATGAACAATGCAGTTAATCAAATTATCAATATGGTACAGCCGGTGGGAGTAGCTCCACGATAGCAGGAGGTGCAGTCAATTTGAATATAATCCCTGAGATGGTAGAGAACGAGGACTTTGATCCTATCTTATTGAATGCCAGTGCGAACAACAATGTTATCGATGAAGACGAAGATGGGGAGGATGTCGAGGAGGGCGACGATATTGAACTTGATGGGGATGGGGAAGTTGAGGAAGGCGATAGTGGACTTTCAAGTAGCATGTATGAGCAGGCACCTGCTCCACAATTTGATGATCCACGGTATACGAATGATGCTGTTTTTAGCCAATGGCCTGATGAAAATCCGCGTATGGGGACAGGTGAGAGCTTGTGTGTTGGTCTGATTTTCAACAACAAGAATGAAGTTCAGGATTGTTTGGGACATGGGAAGAATCTTGCAAAAAATTTCCAGCATACATGGAAGCATTACAACAGTCAAACCCTGGGAGTGTTGTTGTATGGAATAAGGTGCCTGTCGGAAATGGGAGCTGCGAGATGTTGCAGCGTGTATTTTGGGTATTCAAGCCATTCATTGATGGATTTAAACATTGTCGTCCTCTCATTAGTATTGACGGTACATTCTTGTACGGAAAATACAAGGGGACAATTTTGATTGCAGTAGCCATCGACGCCAATAATCAGCTATCCCTCTTGCATATGCCTATACAGAAGGTGAAAATAACAGCAGTTGGGCATGGTTCATGTCCTGTATTAGGCAATATGTGACACGGCGGGAAGGAATTTGCGTGATATTTGATCGCCATATAGGCATAATGAACGCAATGCATCATGATAGACTTTGATGGAATGAGCCACACGCCTACCATCGATAGGTATATAATAATGTGTATGTGTTGTGCTAGCTATATATACTTTGTTTTGAAATGTAAATTGATTTACCATCGAATTTAATTTAATAATAATGTGTATGTGTTGTGCTAGGTGACTGTAGCAGAGGGCATATGTGGAAAACCCAACTGGGGTCTTAAAGTTTTATCGGGATCAGTTGGATCAACAGGCTGCTCATCAGGTAATATTCACTGTTGTATGTTTCTAATTCATACTCTAACAAAAAGATTTTCATTTTCCAAATAGGCTTCTTCTTTAATCTAAATTTTATATGTTTTCTGGACATCTATAAACAGGTTATCTGGGAACCATATACCAATGCTCGCTTGTTGACAGTTCCACCGATTTGTCTTGAGGGCCAGCATTTGTAGAGATCTCGGGTTCCCTTAATATGCTTTGCATTTGTTGAGTTCCATCTCCCTGATAGAGTGATGAGACAGTTTGGGTTGGCTCAGCATATTCCGGACCCATGTGACACTCTGGAGAGGTTGCACGCAGTAGATAGACGTGGGCGGGGTAACACAGATTGGCTTTCTACCCACGTCGACCATGTGTTGCTATGGAATAGTCGAGCGGACCACATTGTCGTACAGCGTACTGATGCTCCAGATGCCACAGAGATTTATATGGCATGGTATGGGTCCATCACTCGTCGGAGGATTGGACCTCCGACTCAGCTGCCACCGCAGCCACCTCCGATGCAGTATGAGCCATCGGGATCCAGGACTCATGCATTGGTAGGCCATGCACGTGACTATTCGTATGAAACTTATATTTGGATTATAAAATGTATAATTGTATAATAAAACATATCTTCTATATGTTTCAGGTTAACACTATGATCGTCGTTGCCAAACGTTGTGCTACAACGTTGCGTCACAACATTGATGACTATGCATGTGCCGCATTTGAGGATGTGATGGGTATGTGCACAACCACAATAGATCATGTTGGGGAGCATGATCGTTTGGATAGAGAATTAGCCATGCATGATGTTGCGGATCGAGGAAGAGGTGGTCGAGCAAGGGCTAGAGGTCGTCGAAGCGGTAGACGAGGGGGTGGACGTGTACCTGCAGCTGCAGCACCAGCTGATAATTTCACTGTTGGTCCTTCACAACTGACACAGTTAGGCACAGGATCAAGTGCAGGACGTGAGGATGATGCTGAACCGTCGCATCGAATAAGAGAAGGACGGCGAAGAATTGATGTATTTCTAGTATATTATGCGATGTGTGCATCTATATATACTGTGTAAATGTTTAACTATTTCACTTTTAGGACGTTTGGGTTGTACTTTTAGAACTATTGCATTTACAGAAGAGATAGCCATGTCTTCTTTTTTTTATTGTATTTAGGACGTTTAGGGAGGTGGGTGTGCAATATTAGTTGGGATTATGGATTGTGGCTTGTCAATGATTTGTGGATTGTGGCTTGTCACTGATTTGTGGATTGTTTTGTGATTTGAATGTATCCAAAATTGTATCAGAGATGTATGTATGAAGGAATTATGGTCTAAAGAGGGGGAAGTGGCAAAAACAAAAAAAAAAAATTCCTTCTAAAACCACTGTTTGAAACAGTGGTTCTTAAGTGACCCCCCCGGCCTCCTCTGCAGGTTTGGTGAACTGAGAGGTTCAATATAGAACCGCTGTTTCAAACAGTGGTTTATGTAGAAAAAATAAATAATTGTTGTTTGAAACAGCGGTTCTATAATGAACCTCCCAGTTCACCAAACCTACAGAGGAAGCCGGGGGGTCACTTAAGAACCGCTGTTTGCCTACAGAGGAAGCCGAGGGGTCACTTAAGAACCGCTGTTTCAAACAGCGGTTTATGTATACTTCAAATAACCGCTGTTTCTAACAGCGGTTTATTGGGTTTGACCGAGTCAGAGGGTCACTCTTGTATATATTTTTGAATGGAGGTCAGAGTTGTATATATTTTTTTTGAAAGGTCATTTTAAAAAAAAATACCAAATGAAAATGGAATTCTCCGTGTTTTCACTTTTGAAAACATCTTTCTGGTGTTTTCAAATTTACTTTCCTTTTTTTATTCATTTTCTAGAAAATGTTTTCTGTTTTGGGCAACCAAACACGCTTTGCACAATTTTTTTATTTTCTATGAAAATGGTGAAAATTTTCACCAACCAAACAGGCCCTAAAACTCACCAAATAGCAGGCTAGCAGCTTAAAATGAATCTTTGTGAGGCTTTAAAATCCAACCCAAAAATACCCTCTCTCTACCAACCGTAAACCACTGCCCCTCTCTCTTTCTTTTCTCTCTTTCTTTTCTTTCCCTTGTTTTGTTGCAGAAAAACGAGGGAACAAAATAGACCTCCACGGCCAAAACAGCCCCCCCACTTTTCTATCCTTCTCTCATGGATTCTCTTTCTCTCTCTAGCCGTAATTGACCTCTTTCTTTGTTTTTTGTTTTTTTTTTTTTTTTTTTTTCGTTATTTTCCCCCTTTTGCGCCTTTTTTTTTTTTTTTTCTTCCTTGCTCACCCCCACCCCTCTGTTCTTTGTCTGCCTGTAGCCGGCTTCCTTCCCCGTAGGCGGAAATAAAAAAATGTGTGGCATGCCAAAACAATGATCATGACTCTAAGCCACGTGTAATTTGACTTACTGGTGGTCATCCTTACGGCTGCCACCTGTTTTTCCTTCTTTTTTTTGTTTTTTTTTTGCAGTATTGCAAGATGAAAAATCAAGGGTCAAAAGTGTCTATGGCCATTGGCCATTTAAGTCTAGGACCAAATGATTTGGCCTACCTCTTATAAATCCAAGGCATAATACAATATAACATAATGTTAAAATCACTTTAGTATAATGTATTTTTTAAATAATTGTCAATTATGTTCTTATTTTTTCAACGTTGACAAATGGAGACAATACGTTTGCAAGAGCTTGTAATGTAGATCAATTGATGGATGGCCATCAAAACACTACATTGCGTTTGGTTGGCTGTAATCTGAATGGAAAAGTGGAATGTCATTATATTCCCATATTTGGCACAGCAAAAAAATGTAGAAAATTAGCTTCTGTCTGTAATAAGATTCCCACCAAATGGCGTAATCACAAATCCGATCTTAGTTTTGTATTGTGTAAGGATACAACTTGGATCGGATCGGATCAGATTTTGGTAAAATGAGGACCAATCCATCGTAATTCGGATTAGGCTTTTTAAAACAATGTCCAATCTTAATTGAATTCGGACCAGATCTGAATCAATCCGAATTCAATTCGGATCGGATCGGATTGGACCACAGTTCTTCGTTTTAAAAATAATAATAATAAAAATAAAATTTTAAAAACTAAAAATTAATGATCACTTTGGTGACAACCGTGATAGTGTATAATTGTATATATGAAAAAATTGAGAATGTACTTAATTCATATCAACTTCTCATAATTAACCACAACCTTAATAAAGGTCATGGCAAAAAAAATTAATTAAGCACAACTTGTTATCATCTTTTTAGTTTTTACACTATTATTACTATCTATTTATATATAAAAAATCTAAATACTAATAAAAAAAATTAAAAGGATTAGTATGTTGATAAACCAACCGTTGGATTAGATATCATATTCATGTAAGTCAAACATACCAAAAATCACAATGATCCAACGGTTAGATTTTAAAATATCTCAATATTAAAATTTTGATAATTTCTTAATATCTAAGTATAATAATTTTTTTCGGTGACATTTTCAAAAGCGAATGTTGGATGAGATGTTTCGCTTATGTAAGTCATGCATGCAAAAAATCACGTTGATCCAACGGTTAATTTTTAAAGAATGCCATATTTTTGCAAAAAACTGTGAAATTATATTTGTACAATTTAAACAATTAATATGTTTTCTCAAAAACCAATCGTCGGATCTATGTGATTTTTTGCATGCATAATGTATATACATGGAACATCTTATCCAACGGTTGGTTTCACAAAATACCAACCCCATGTTAGGTTTTGTAAAATAAGGATAAGAATCATACAATACACAACTTGGATGAAACAAACATAAGTAATTTTTCTTCTGAATACATGGTTCTTGCATAAGGTTCTTACTCATACTTTGCGATATCTAACATGGGATATGTATTTTGAGAAATTGACCGTTGGATATATAAAATGTTCGACACATACACATTATGCATGCAAAAAATCACATAGTTCCGACGGCTGGATTTTAAGGAAACATCTAAATGTTCTAAACTGTGCAAATATAATCTCAAGTTTTTTTAAAAAAATTTTTGGTATTTTATAAAAAATAACTGTTTGATCAACATGATTTTTTGCATGCATGACTTGCATAAGCGGAACATCTCATCTAACAATCATTTTTTTAAAATGTCACTGTGAAAATTATTATACTTAGATATTAACAAATAATATAATTTTTAATATTGGGATATTTTAAAATTTGACCGTTGGACCACTGTGATTTTTGGTATGTATGACTTGCATAAATAGTGTATCGAATCCAACGGTCAATTTATCAAAATTCCAATCCCTTTAATTTTTTTATTAGTATTTGGAATTTTTTATGTAAATAAATGGTAATAGTGTACAAAGAAGGTAACAAGTAAATTTATAATATCTATTGTATTATAATTTTTTTTATTAGTATTTGGAATTTTTTATGTAAATAAATAGTAATAGTGTACAAAGAGGGTAACAAGTAAATTTATAATATCTATTGTATTATAAATTTATAATGTTACAAAAACTCAAAAAGAATATTGCATGTTGCATATAGCCATATAATAATAATAATTATTATTATTATATTTTAATAATATCGGATTTTGGATTGGACATTCAAATCAGATTTTGGATCGAATCAGATTACAAAAGACCAAATCCGAGGACCGGAATGAATTCAATTCGGATTGAGGAACTTGAACCGGGACCAATCCGAAATCAATTCAGATTGGTTCCAATTCGGTTCGAATTGACCGGATCGGATCGGATCCCATATTGACCCATTCTGAGTTGCACCCCTAGTATTGTGAGTTGATCCCCTGGAATATGTTTTAATAAAGGGTGATTCTATTTCCACCCACCCATATTGCTAGTGGCATTCACTTGCTACCTACGCCTACTGATAAAATTTTAAAATATAATTTTTGCTACCTACACCATCTATAATACCCAAACTAACCGGAACCCAACAAACTCTAAAACATAAGTTTCTTTTTACACCCGCCTAATACCAAAAAGAAATTTTTTTTTTTTTTTTTTTGGAATTTCCATCCAAAAAGGAGCTTGTTTTTTTCACCCCACGAAGAGAGTAGCCCAACCGTTCTGCCATTTATCCCACAAATGAGCTTATTTTCTTCACTCCATGAAAAGAAAGTAGACCAACCATTCTGTAATATGTTCTAATTTAGTGTGCTAAATATTCTAATACGTTTGGCTAACGATTGTTGAACATAAGATGATATTCTACTAGTGCCTACTAAACATTCTGGAATGTTTAACATCCCTGAAAAGAAAATAGTGACTCCATATTTTAAGGAAAAGCAAGTCTTCAAACCAAAGTTAAATTCGGGGCTAGGTTATGAGATAGGAAGGTTCCAGAACGCATCCTATAGGCACCTATCTCACCCTAATTAAAGGTCTCTTAATTACTTTGGGGCTTATCAAAATCTCATAAAAACAATCCTAATTATCTAATCAACCAAGAAAATATAAATAATAATACATAAATAATAATAATAGATAATAAGAAATGAAATCAAACACAATCCTAAAGACCTTAGGAGACACACAGTCATCCTATGGGTGGACTTGCACCCTGTTGGCTGCCTACATACTTTATCAGTGTCCTAACAGAAATCAAAGTCCATCGTAGTTCGAATACCTAGGATCCCCCTATTGTAATGAACCACATTATCACAATAATTCTATCTTATCTAAGACTCTATCTTCGAGATTTTTTATTCATTTAAAATTCTTTTTAGAAAACAACTTCATAATCAATAGACTCCCAATGAACCTGGAAATTTGTTTAAAACACAATTCTTTTTAGAGTTTAACCTCGATTAAAACTCTTTCAAAAGGAATTTCATTCCTGAACCACTTCTTTCACAAATAGGAATCACATTCCCACACAAAGTCTCATGGAGTTCCAATTTCATTGGGATTCTATGACTTAGCAATTAATTTCAATAAAAACATTAATTTTGAAAGTTCCTCGAAAAATAGAATCCTAAACTCACTAGAATCCTAGTTCCAATGCAATTCTTACAACAAAGGGGAATCCTAGGTGGGGTCAAGTGACCCCCCTAATCCTTGGGTCTCTAACTATTCCTAAGTTAGTCTAATGACCTATAATACTAAATATATGCTTGCTGGAAATTATGAAAAATGCAATAAAACAATTAATAAAATGCATGAAAAATGTCCTAAATGCAATCTAATTATTCTAGGTGAACCTAAGCATGTTTCTAGGTTGATTTGATCCTAAAAATGGTTTTTAATCCACTTTGAGGTTATTTTTAAATTCTAGACATAATTAAAAGTAACCAAAAAAATGAATAAAAACTCATGAAAACAATGAAAGAAAAGGGGGTAAATGACCTACAATGCATCCTAATATGATATGCTAAAATTACCATGTAAAAAAACTATGCAAAATGTGACTTAAAAATGGTAAATAAGCCCCTTTAAAGTACATATTCAAATTTGGACAGATTTAAATATTCACTTTAAATGGCTTGAAAACCATTCATAATCCACACAAAATACCAAACAAAAATGCTAACATGCATACTAACACAATAGACTAAAACACTTATGTAAATCAATCAAGAAATAACATATACTCATGCTCAAAACAACTTATACTCATTCTCAAAAACAACTAAGTCTACCACAAGGGAAGGAAGTTACCTTTGCTTGCTCCCTCGAACACAATTCATACATCAATCATTTCAAGGCATTCCACATGATAAACTTAATTGAAATAAAGCAAGAATAATGCTATACTTGACACACAATGCCTAAAACTACTTCTAGCAATATAATAATGACTATTGACGCAAAAGACTCGAACTTTCTTAATTAATATGCATTCCTACCTAAAACAGAAAATCATATACATCAAACTAACTCCTAACATGCATTATAATCATGAAAAGGAACTCCTACACATACTTTAAAGACTTCTTAAGAACTAACATACTCATATCATTCCAAAGACCCAAGCTTTATGCATGAAATATAATTTCATAAACCAGAGATTCAAAACTACTACTAACATATAATCTACACATATATTCATGCATGAATCCGCCTATACATTATGAGAAACATAGAAGAAAAAGAAAAATAAGAAGAAGGACAAGAAGAAGAAGAAGAAACACTTAAGACTTAAACATGCAGAATTGCTCAAAATTCAACCATGTTATAAAGCATGGCATTCTATACATGAAATGATGAGAACCCTTACTTCTGGCCTTCTTCTTCCTTGCTCCTTGCTCTCTTCTTCAAGCTCCAATGGCCTCCAAATTCGTAGCTAGGGTTCTAGGGGGTGATTCAAGTATCCCAAATCTCTTCTCTCAAAGTTCAGTCCCCTCAAACTGATTTATAAGTGATGTATATATAGAAGAGGCTTCAATTTGATCAATGGCTCTCATTAAAACCCTAGGGAATGATATAAGGGTCTTAAATGAGTCTTCCAAAGTCACTAAGGTCGAGCTAAATCCTCCAAGCTGAACTAAAGAGGTTTTGGAAGTCCCAAGTGATTAGAACTCATAAACTCGAAAAATTGGCGAAATCTTGCAAAATGGCTCGGGTGACCAACCATTTAGGGACGGTTGGCCGTCCTCCATGGACGGTCGACCATCCATGGTGGGTTGGTCGATGAAGTTGATGCCTAATTTTGGGCCCGTCTTGACCTGATTTTGGCTTTTTTCGGCTTTTCGAGCCCGTTTCAAGTCCAAATTCGACGATTCAAGAACCAAAACGATCGTGATTCGATTCTCCATGTTTTGAGAAGCGTTTGAAGTGAAAATTCATTGACCAAAGTCAAATTTTTAAGAAAAAATCAACCGATTAGCTATTTTGGGCATGTCAAGCCCAATTAGGGTTTTACAATCCACTAACCAACTGTCTTTGAAATTGATTCTTCTTCTCGAAACAAGTTCTTAAAAATATTTTGAAAACATTTTGAAGTGTTTTAAAGCTTTAGCTTTGACAAAACAATCGAACTTCGGTCGTTCCAGGTTGAAACTCTAATTTGAGCTTGAAAGGGCCATTTGGGCCTTAAGAGCCAAACATAAGCCTAAAGGCTCAATGGACCTTGCCACTAATCAACTTAGCTACCAAACACACCCTAATTATCCATGCCAAAGTCTTGAGACAATCCGAGACCAACTCGAAGGCTTTTAAGCGCTTTTACGATTCAAATGATAATACTGCCCCTTAAGTCACAAAAAACCTAATTACATATCAAGCTTGACTCAAAATGCAAAGAAACTTGATAGGGACATCTACGGACTCCCTAAAAACTAAATGCACAATAACCAACTCAATCTGACCTAAAAACCTACATGTGATAACGACTTCTATCTAACTTCTCAAAATGGCACAATTGGCAACTTAGGATTTCAGCACCCTATTTCACCTCAAATCACAGGCAACCATACATGACTCTACTCAGGGTCAAAAATGGATGTCTACAGTAAAGACTCCCTTTTTTACTTATAGATTGTAATTCATTATTTCATAACATATTGGTCGAGAATAACCAATCATTTCTGGAGGATTAGGCCTCAAAACCCTTGTTTCCAAAATTACCATTTTTCTTTAGGTAGATAGAGGCTATTATTGCATGTAGGTTTCTAACCCATTTTAGGTTCATTCATCTTGCATTAGGTTTTTAGAGAGTCTAGGAATATCCATGTCAAATTTCATGTCATTCCGATCGAAGCTTGATAGGTAATAAGAATATTTACGACTTTAAGGGTAGAATTGTCTTTTTTCTCATATAGTTTCCGAATGACCTCCGAATTCGTCCTGGTTTGTTTTATTGAGTTTGTATGGATGTAAAGAGTCTATATAGATGATTAGTTTAAGCATGATATGGTTTGAGTGCGATTTGGCTTATAATGGTTCATAGTGGTCAATTGATCATTCCTAGTGTTTTGACCTAATTTGACCATGGTCAACCAATTTTTAAAAAAATTAAGGTTTTCATAGCTTGCAAATGTTTTCAAAACATGTTTCATGAAGAGGCATATTTAATTTGAAGCCAATCGGTTAGTCAATTTCAAAACCCTAATTTAAGTTGAAATGGCTCATAATAGCTAAATCGGCTTGGTTAACTTTACCCTTTGACCTTGGTCAATGATTTTTGAAACCAAACCTTTCTAGAAACACAGAAGATTAATTCCTGAACATTTTGGCTTTTGAATCATCGAATTTGGACTTAAAATGAGGAAGATACACTTAAAACAAGTTGAAGAGTCCCAAAAACCTCGAAATCCTTCAAATCTGGGGCATTTTTTGGGGAACCATCTCTGATGGCTATCCACGGATGGCCGTCCAAGCCTTGGATGGTCACTTATCAAGTTTCCCAGGTTCGCCCAAATTCAAGTTCTAGTGAGTTTGGGGTCTTTTCTCCGAGTTTTTTCACCTTATTTGACCTAATCTAATTACTAGGACCCTTAAAAGACTCAATGTGAGCCCTAGGATCATTATGATCAAATTAAATCAACCATCCTTTCTTGGGAATAAAATCTATAAATAGAGGTCTTAGGTTTAGGGTTTAGAGGAGGAACACAAGTAAGAAAAATTCAGGAGAACTTTTGGAAACTTGCTTGAGGAGGCTAAAGGAAGAATTCCAGCAACTTTGAAAGGTAAGTATCTCTTCCATTCTTCTTCCTTTTTAATTATGTGTTAGTGTAGAAGCATGTGAGGGTTGCATGGTAGAATCATTCTTCTTCCTTTTTAATTTGTGTATTCTAGTCTTCTTATTCTTCTTCTCCTTCTTCTCTTTTTTTTAGAATTAAGAAGCATGCTTTAGAAAGCATATTAGGGTTTGCATGAATGCATGTTAGGATTAGTAATGCATGGTTAGAATTAGGGTTTGCATGATAGCATTGCCTACTAGGGTTGCATGGTAGTTGCATGTTAGGTTTTTGCATGTTAGGGTTTGCATGACTAGGATTACATAGTAGGGTTTTTATGTTAGTATTATTATTTCATGTGGTTTATTCATATATGATGGTTATTGTTTCACGTTAGTAAGCATGTGAATGTATGTTAGAAAGCATGATAAGGTTTTTTATGTGATTAGTATGCATGTTAGTGTTAGTTCATGTTAGTAAGCATGTGATTTCATGTGAGTGCATGATAGCATGTTAGAAAGCATGATAGGATATCTTATTTAATGTTTAGAATAGTATGCATGATTAGGGTTTATTCTAGCATGATAGGAATAGGTTGTAAATTATGTTTTTAGCATGCATGTTAGTATTTACTTTGTTTTCTAGTCTAAAAGCATGATATAGGAATTTAGGGTTTTGATATATACTTATGTTTAGAATAATATTGTTAGCATGAGATAATTGAATTGCTGGGTTGATATACAATTGTTGACAAGGGAGCTTTGCATGAGGTGGGTCTTTTCCCTTATATTTATTATTTTATGTCACTTTATTTTTTCCTAAATGTATGCATATTGATAAGCATGATAGATAACTTGTATTGTAGCTTAATTTTTGAGACCCTTAAGGTCACTTTTTTTTTTTTTTGCATATTTTCTTACATAGTTTGCATATTAATATGTAGGATTATCTTAGTTAGCATTTTTTAGGATTTTTAGGATAATTATAATATTTAAAACATGAGTTTAAGTGGCTTAAAAATATGGTTTAAATCCATTTTTAGGTTATTCTAACATAGAAATTGCACTCTAGGCCCCTTAGAAGCATTAGGGTAGAATTTGATTAATTTTTGCATGCATTAGCATATTTATTTATCGTGTTTTCATATAATATAGTTGCTGTCCAAAATTGGATATTAACTTAGAAGCATGCTTAGGTTCACTTTAACCCTAGTTTTAGGTTGAATTTGCCTCTAGATACAAGTAGGTATAGACACCCCATTTTTACCAATTATGTTATCATATGTTTTTTAAAGTGATCAACTTGAAGAGTGGGTCATTTGATAGGGAATTGGACTTGTAAAGACCAAATTACCCAAACTACCATTTTCGGGGAAAATGGATAATTCATCATCTCATGCGTACATTTGAATTGGAATCAATCCATTTGTATTGCATTTGAATTTTGTGGTGTCTTAGAGTATCCTTGTAAATTTTCATGTCATTCTGATGAGAGCTCGATAGGTAATTAGGGTTTTGCGACTTGAGGGGCGTTTTCGTCCTTTTTCTTGTATAATTTCCGAATGATCGCCGAATTCGAATCGGATTATTTCATGGAGTTTATATGGATGTGTGGAGTGTGTTTGGAGTGTCGATTGAACTTTTGAATGGTTGGGATGGATTCGCCCAAAATCGATCCTACAAGCAGGAATGAGTCGAATTGAGGTTTCATCCAAATTAACCCTGAATTGGTCATTTTCATTAAAATCAAAGATCTTCAAAATATGTTTTTGAGTATCAATTTCATAATAAAACCATGTTTTTAGAAGTGGTCTAAGCCCAATTGATCAATTTTACAAAACAAAGAATGGTCATATGACCAAATTTGGCACAACTAGGTCAATCAGCTAGCTTTTTACTAAAACCCTTGACCATGGTCAAGCATTTTTTATCCGGGTCAATCGGCTAGCTTTCTACTAAAACCATTGACCATGATTAAGCATTTTTTATCCAAAACCCTTCTAAGAATGTAAAGGATCAAAGCATGGTCGTTTTGACACCTGGATCATCGAATTTGGATTGAAAATGAGCAAGATATGGTCAAAATACGAAAATCCCTTGAAAATAGGGCAAATTGGGGAAAGTCACCATTGGTGACCGTCCAAGCTAGGACGACCAACCGTCCAGGCTAGGATGGTGACCAGGATGGTCGACCCCATTTTTTGAATTTGGAAAGTTTGGGACTCTCCCACCTATTTTGCCCGACTTTGCTTGATTTTTTTGAACGAATTCAAATGTATTTCAGCTTGAAAACCCTAAGATTAACCATTCTTAACCCTAGGTTGAGTTTTAGATGAATTAATCCCAACCATTCAAGGTTTTTAACCCTAACTCTATAAATACACTTTGATAGAGTTAGAAGAGGGAGGTTGAAAAGGAAGAGAGGCTAGGTTTTTTTTGTATTTTCGTTTTTAGTTCATCATTTTGACAGAGAACCAGAGCCAAGAAGGGAGAGAGAGGAGGAACTCAAGGCCAAGGAAGCTTGAAGAAGGGTAGCCAAGGAGAAAGAAGAAGGGTAAGCACTCTATTCTCACTTTGTCCCCTTTGTTTTTCTTCTCTTCATGCAATGGTTTAGTTGATATTCATATGAGATGAACTAGCCTCCATTTTTCATATGATTATCATGCATGTTAGAATAGCTTCTTACTTAAATATGTATGATAGGATAATCTCCGTTTTTGTTTAGTTGTGCCATTCATTCACATTTGCATATTAGAATAGGATATGTTCTTTTTAAATATAGGATAGTAGCATATTTGTGTGTTTAGGAGTATGTAGGTTTGATTAAGTGGTTACCTGTTATGATTCTATGTGAGTAAACATGTTTAGGATGAGTTTTGTTATGATTTTATGTGAGTAAGCATGCTTAGGATGATGTTTTAATGTGATAGCATGATCTTTGAAATTTTGTGGTGATCATTTGGTGATTATATGTTGTTAATGATTGTGTAAGTATGTTGAGACATTTTTGTAGTGAGTCTCGAGTCTTTCTTTCATGTTTTTATGATTATTTAAACACTCGACATAGATTTGATGGTTTGAATATATGAAATGTGTACGAGGGAGCGTGCAAAGGTGAGATCCTTCCCTTGTGTTTAGATTTATTGTTCAAGCATGTTTTTGTTAGTTTTAATGTTGTTTTGTATGATAATCTAGTCAAGCATGTTGGTTAGGATTTTTTATTTGTTATTTTGAATGGATTAATTATGCTAACTAAGTCCCACAAAGTCAAGGTTCAAATCTGTCCAGATTTGAACATGGACTTTAATGAGGCTTAAATAGCATTTTTAAGCCATGATTTCATGTATATTTTGTAGGTTAAATTTGTATATTATGTTAGTATGCTTATTAGGATGTTTGTTTATCATTTTCCATGAATTAAGAATAATTTTTAGGCTATTTAAAGTGTGTGTTCAAATCTGTCCAGATTTGAATATATACTTTAAAATGGCTTAATTATCATTTTTAAGCCATGTTTTTGCATGATTTTTATAGTTTATCTTCTAGTATATTCATGTAGAATGCATGCTAGGTCATTAACACGATTATTATTACTTCTTTTCAAGGTTTTTTAGAATGATTTAAAGTCTATTTTCGAATCTGTCCAGAATTGAAAATGGTCTTAAATGACTTCTAAAAATCATTTTAAGGCTAAATCCAACTTAGAAATATGCTTAGGTCCACATAGTTGAATTAGTATTCATTTAGGAGCATTTTCATGCATTGTTAGAATTGATTTCTTGCATATTTGTTTATTTTATTTAAATTCCAGCACGCATTGCATTAGTGTTTTAGGACTTTAGATTAACTTTAAGGTTAGTTAGAGACCCTAGGATTAGGAAGGTCATTTGACCTTCCCTAGGACTGTCATCTGTTGTAAAAGTCATATTCAAAATCAAGTATTTAATGGGTTTAGGAGTCTATCCTCGAGAGGGATTTCAAAATGATGTTTATTGAAAATAATTGATTTATTAAATGGTTTCCCCATGAAATGGGAGTATTTTTAAAAGAATTTGTGTTGAAATAATTTCTTTGAAAAAGAAATGATTTTGGAATGAAATTCCACGGATAATGATTGATTTGAAAAAGAAGTTCAAATTGAGGTTTGGCTTCTAAAGGATTAATTTTTATCTATTAAAATTCCGATTGCATTGGAAATCTTTTGATTATTGAACTATTTTGCAAAACAATTTTATATGGATAAATACTCTCGAAGATAGAGTTTTGGATGGAGTTGAATATTTGTAGATGATGTGGTTCATTACAATAGGAGAGTCCTAGGGTAGTCGAACTACGTGGACTTTGATACTTGCTAGGTAACACTAGTAATTTACGTAGGTGTTAATAGGGCTCAAGTCCGCCCTAGGATGCCAATGAGGTGTCCTAGGTTTATAGGGTTTGTTTGTATATTATTTATTATTATTATTATTAATATAGAGTATTGCATTTATATCACTATTTTGTTGGTTGATTAGATTATTTAAGACTGTCTGCATTAAGATTTTAAATAGCCCAAATAAATTAGAAGTCCTTTAATTAGGGTGAGGTGGGTGCCTACAAGTGAAAGCTTGGAACCTTCCCATGTCGTAACCTAGCCCCCGGATCCATCTTTGGTTCGAAGACTATCTTTTCATTGAAATGAAGTTTGTTTTGTTTTATTTAAAATAAAATATTTTTATGGTTTCTTTATTCCTTAAAAATAAGGTGGCGACTCCTTTGTTTTC
>JAESVK010000907.1:1749048-1806975 GCA_017140935.1 Hamamelis virginiana | reverse complement strand
AATCAAAAAACGAAATTCTAAACCCTAGCCTTTTGGTCCTCCGTTCTTTAACTCTATCATGGCACATTTATAGAGTTAGGGTTTTAAATCTTGAATGGTTGGAATTAAATGCACTAAAACTCATCCTAGGGCTTAGAATGAATCCCTCTAGGGTTTACAATCTGAGTTCCCTCGAAAAATCACCCAAAAAATAGAATTAAATCGGTCAAAATAGGTGAAAACTTCCAAAAATGAAAAATGGGGTCGACCATCCTGGTGACCATCCTAGCCTGGACGGCTGGCCGTCCTGGGCTGGACGGTTGGCCGTCCTAGCTAGGACGGTCACCGTAGTGACTTCCCAAATTTTGTCCCATTTTCAATGGGATTTCATATTTTGGCCATATTTTGGTCAAATCTGATCCAAATTCGATGGTTCAGGGCTCAAAACGACCGTGTTTTGATCCTCCACATTTTTAGAACATTTTTTGGGTTAAAAATACTTGACCATGGTCAAGGGTTTTAACAAAAAGCTAGCCAATTGACCCGGTTGTGCCAAAATTGGTCATATGACCATTCTTTGTTTTGTAAAATTGATCAATTAGGCTTGCACCATTTCTAAAGACATGGTTTTAACATGAAATTGGTACTTGACAACATTTTTTGAAAATCTTTCATTTTGGTGAAAATGACCAATTCACGATCGATTTGAACAAAACCCTAATTCAGCTCATCCTTACCCGTGGGATCGATTTTGGGAGAATCTATCTCAACCATTCAAAGGTTCAATTGGCACTCCAAATACACTCCCCACATTCATATAAACCTCATGAAACAATCCGTTTCGAATTCGGAGGTCATTCGGAAATTATACGAGAAAAAGGACGAAAATGCCCTTCAAGTCGCAAAAACCCTAATTACCTATCGAGCTCTCATCAGAATGCTATGAAAATTTATAGGGATGTTCTAAAACACCTCAAAAGTCAAATGCAATACAAATGGGTTGATTCCAATCCAAATGTACACATGAAATAATGAAATGTCCTTTTCCTCATAAAAGGGCAATTTGGGCAATTTGGTCTTTACAAGGCCAATTCCTCACCACATGATCAGCTATTCTAGTTAATCATTTGCATGAACATATGGTAGAAAAAATTGGTAAAAATGGGGTGTCCACACTTTGGTCAATGTATTTTCACTTCAAACACTTCTTAAAACATGGAGAATCGAATCACGATCGTTTTGGCGCTTGAATCGTCGAATTTGGACTTAAAACGGGCCCGAAAAGCTGAAAACAGCCGAGACGGGTCGAGAGAAGCCCAAAATAGGTCAAATTTGGGCTGAAGGATCGATGACCATCCCTCCCCGGACGGTTAGCCGTCCTAGGGTGGACGGTCATCCATGCTCTCACCCAGTAACTGCTAATTTTCAGTGTTTTTCCTGCTCAGGACTCTTCCAAGCCTTGCCATGTGTCCAATTCGGCCTTGGGGACTTTGGGATGGACTTTAACACCTTGGAAGACTGGTTTAGGACCCTTGGATCACTTCTTAGGGTTTTAATGACAACCATTGATCAATTTGAAGCCTTTTTCTATAAATACATCACTTAGGAATAGGTTTAGGGGAGCCAACTTTGATTAGAGAGACTTTGGGACCTTGGGGGCTGCACTAGAACCCTAGCCACATTTTTGGAGGCCATTAAATCTTAAAGAAGGGAGCTTGAAGCTTGAAAGAAGAGAGCTAAAAGGTTAGTTTCATACCCCATTGTGTTTAGATTTCAATTCTACATAACATAGTTTGATTTTGGAATTTTCTGCATAGTTGCATGTTTAGGATTCTTTTTCTTCTCTTCTTCTCTTTTTCTATGTCTATGTCATGTTAGGAATGAATGCTTAAGTTAGGTACTTATAGGTTAGAAGTAAAAACTTAATTGTTATTGCATGATAGGATTAATTAGTATGCATGATAGGCTTTAAATAGTATGCATGTTAGTGGATGATTTCTAATATATAGTATGTATTTCTTATGTTATTCAATGATATGATTTTATATGAGGATACATAAAATATATGCTTAATGTTAGAAATCTTAGTTTAGTGTGCATATTTGAGTATGATAGTTGCTTTTTTTTTATTTGAATATACGATTACATGGGTTTTATTACTTACCATGATGCATGGTTCTTTATGAGAATAGATGTGATCATAGTTCATATTAAAAATAGCATTGTTTGGTGTCTTTAGAATTAATTTTGCATAAATAACGGTCATGTATTATTCTTCTATAAAATAGCATTGTTATTGCTCTTAATTGTTAAGGTTCATCACATGGGATATTTGCAATCTTAATTGATTTATGAATTGTGATCGAGGGAGCGAGCAAAGGTAAGTTTCTTCCCTTGTGGTAGATTTGATAGTTTTAAGCATGAATATATGTTATTTGTCGATTGTTTTGCATGAGTACCTTAGTCTATTATAGTAGCATGCATATTAGGATTTTTTATTTGGAATTTTGTGTGGATTAAGAATGGTTTTCAAGCCATTTTAAGTATGTATCCAAATTTGTCCAGATTTGAATATATACTTTAAATGGACTTTTTTATCATTTTTTAAACCATATTTTGCATTGTTTTATATATAGTAATGATAGCATATCGTATTAGGTTGCATACTAGATCATTTATACCCTTTTTTATTATTATTTTCATGGGTTTTAAACTATTTCTAAAGTCATATTCAAATCTATCCATGGATTGAAAGTGAATTTAAAATAAGTTAAAAACCATTTTTAGGGCCAAATCCGATCTAGAAATATGCCTAGGTTCACATAGTTTGATTAGATTGCATTTAGGACATTTTTCATGCATTGTTAGCATCGTTTGTTGTATCTTTTATTTATTTTATTTAAATTCCAGCAAGTATGTATTTAGTATTTTAGGTGCTTAGACTAACCTAGGATTAGCTAGAAACCCTAGGATTAGGGGGGTCACTTGACCCCACTTAGGATTCTCCTTTGTTGTAAGAATTACACTAGATTTAGGATTCTAATGAATTTAGGATCCTATCTTCGAGAGAATTTCTAAAATTAATGTTTTATCAAAATTAATCTACAATTAATTGAATCCCAATGAAATTGGAACTCTGAGTTTGATTTGGAATGAAATTCCACCATTTGAAAGGATTTAACTCGGGATAGAATTCTCATTTTGAAAAGAGTTGTGATTGGATAAGAATTGTGTTTTAAAAAGAATTCTAAATTCATTGGGAATTTATTAATTGATGAATTATTTTCTAAAAATGATTTCAAATTAATAAAAACTCTCGAAGATAGAGTCTTGGATGAGATAGAATGCTAATGGTAGTATAGTTCATTACAATAGGAGAATCCTAGGTAATCGAACTACGTGGACTTTGATCCTTATCAAGTAATTGGTAAGGTACGTAGGCAATCAATAGGGTGCAAGTCCAATCTTAGGATGACTCTAGTCTCCTAAGGTTTTTAGGATTTCTTTGATTTCTTTTTTATTTTATTATTATCTATTATCTAGTATTATCTACACTATTTTCAATGGTTGATTAGATAAATAGGATTATCATGATAAGATTTTGAATAAGCCCAAACTTAATTAGGAGACCTTTAATTAGGGCGAGGTGGGTGCCTACAAGGAGTTCCTTGGAACCTTCCCACTTCGTAACCTAGCCCCCGAATCCAACTTTGATTCGAAAGACCATGCTTTTCCAAAATATGGGGTCAATGTTTTATTAAAAATAAAACTCTTTTTGTGGTTTCCTTGTTCCCTAAAAATAAGGTGGCGACTCCTAGTTTTTTACAAACTCTCATCCTTTTTCAAAAACTCAATCTTGAGTGGATAATAGAGAAGGATAAATGTGGATAATAGAGAATGATAAACGTGGATAATAGAGAAGGATAAATCGAGACGGATAAACATCATCCACAATCCACTCAAGAAAACACCCCCAAAGTGAACGAGAAACCTCCCGATCAGGTTGGCTGGTTCACAGATGGATGTAATAACCAAGATAGTTGAGTTTATACTGAAGGCGTCTCAAGAAGCTGTGAAGAAGAGTGAGGCTGAGAACGGTACCCTACCCCCACCTCTTGTTGATGCCAACTCTGATAATGAGTCACCCCGTAAACCTAAAGCCACTACTAAAAGCCTTAAACCCAAAGCCCAGTTGTGAACCAGCCTTTTTTATCAGGCTTGAGGATCCACGTCATCAACGGGCATTGATTAGGGATTTTTAGAAAACAAACAAAGGAGTCGCCACCTTATTTTTAAGGAATAAGGAAACCATGAAAATGTTTTATTTTAAATAAAACAAACTCCATTAATGGAAAAGCAGTCTACAAACCAAAGATGGATCCGAGGGCTAGTGATATAAATGCAATAATCTATATTAGTTATATTAATAATAAAAAATATACAAACAAACCCTAAGAACCTAGAATACCCTACGGGCATCCTAAGGCGGACTTGATCCGTATTAGCGCCTACGTAACTTACTAGTATCACCTAGCAAGTATCAAAGTCCACGTAGTTCGACTACCCTAGGACTCTCCTATTGTAATCGATCACATCATCAAAGGTATTCAACTTAATTCAAAACCCTATCTTCGAGAGTACTTATCCATTTAAAATCATTTATTTGAAATCATTTCAAATTAAAAGACTTTTTCCAAAATCCAAATATTCTAAATAATTCTCTTCTTTAGAATTCAATTCCAATTGAAAATCTTTTTCAAAGATATTTCAATAAAACAAATCATATTGGGGGAATCTCATTCCAAGACCAAAAATCTTAAAACAATTCAAATTCTTTCAAAAATCATTTAATAATCAAATCTTTCATAAGAACCATATTCATTTCATAAAAATCACATTAAAATCTTTTTAGAAAATCCCTCGAAGATAGACTCTTAAATCAACTCTAGCTTGGTCTAAATTTTATATGTATGTTTGATATATATATGTGATGCATGTGATGTATGTTTAATGTTAAAAATGAGACCCTTTTGCAAAACCCTTATTTTTCAAAATTAAGTTGTAAGGAAGAGGTGTGAGCCTTATCCTAGCCTCCCACCATTATAAGATAAGGAAATTCCTTCGATGGTTATGTTTGGCTGCAAATATGCAGGAACATATCCATTCTAAGAATTCTTCTTGTCTTATTTTAATATTGGATATCATAAGATGCGAAAATGGTGTATCCCAAGAACCTATTATGTGAGGGATACAACATTCAATTGACCATACTTATATGAATGGTGGGTGTGACTTCACTAAAGAGTACTATCCAAGAACCTATTATGTGAGGATACTACAATTTAGAGGCTAAAGGAAAGATTGGAACTTGCTTGAGAAGCATTATGATAAAGAGTTATCCACTCATCAAAATTAGTATCCAAGAACCTATTATGTGAGGATTACTAATCCTTGATGGGACCCCAATCCTGGCTAAGGAAATTCAATGATGATATTCTCGAATCTCATTAATAAAGGGTCTATGAGTTTTGAATGAAATAGTGGGAGGTACCATAATACTTTAAAATCCAATAGGTTTTTATGGTTTAATATGAAATTTACTTTTATTATTTATTTCTGTTGTAGATGGCTCCACTAAACCCATTATCTAGAATCCTTGATGACAAACTGGTCCTGATTTCCAAGAATGGTTAAATAATTTAAAAGTTATCTTAACCGCCGCAGATACGATCAAAAATGTCATTAGTAACTCATGCCCCAATACTTTGTCAGATAGGGCTATTGAGGAGGAGATAAAGGATGATGTGCACTTTGAGAATACACAATCGATCCTATCATATCTTAAGGATTTGTATAGCTCACAAAATGGAATTGTAAGGTATAATGCTATAGGTGAACTTTACTCCTGTAAGATGATGGAAGGATCATCTATTCATGAGCATTGCCTCAAGATGATCCAAAATATCAACTCCTTAAACAATCTAGGTGTTGTTATAACTTCTGAGATGGGTATTGACATACTTCTTCATTTCCTACCTGCTAGTTATAAATCGTTCATCATTGATTTTCACATGTCTGATGTGAATTCAAACTTGTCTTTGACTGATTTGATGAACAAGTTAGTAACTGCTGAGGATACCTTGAAAGATGAATCCAAAGGAAATGTGTTGGCTATTAATGGAGTTTAAACTTCTAATACTAAGCCTAAAGGCAGGGGAAAGGAGAAGAGATCCAATGATAAGCCAAAAGAAGGCAAGAAGAAAAAGTATAAAGGAAAAGGTTTCCACTGCGGCAGAATTCGTTACTGGAAATGGAATAGCAATAAGTACTTGGCTTCGTTGAAGAATGGTTCTTCTGATGGTACGTATTGTATTTAATTTACTAATTGAGAATTATTATTATTTTGCTTAATGGTATGTGATACCTAACTGTGTTTTTTTTGTACAATACGATTGTATGTAGGAGACAAAGGGAAGCAGAAAGTTGAGTAGACATTGAGCTTGCAGTGTTAGGATAGGATCAAGAGTTGCTGCCTTCAACACTATAGCTCAATTCTTGACTAGTTCATTTAGAATTTCTAGAACTTTTAATTATTGCCAGTTTGTAATAAACACTTCCTTTGAAGTTTTTATTTAGTTTTGAGTATTTCAATTATTTGAAACAGTTTATTTATTTATAATATTGATTATTTGGATAAGTTCAGGCAATTGTTTTAAAGTTCTAAATTCTTCATGAATGCTATTAAATATATATAAATATGATCCACTCACCTTATTTATAAAGAGAAAATAAGGATAATACATGAGATGTATAAACCTTACATTTTAGTTTGGATACTTCATATCTATTTTGAATATTTGAAAGTGTTCAAAGGATTCAAAACTATGAATATTTGAAAAGTTCAAATCATTCATTTGAAGTAAAGCTAAAAGAAAATATTGAGAATATTTTAGTTGAATCATTTATATAAAGAGGACCTTAACTATGTTAGTAGTTTAAAGAATTATTTTAAAAATATGAGATATTTCAAATAAACCTTAAGACTATGCTTTCTTTAATAAAGATTTATTAGAAAGCAAATATTTCCATGATGGTTGAGAATCATTATGAAACATCTAAAAGGATTTTTAGTTATTAAAGAGTTTAATACAAAATACCTTATTTCAAAAGGGACTAGTGGGAACAATAGAGTCATCATTCATTTTTAGCTTTCTTTATTTAAAGTACATACCTTAATTACTAAGTGTAGTATCATGAATTCCATAAACGTTATAGGAATTTTAATCTCTCAAAAATATTGATTTTATGAAGGATTATATATGAATTTAATATTTGAGAAATATGGGACCTCATAAAAGATTATGTACTTAATATCATTAATGCTACAAAAGTTGTTAGCAGATATTGGAATTATTTAGAATATTGATCCTGAATAAAAGTGAGTACATTCTTAAATTAATTAAGAATGTAATACTTACATGAATAAAGAAATCTAAAAGGATGCAATTTACAAGTTGCCTAAAAGAATGCCTAGTGCATACTGTTCTCTACCAAAGGACATAGGTCTTATTTACAAGACATCAGAGTTGGCAGCAGAATAATAGTTTAATTACTATTATTTAAAAATAATAAAAATGCGAAGTTTGTTTGCATAGGATCTCCATTGCCATAACACCTCATGGGAGTTATAAGCCTTGTCTTTCGAAGACTAGAATAAGATACTATGATGATTGGCTTTAGTGCAAGTGGGAGATTGTTAGAGATATGCCCTAAAACCAATCCTAAAGAGCATATCTATTTCATATTAGGATAAGAAGGTATTACTTGTCATTTATATATTCAATTATATATACGATAATGTCCATGAATAAATGATAAAAGAAATATGTATATCAAGTTGTTGGGATATGGAGACTCATATTTCTCATACAACATTTATTCTAAAAAGGTTCCTACTCATAGGTTTATTAAAGAGGACATTTATTAAACCGACAAGAGTAGTACAGATTTAAACTAACTCCATTGGGAGGATAGGTAGTCTTTCCTATCAGTGTAGTAACACTTAGGTTAATCTGTGGGTGCATGTTAGAGAACATGTACACTGAACTTGATCTGCTAGAATATTCCTATGGAGATTAAGTCAAAGGAATATTCTTATGTTACGTCCATTTACTTGGTAATCTTAAGACTTGAGACACCATAGATGTTTTATGCCTGAATTGTTAAGGTTTGATAGTGTCTTATATAGCCTTAACCTAAGGTTGTAGTCGGCACTCATTGGCTCTAATAAGTCTTGCATTAAGACATATGAGTGGTCAATAAGGAATCATTACTCTCATTGATAAGAGAGAGAATGTCAGGGTCAGTTCTCAAAGATAACTCTCAATGTGAATCTCTGGCCACATTGATAGGTGAACTATGAAAGTGTTTCATAGGGTTCATCTGATTGAGATTATATTTTGAAGAACATATGACAAGAAAGTTAAGATAGGGTTTTGACTTATATCCATACCCTGAATATCTTAACTATGACATTAGGGGATAAAGGATTAAGTAACAAGAAGGGTTCACATAGTTCTACTATTCACCCAAACCTAGGGCATGTCATGACACATTGCTAGACGTCACTCATGACCAGTAAAAGCCTATTGATAAGTGTTATCAGTGAGGGCATAATTGGAATAGTTTCAATTAAACCTTAAAATAGAAAGTTTCTATTTTTAGGAGACATGTAGATGTCCCTAGTCACTGCTAGGTTGGGGTGAACCCAAAGGGTCACACACAATTGGGTGTAAGTGAGTTTCTTGAACTTGTGGGAGGAGAACACATTAATTGAAATGTATTTGACCTTAATGAGGTTAGGGTCAAAACATAACCAATGATAGTGTTATTCTAAAAATGGATTGATGGTCATGCTAGCACTAGTAACCAAACACTCCATAAGAGAGAGTCTATAAAAGAAAGAGAGGGGAACCCTAGGCACAGGTGAATCACTCATCCTAGGGCTCTCTCTCTCCAACTGTGACTCTCCTCTCTCCCTCTCCAAGCTTGCTCCTCTCTCAAGAGTTGTGAAGGACAAGAAGGTTCGAGAAATTTTATGCCCGTGTGGATACCGTTGGAGACTTCATACGTTTGAAGTTCGAGTTCATTCATTGCAAATCGAAAGGCGAATCAAGTAAGTAATAATTATGTTTAATAAATATGTATGCTTGTTTATAATTATCTCATGCCCCTATGCTTGTTCGATTCATGTTTGTATATTTGAAGATGGAATCATGTTTTGTAAAATTTTATTTTGTTTTCCGCTGCGATTCCATGATTTTTCGAATATACCTTTCACATAGATCCTAGAGAGGATGTTCCCCCTGAGTTTGAACAACGAAGGAAATAGAACATGCTCGACCTAACATGGATGAATTAATATCAGTTAATTTAGGATCCGATGAATCGTCTAAGATAATTAACATTGGGGCAACTCTATCATCACAAGAACAAGAAAAATTGGTAGGATTATTGAGAGAAAATATAGAGGTTTTTGCATGGTCATACAAAGATATGCCAGGGATTGACACCGACATAGTACAACACTTTATCCCACTAACCCAGGGATTAAGCTAGTTAAACAAAAGTTGAGAGAATGAAGCCGGAGTAGGCGCTTAAGATCAAGGATGAAGTAGTGAAACAGATGAATGCTGGATTTCTCCAAGTAGTAGAGTACCCCAAATGGCTAGCCAACATTGTGCCAGTGCCTAAGAAGGATGGGAAAGTTAGAATGTGCGTAGATTTTCGGGATTTGAACAAGGCATGCCCTAAAGATGATTTCCCATTGCCACATATAGATATCCTGGTAGATAGTACCGCTGGTCATGCAATACTATCATTTATGGATAGGTTTTTGGGTTATAATCAGATAAAAACAGCCCCTCAAGATATGGAAAAAACTTCCTTCGTCACTCAATGGGGGACCTTCTGTTATCAAGTTATGCCATTCGGCCTAAAGAATGCCGTTTCTACCTATCAGAGAATGGCGACCACCTTATTACATGACATGATCCACAAGGAAGTCTAGGTATATGTGGATGACATGATCGTGAAGTCTAGAGATCGAGAAGGACATTTTGGGGCTTTAAGTAAGTTCCTTCAAAGGATTAAGCAGTATAATATAAGACTTAATCCCCAAAATTGTGCCTTTGGAGTAACTGCCGGGAAGTTATTGGGATTCATAATCACACAAAAAGGAATAGAGGTCGACCTGGGAAAGATTAAAGCCATCACGGAGATGCAGCCGCCAAAGACTAAGAAAGAAATTCGAGGGTTCTTAGGCAAAGTTCAGTTTATCGTCGATTCATAGCACAGTTGACCATGATTTGTGAGCCTATCTTCAAGCTTCTTAAAAAGGATGTGCCCACGAAATGGAATGACGCGTGCCAAGAAGCCTTTGAAACCATTAAGAGATACTTGAGCAACCCACCGATATTAGTTCCCCGCGGCAAGGTGAGCCATTGTTACTTTATCTAGCACTCACTGAAACTGCGATAGGAGCTATGTTGGCTCAGTATCTACCAAAATCTCGAAAGGAGAATGCGGTTTACTATTTGAGTAAGAAGATAACTGACTACGAGGTTAAGTACGACGCATTAGAGAAGACATGTGTGTCATTGGTGTGGGTCACTCAAAAACTCCGCCATTACATGCTGTCTTTTCAAGTGCAACTCATTAGTCGCATAGACCCCCTGAAGTACTTATTGGAGAAGCTGGTGTTATCGTATAGGACAGCCTGTTGGTTGTTGTTGCTATTAGAGTTTCACATCCAGTATGTGGTGTAGAAGTCAATGAAAAGGAGAGCGGTGGCAGAGTTTCTAGCAGAGCATCCGTCGTCAACAGAAAAACAATCTGAATATGATTTTCCCGATGAAGAGATTCAAGAAGTGAGTAAGAAACCTTGGAAAGCGTTCTTTGATGGGGCTTATAATAAAAGAGGATGTGGAATAGGCGCGTTGTTAGTCACACCGGAGGATAATTTGATACCGCTATCTGTCGAGTTATCTTTTGATGCCACTAATAATATAGCCAAATATGAAACTTGTATCCTGGCATTGGACGCTGCCTTAGAATTGGGCGTGGAAGAATTAGAAGTATACGAGGATTCCGCCCTGATTATATGTCAGACTAGAGGAGAATGAAAGACTCATGATAAGAAGTTATTACCTTACCATGAATACTTAGAGACTTTGGTGAAGGAATTTCGTCGAATTGACTTCTTTTATCTGTCCGGATTAAAGAATAAGTTTGCGGATGCCTTAGCCACTCTAGCATCCATGGTAGATATCCCTAAAGATGAAATTGTAACTCCTCTCATTATCGAGTCACGGAAAGAGCCAAAATTTGATCAGCCCAAACAAGGGAGGTTATTTCCTTGTTCGTGGTCAAGATTTAAATTTATAAAACTACTCGTGCTTGTAACCTCAATTCGTTGGAAAAGTGATTTATGCACGGGTGTCGATCCACAGGGACTAAAGCCTAAGTTATGAGAAACTAAAGTGAATTCGATTTTAGTTAAGCGAACAATCTTTGATTTGAGAGTGGTTGTTTGTTTAAACTAAAGAATATGAAACAAATAATAGAAAGTAGAAAGTCTTGGGTTGTCGAATCCACTTAACTCACATCAATCGCATTCATAAATTGTTTAGGGTTTATGCATATCCATGGTAGTGGTGATTTAGACTACAAGAATAAACCATCCAAAATAACCATGTGTATATGAATTAACGATGGATCATCCCTTTAAGGCATGGACTGTCAAACGAGAATGCACAATCCATCCAAGTAGGGCATAACCATCTTACTTCACATACACATGTTCGACAAGAACCATTGTATAACAAATATAATTGAAATCACAGAAAACAATCATATTAATGGATGAAAACATTTAAAACCAAATTGCATTAAAGCAAGATTCTCAAAGTTATACAATCACCATAAACATATACAAAACCCAAATCCAAACCTTACGAATACAAATGAATGGAGAGAAGCTTCATCTTTAACCCAAGAGAGAAACCTAGCCTTCCATGGTTGGAGGAGAGTTGTCACAGCTCTTCCTTCCATCCATGTGCAACCAAGAATCCCTTGAGAATGAGAGAGAAGAGAGAAAGAGAGTCTAGCCTAGGTCTAGCCTCCAAAAGATCCAAGATCCCCTCTAAACAGGCTTAGAGGGTGTCTTTATAGTGTACCAAGACTCCCCCTCTGATAAAACTACCAAAAATAGGCTGAAAATAGCTTAAAAGTCGAAAACACGCTTCCCGAGGAGCCTCCTATCAATAGGCTTGAGCCCCCTATCGATAGGATTGACCCCTTATCGATAGGGTAGCTTTCAGCTACAAAATTTCGACCCGAGAAGGCACCTATCGATAGGGCACTTTGAAACTCATCATGAACCTCCCCAATTCAGAAACTAGACATCCCAAGCTTTCTAACGATAGGTCGTACGTCGAAATCGGAGTCCGGATGAGGGAGATATGACCATTTGAAGTTGGAAGTTTTCGTCGGGAAAAAACTGCACAACTCTAAAAGTCTCCAAATGGCTTCTAACACTTTTCTATCAACTTTGGCACATTAAAGCCATCTCATACCATCCTCCTATCATGCAATCCACCTTGAGCCAAGCTCCTAGCATGCATAGCTCTCTCACTTGATCTCCAAGAGCTCCAAAATGGAATATTTGGCGGGTTTTCCAACAAAAAACACAGAACACACATTAACACTAAAACTAACTAAATCAAAGTACTTACGGTGTAAATCCATCGAAATTAGCCTCCAAATGCAGTAAAACGAAGCATAATTGTGACGCAATCACACCCTTCAACTTTGACTTTGCTAGTCCCTAGCAAACACTGAAACAATGAAAACTAGAAACAACAAAAATTAAACTATCAAAGGAAACAAATTAAGTAAAAGACACTTTCGCAGGGAATCGCAATTGCATTTAGCGTATGCAATAAACCTTTAAACCCCTAGGTTCCCCCTAGTAGACGAGTTATAGTCTCGTGAGGGTTTGCAGAAATGACACCCACGAACATGATAATCTCAGTATATCCCCCTTATTCACAAAGATCAAGAAAAACATATTTCAACACAATGGGCATGCTAAGCAATCTAACTACTCATAAGTCATGAAATGCATTGAGCTAACACTACATAAGCAAACTCTTTGTGTAGTGAAGTGAAATCACGCGATCATATTCTGAACCATCAAATGATCATGCTTAAATGAATGAGAAGGATAAACAGAAGAATGAAGAGAATGACAACTGAGAGATAAGATACAAAAGATAAGAAAACAAAGAAAAATAAAATCACTATGGAAAAAAGTTTCAGAATGAATGGGGAATGAGAACAGAACTAACACACATATGCATAATAGATGGTAAAGATGCAACACAATCCAACATAAGCAATTCATGGAATCAAATAGGACTTTATTTGCTCAATAATGCCTTTTGGTTCAAGGATGGAAAACAAAAAGACATGTGATGGTTTAAAAACATGGTTTAGGTTCTCTACCCAACCATCACATACACAAAACCTAAAACAAGACAAGACACACATAAACTACTTTAAAAACACAAAAAAAATCATAACTTACACAACCCAACCCCCAAGGACTAAAAACAATGTACCAAGCTCTATAGCAGAATTACTGAGTTCAAAGAAGATTGGAATATAAAAGTTTCTCGGGTTTTTATTTTTGCTGCATCATTCATTTTTGAACTTTTATTTTTTACACACCCTCTAACTTGAACTGAGCTTTATATTTTCAACTTTGAGAGGGGTAATACACAAGTAAACTTTTTTTTTTATTTCTTATTTTCCTTCTTTCTTTCTTTTCATTTTTTTTCCGAAGATACATTATTCAACCCTTTCATTACCCATATTACCAATTCCAATTCCTTTTCAAAGAGAAACTGCTCAAAACTGAGACATGGCACACAAAACACCAAAACACAGAAATAAGACTTAGAGATTCGAAAACGACTCTCCAACCAAGAATTGATTCGCCTAACCTCTACCCTTAGGCTCCCTAAGCTGGCCAAGAAAATGAAACTTGAAGGCTCAAATTAGGTGCGAATGACAATTTGATATGAAAGAATTTTTTAAGCTCAAATAAACGAAAATGACCTATAATCCTTTTCCATGACTTACAAAGGTTTAAATAATGCGCAACAAAACTATCTATCATGCAAATGCTAAACTAACATAAAAATGGACGTGGAATGAATAGATAAGAAAGAAAAAGGAAGATAAAATAGAATTTTCACATGGAGACAAAAGGTAAAATATGGAGACAAAAGGTGAAGAATGAAACACAAGTAGACAAATTTAAGCAAGGCACTCTTTGGCTCAGAAAATATCATGAATGATTCGTGCATGTGCGATTCGGAAATTCACCTACACCTATGCATAAGTTCAAAACAAACCATAACTCAGAGATTTGTAGACTTATAAAAGCATACACATATATATACAAGTTCAAAAATCACTAAGTGCTTAAGGGAATGACTAAAATTGTTCAAAATTTTCCAAAAATTGCTTATTCCTCCCCCCCAACTTAAATCATGCATTGTTCTCAATGTATGTAAATCACAATAGAGCATGACAGATAATATGTAAAAGCGAAAGGAAGAAATCAAATTAGAAACTCAAATCGAAAGTGTTCCTTCTCCTTTGGTCTCCTTCCGAAAATAAGTTTCCGTTTTACATTTTTAGCCGGTGAAAGCTTCAATTGACATAACAAAAACTTAGTTAAAGAATTTGATTGAAGAGTAGGGAGCATTAGGGAAAATAACTTACCTTTAGGCCTCCAAGGTATGATGCCTAAGAAGAGTGTGGACTCAAAAAGTTTATTAATCGTTGAAATAGTAAGGTCCACACAAATATTATCAAATTGAGGCGGGCATACATAAAATGAATCAAAGCATGCAGTATATGGTAATGCCTCTTCAACCTCTTTCCCTAATTTCCCAACACTTCCGGGCTCACTAATCTCTTCCATCTTTCTCTCACTAGTAAGCTCCTCTTGCCCATTAAGTTCTACCACCTCGGGGACTCTAAACTCATCTCCTATTTCATTTTCACTAGACTCCCCCCCAACTTTAGTATCTGTGACCGCCTCACTCCTTAAACTCATATCAGTGTTTACTTCCTCAAGGTGTTGAGGGTATTGCGAATGAGAAGTCCCATCCACAATGGGGTTATGCTCGGGTTGACTTGGAAGCCTACCCTCCTCATGACAACTAAGAATTGTCGTGATCTGCCCCACTTGTTGCTCTAATTTAGCTATGGACTGAGAATGAGAAAGAAGAAGTTGACTATCAGCCTCTATATTCTTTAAAGCATTGAGAACCTTGTCCTCAAAGTCAGAACTCCCTTGGGGTTGGTCTGGTTGGGGTTGAGTGACACTTTGGTACTGAGATTGGAGATGGGGAGGCATATAGGATTTATCAATATTGGACTCCTCCTAACAAAAATTTTCCCTAGATTGTTGGTAAAATTGACTGCTTAACCCTTGAAAGGGTTGAGACCACCACAAGTTAGGGTGACTCTCCCAATCTGAATTGAAAGAATTAAAATAAGGGTCATTCCAAGAGTTAGAGTACCCTTGGGTTGCATTTACCTGATCCTGAATGAACTCTGGGTATTGATTAGCCAAAGGACAAGAGAAAGTGTCATGGCTTATGTTCGCGCAAATCCCACAGACCTCATTAACAGGAAAATGAGGTATCCTAGGTAGTTGGCCTTGAGCGGCAAGCAATTGATCCAATTTCTTGGACAATGTTGCCACTTGTTGATTCATCAAAAAATTATTATCGACCTCATACACACTTCCTTTCTTAGGTAGATTGAAGGACAAAGACAACTTCCTAACTAGATGTAATGCAAGAGATGCAGTACCACTAAATAAAAAGAAAAAGAATAAGAAAAAGGTGAGAAAGAACTCCCCTCGATCTCGATTGCTAATCTTTACGCGGTCCTATCCAAATTTTTGGCACCTGGGCAATTAAATTTAGCGATTGGCCTTATGGCCTTAGCGCGCAAAAATCCCGATTAGAAACCTATAAAACAAACAATCTAGGAAGAGGGAAGTGGAAGGTTAGTAGCAAAAGGAAAACAAAAACCTAAAAAGATAAAAGAAAAGAAAAGAAAAATTCCTAAAACTATAACTAAAATTGAAATCACTATAGTTCCTATAACCGTGCTATAGTCCCCGGCAACGGCGCCAAAATTTGATCAGCCCAAACAAGGGAGGTTATTTCCTTGTTCGTGACCAAGATTTAAATTTATAAAACTACTCGTGCTTGTAACCTCAATTCGTTAGAATAGTGATTTATGCACGGGTGTCGATCCACAGGGACTAAAGCCTGAGTTATGAGAAACTAAAGTGAATTCGATTTTAGTTAAGCAAACAATCTTTGATTTGGGAGTGGTTGTTTGTTTAAACTAAAGAATATGAAACAAATAATAGAAAGTAGAAAGTCTTGGGTTGTCGAATCCACTTAACTCACATCAATTGCATTCATAAGTTATTTAGGGTTTATGCATATCCATGGTAGTGGTAATTTAGACTACAAGAATAAACCATCCAAAATAACCATGTGTATATGAATTAACCATGGATCATCCCTTTAAGGCATGGACTGTCAAACGAGAATGCACAATCCATCCAAGTAGGGCATAAACCATCTTACTTCACATACACATGTTCGATAAGAACCATTGTATAACAAATATAATTGAAATCATAGAAAACAATCATATTAATGGATGAAAACATTTAAAACCAAATTGCATTAAAGCAAGATTCTTAAAGTTATACAATTACCATAAACATATACAAAACCCAAATCCAAACCTTACGAATACAAATGAATGGAGAGAAGCTTCATCTTTAACCCAAGAGAGAAACCTAGCCTTCCATGGTTGGAGGAGAGTTGTCACAGTTCTTTCTTCCTTCCATGTGCAACCAAGAATCCCTGGAGAATGAGAGAGAAGAGAGAAAGAGAGTCTAGCCTAGGTCTAGCCTCCAAAAGATCCAAGATCCCCTCTAAACAGGCTTAGAGGGTGCTTTATAGTGTACCAAGACTCTCCCTCTGATAAAACTACCAAAAATAGGCTGAAAATAGCTTAAAAAGTCGAAAACACGCTTCCCGAGGAGCCTCCTATTGATAGGCTTGAGCCCCCTATCGATAGGATTGACCCCCTATCGATAGGGTAGCTTTCAGCTACACACTTTCGACCTGAGAAGGAACCTATCGATAGGGCACTTTGAAACTCATCATGAGCCTCCCCAATTCAGAAACTAGACATCCCAAGCTTTCTAACGATAGGTCGTACGTCGAAATCGGAGTCCAGATGAGGGAGATATGACCATTTGAAGTTGGAAGTTTTCGTCGGGAAAAAACTGCACAACTCTAAAAGTCTCCAAATGGCTTCTAACACTTTTCTAATCAACTTTGGCGCATTAAATCCATCTCAAACCATCCTCCTATCATGCAATCCACCTTGAACCAAGCTCCTAGCATGCATAGCTCTCTCACTTGATCTCCAAGAGCTCCAAAATGGAATATTTGGCGAGTTTTCCTACAAAAAGCACAGAACACACATTAACACTAAAACTAACTAAATCAAAGTACTTACGGTGTAAATCCATCGAAATTAGCCTCTGAATGCTGTAAAACGAAGCATGATTGTGACGCAATCACCATCCTATTGTTGTGTCATACAAGAAAAGGAGTCGAATGATGGAAATCCGTGGTATTACGACATCCAGCAGTTTGTAGAGAAAGGGGAGTACCCGAAAGAAGCGTTATCCATAGACAGGAAAACCATAAGGAGGTTAGCTAGCCAATATATTCTGTGTGGAGGGAAGCTGTACAAAAGATCATATGATGGGATGCATCTGTTGTGCGTCAGTGAACAAGAAGCGGAAAGAATAGTGTTAGAGGAGCATGAAGGGGTTGGGGCTCCACATATGAACGGATACATGTTGGCCAAGAAGATCTTAAGATTAGGATATTATTGGTCGACCATGGAGAGGGATTGCCATTTACGTGTCAAGAAATGTTACAAATGTCAAGTGTTTGCAATTGGAAAGCATCAACCCTCAATGCCTCTCACTACCATGTCTTCTCCATGGCCATTTGCAATATGGGGCATTGACATCATTAGCAAGGTAACCCCCGTAGCATCGAATGGGCATGAGTACATCCTAGTTGCTATAAACTATTTCACCAAATGGGTAGAAGCTGCGTCCTACAAGACATTGAATGCAAAACAAGTAGCGAAGTTCATACAGAATAATATCATCTACCGATATGGAGTGCCCCACGAGTTCATCTCTGATAGTGGACAGTATTTTCGAAAAGAAAACCGAAGAACTCTTGCAGAAGTATAGTATCAAGCATCATCGCTCATCTCCCTATAGACCGCAGACAAGTGGGGCCGTCGAAGCAGCAAATAAAAATCTCAAGTCGATTCTAAAGAAGGTATGAAGAGTTAGCTCTACTGGGTAAGGAACTGGTATGAAGAGTTAGCTCTACTGGATAAAATGCGATTGAGAGCGCTTTACCATATTCAAGGGTATCAAAGAAGAATAACCAAGGCATTTGGCAAGAAAGTGAAGAACTGAGGTTTGAAGAAATGGGATTTGGTATTAAAAGAAATTCAAGCACCGATACATGACCCGCGAGGAAAGTTCAAGCCAACATGGGTAGGTCCTTACATCATTAGAGAAATACTGTCAGGCGGAGCAGTGAAGATTTTAGACATTGACGGAAATGAATTCTCTCAACCTACCAATTTAGATCAATTGAAGAAGTACCACATATAAAAAAAAAAAGTGGACTTCTTCAATCTGATTTATGAACTACGAAGACCTGATTCCCCAAATATCACAATGAGTTAAAGAAAATTGGCAAAAAGAATTGCATCAAGGACGGGGATACATAGGCAACCCATAAAGTTACTTTGGGTACGGTCTATTTCTTGTAAAAACATCAAGAGTTTAGTTCATTTGTAATTATTAAGGGATATTCGTTGAGATTTTAATAAAATTGATATTTATTCATCCATGAAAGGAGGAAACCTTTCGAAGGTTTTATTACATGTCATATGTGTCCATAATTCTTTATTTCTTATAATTCTTACATCCATTCTAAAAATTAAAAAAAAAAATCCGTAATCTACTCTAAGTCCTCCTCGCTCTGCGGGCTTGGGCTTCATCTTCATTCATTGTAAGGCACGCGAGTGATTGGTCTTTGAACAAAATTGTCATTCTCAATGACTTGCACCTGCCAAGAAATAGGTGGCAAATGAGGAGCAGAAGATGAAGACTCACCATCATCATGAGTCGCAGCAGCTGTAGAGTGAGAAGCATGCCCTCGGACTCGACGACCTTGCCGAAGGAAGGGATATGAGAAACATTTTTAGAGAGAAGGGATAAAGCAACCAAGAAAAAAATTCAAAACCTCAGTAGGTGGAAACCTTGACACCAATGGACGCATCAGAAAGTGCTGACAGAATGTGCGATAATCCCCATGCTGATGATAAAAAGCATTTGCGAATACACCAGCCATGGCATCCGCTAAGGCATGGCTGTCAAACTATCAGCATGCCTCATAGAGGAAATAGGTGCATGAGGCAGACGAGCACTAGAAAAGACCTGATGACGTACTCTCTCCCCAAGGTACCAATATCTACCAGAAGGCCCCTCAAATAGGATTCTCTTGTGCGACATCTCAACCACAGAACCAAGCTGAGCATACATAGTACCTTTCCAATGGTACCAAGGGTCCCATCTCACCTGAAGATAACACGTGTTAGAGAAAATATTATGGGAAGATAGTTGAAATAAAGGTGGTTACCTTGTCAGGACGCATCCCTACAAGAAAGGCGCGGCTATAGGCATAGTCATGCCTGTGGGTACCAGTACCCTCTCTCCGATTTGGGGCATATCTAGCAAGAATAGGCCAAACCTGATTATCAGCAGCAATAGTAGGGCAATTCAGGCGAAGGTACTCGTAAGCCCATACCTGTAGAAAAGACTGTGATGTCAGAGATAGGTAAAGAAGAGCTCGAATTATCATAAATAGGTATTCGTACCTCCCAGACGAACCCCATGCCTCCAAAGTCGGTGCATATTCCTCGAGACCGACAGCTCATAGTCCTATACATCGTGGCCAAGGCAACGCCACACCAGTCATATTAAGAGATGGTATCAATGTTCTCCAAGCTCGCAAGGAAGCCTAGTGGGGCTAGATCAGCAGTGCCAGCAAAGAGAGTGCATGACAGTACGTATAAGAGGAAAACCCGTATGATGTGATCAGAATCATGCCCCTCCTCTTCAGACATGTTACTAAATATAATTAGGATGGTACTTCGGCGAACCAACTTCTTTACGATGTCGATGTCTGCTCCTCTAAGATGAGTGTCCAGATAGATTAAGTTGCTGCTTACATCCCCATAGAAATCCAAAGGGCGACCCCCAATGGAAAGCCCAGTGATCATAGTAAAGTCAAGTGGGGTCATGGTCATCTCCCCAAACTCAAAGTAAAAAGTATTGGTGGTGTCCCACCACAGTTCAGATAAGGCCATGAGAGCCTGCCTATCCATGGATTCAATCCAAAGAGAATTAATGAAGTCCCCAAAGCCTATCCTCCTGATTGTTGCCTTAGTTAATGGCTGGAGGGTGTCCATTTTAGCCCACCATGTGACTATGCCATGTAAGGAGGACCGAGTCCTAATGTCAAAATCTGGCTGCAAAAAATAAGGATTAATGGATTAGAGGTATAAAGGTGAGTTATGTTAATTCTTTAAATCAAAAGCACCAAAAATTAACCCATAAAATGATACATTTTCAAAAGTGTTTATACTTTATTTCTCAAAGCTTGATTTATTGATTGTACACACTTTATGTGCTAAACAATCTATTTTCAAAAAAAAATACCATAAGTCATTTTATGAATCAGTTTGTGTGCTTTTGATTTTATGTTATGAGTTGGCATAATCCATCAATATTCCATGTGATTCTTTTCATAAGAAATGTGTTGAATTGAAAACCCCAAGAGAATGGATTTTAAATAAAAACCTTGAATTGAGTACTTAGCATGAGTAAATTTTGAAGTAAAAACCACTTAAAAGTCAAGACATTTAAGTGAATAGTGTTTTGAGTGAGAAAATAAGCTAAGTACCAATTCATGGAAAATTTTGGATATATGCACACTTGAACTGTGTTGAAAATTTTTCATGATATGAAAAATTATTTTTGAAAACATTTGGAAAAGCATGACATGATGAATTGCTTTGAAAATTGAAAATTGCCCCCTTTTGGGCATTTTATCAAACACTTAGTGTGCATATATTTGAAATAAGTTATGAAAACTTGTCATGATACTTTAAAAGTATCCAAATGATGTTTGAAACATATTTGAGTCATGACATGAAGAATTTGAATTGAAAAATCAAACTTTAAGTTCTCTTGGGAATTTTATCAAACACTTGGTGGGCAACATTTCAAGCTTGTGAAGCTAGTGAAATGGGGCTCCCAAACTTTTTCAAATACAAATTTCATGAATATAAGTCATCAAGCAATATCCAAAGATCAATATTGAAGCATCTAGTTATTAAAAATTCAAAAGAAATGCATGGAAGGTGAGCTTACCTCTTGTGTGGTGTGGATATAGGATAGATGGGTTTGGGGCTCCAATAGCAAGCTTGTGTCGTTAGGATCATGTGATGGTGCCTTGTAATTCTTCATCTTCATATAAGGATACTTTGAGGATTCATTACTCCTCTTTGCCATGACTATGAGTAGTGGAGGAGCTTGAGAAAATGGATATGTGTGGATGTGTATTTGGGTTTTGGATCCCAAATTTGGAATACAAGGATGAAATCCTACATTTTGATTCACAAATTGGGGTGAGTAGCAACACTAGAAGTGTTTGGAGATTGAATTGGATGGAATGAAATCAAATTTGATGGATTTTTGCAAGAAATTGGAAATTCTAGAGAGAGAAAGTCTCAAAATTGGGGAGAAGATGAAGTGAATGAACAATTTGGGGCTTGATAGCCTAAAAAGTGGATAAGTGGCTCGGGTGGCCGTCCACTAGGGGATGGCTGGCCGTCCACCTTGGACGGTTGGCCATCCTCAAGTGGATGGTCATCCAATTTCAAGCCCTAATTTGAATTATTTTGGGCCTTTTGAGGCCCATTTAGCCCATTTGGCCCATTTTTGACCCATTTTGGCCTATTTTGACTAATTTTCTTTCAAAGTTTGATTTAGGAAAGTCCATTTGATTGAGATTGAAGATTATTTGATGTGTGGATAAGAAATGAAGAGAAGCTTGTGCATGCAAAGATAAGATTTGAGTGATTGTGAATAGGAAAGTTCACATAAAATGATAAGTTTTTGGTTGAAAACCATGAGATATGAAAGTAATGTATGAACAAGGTTGGTAATCATGGAATGGTTACTAGCACAAGTGAAAAGATGAGATTTTAAAACCCATGAAAGGATTGAAGAGATAAGATAGCCCATGGAGAGTTTGTAAATGAGAAAAGCCCACTTTGGAGGCCCAAAACAATAAAGGTTGTGTGGATTGCATGAGATGTGAAGAAATACGCATGAAATGTATATGAGAATAATGTCAAGTGATATTGATAATGTTGTGGAGTGCATGCGAAGTATTGGAAGTGTATGTTGGACTTCCAAAAGGACTGCGATCCCTCAAGATCATTGGAAGTGTGTGTAGGACTTCCAAATTGGAAATATGTGTGAGATTTCCTCTTAAGATAAGATAACCGAAAGTGTGTGTAGGACTTCCAAAATTGGAAATATGTGTGAGATTTCCTCTTAAGATAAGATGATTGGAAGTGTGTGTTGGACTTCCGAAAGGACTGCGGTCCCTCAAGATCATCGGAAGTGTGTGTTGGACTTCCAATGATAATCAATTGGAAATATGTGTAAGATTTCCTCTTAAGATAAGATTAATGGAAGTATGTGTGTGACTTTCAAGAAGACTGCGGTCTCCCAGGATAAGATTATTGGAAGTGTGTGTGTAACTTCCAAGAAGAGTCGTAGACTCTTAAGATAAGATGATTGGAAATATGTGTGTGATTTCCAAAAAGGACCGCGGTCCCCCAAGATTATCGGGAGTGTGTGTAGGACTTCCAAAGATGATGATTTGATCGAGGTTTGTGAGTAATTAATTTGATTATCCTTCTTTTGTTGTGGCAGAAATGGGATGTCATTTTATTTCGTTGATATTCACTGGCGAAGCCATGAACATCAACGAGTGGCTTCTGTAGACATCCATTTTTTACCATGGGAAGGGTCATTAATGGTTGCCTGTGATTTGAGGCGAAATAGGGTGTCAAAACCCTAAGTTGCCAGTTTTACCCTTGTGAGTAGTTAGATAGAGGTCATTATCGCATGTAGGTTTTTAGGTCAGATTGAGTCGGTTCTTCTTGCATTTAGTTTTTAGAGAGTCTAGGAACATCCCTGTAAAATTTCATAGCATTCTGAGCAAAGCTTAATAAAAAATAAGGCCTTTTGTGACTTAAAGGGCAGTACTGTCCTTTGAATCACAAAAGCTCTGAATGACTGTCGATCTTGTCTCGAATGGTCTCAAGGCTTTGGCATGGATATTTAAGGTTTGTTTGGTAGCTAAGTTGATCAGTGGCAAGGTCTGTTGAGCCTTCTGGCTCATGTTTGGCTCTTGAGGCCCAAAGGCCCCTTTTGAAGCTCATAATTAGGGTTTCAACCTGGGAACGACCGGGATTCGATCTTTTTATCAATTCAAAGGCTTCAAAACACTTTCTTAAAATGTTTTAAAACTTGTTTTGAGAAGAAGAAATGATTTTGAAAGCGATTGGCTAGCAGATTTTAAAACCCTAATTTGGGCCTGGCAGGCCCTAAACAGCTTATCAGTAAACTTTTCCCTAAAACTTTGACTTCGGTCAATGTATTTTCACTTCAAACACTTCTTAAAACATGGAGAATCGAATCACGATCGTTTTGGCGCTTGAATCGTCGAATTTGGACTTGAAACGGGCTCGAAAAGCTGAAAAAAAACAGAAACCGAGTCGAAACGGGCTGAGATAGGCCCAAATAGGGAAAAATTGGGCTACAGCCTCGATGGCCGTCCACCAAAGGAGGGCCAACCGTCCCAAGGTGGTTGGCCACCCAAGCCAATAGCCTATACCTGCTATTTTTCAGTTTTTTTAATTTCTGGGACTTTGCCAAGTGTCTAGCTCGACCTTGGGGACTTTGGGACGAATTAGAAAACCTTGGAAGGCTGTATTAGAGCCCTTGGATCATTCCTAAGAGATTTAAACTCAGCCATTGATCAATTTCAAGCTTCCCTATAAATAGAGAGCCCTGAAATCAGTTTTAACACATCTCATAAGGCATTTAAAGAGCCAAATTGGTAGAGTAAAGCCTCAAGGCATTACACCAACCCCCTAAGCAACCTTAGTTGCATCTTTGAAGTCCTTGGAGTTTGAAGAAAAGGCTAGAAGCAAAGGTGAAGAAAGCCAAAGAAAGGTTAGTATAATTAGTCATTGTTTTTTTTTTGAGTTTGCGTATTTCTTCTTCTTCTTCTTTTCTTTCATTCTTCTTTTATGTTCATATCATGCTAGGGATGGGTACCTAAGTTGGGTATTCAAAGGTTAGAGGTTAGTTGCATATAGGATAGTTAGTATGTAAATCTTTTCATAAGATTTTGCATATCAAGTTTGGTTGTTTCAAAATAAGTTTTGCATATAGGGTTTTAGTCTTTATACATGTTAGCACTTTTTTAGTATTATTTTGGTGAATTAATAATGTTGTTAAAGCCATTTAAAGTATGTATTCAAATCTATGCAGATTTGATTATCCACTTTAATATTACTTAATCACCATTTTTAAATCACTTTTTGAATAGTTTTGCATATGGTAATCTTAGTATATCATATTAGGTTGCATATTAGATCATTTATACATCTTTTTATTCATTATTTTCTTGAGTTTTAATTCATTTTAGAATCACTTTCAAATCTGTCCAAGGTTTAAAAGTGACTTTAAAGTAGATTAAAAGTCATTTTTAGAATCCAAACTAACATAGAAACATACCTAGGTTCACATAGATAACTTAGATTGCATTTAGGACATTTTTCATGCATTGTTTATATTCTCCATTGCATATTTAGTGTATTTTCTATAAATTCCACCATGCATAATGTTAGTATTTTAGGTATTTAGAGTAACCTAGGACTAGTTAGAGACCATAGGATTAGGGGGGTTACTTAACCCCACTTAGAACTGTCTTTTGTTGTAAGAACTATAATAGCAATTGAGTTCTACCTAATTTAGGAGTCTACTTCGAGTAAAATTCTAAAGAAAGTGATTTTGAAAGTGTTTAACTTGGAATGAAATTCCCTCTTTCGATCAAATTCAAACTCTCGAAGCTAGAGTCCTAGATAAGATAGAATTCTTTCGACTATGTGGTTCGTTACAATAGGAGAGTCCTAGGTAATCGAACTACGTGGACTTTGATTCTTATCAAGAAATTGGTATGGTACGTAGGCAGTCTATAGGGAGCAAGTCCAATCTTAGGTTGACTATGAGTCTCCTTAGGTCCTAAGGATTGTGTATACTTTTTGTATTATCTATTAGTATTATTATTATTATTATTCATATTTTGTGGTTGATTAGATGATTAGATTTGCTCTTATAAGACTTTGATAAAGCCCAAATTTAATTAGGAGACCTTTAATTAGGGTGAGGTGGGTGCCTATAAGGAGTTCCTTAGAACTTTCCCACTTCATAACCTAGCCCCCGAATCCAACTTTGATTCGAAGACCACACTTTTCCAAAATATGGGGTCATTGTTTTATTCAAAATAAAACTCTTTTTTATGGCTTCCTTATTCCTTAAAAATAAGGTGGCGACTCCCAATTTTTTGCAAACACTAATCCTTTTTCAAAACCCAATCTTGAGTGGATATAGAGAAGGATAAATGTGGATAATAGAGAAGGGTAAATCGATACGGATAAAGATCATCCACAATCCACAATGATTCAAAAGTGAACGGCCTCCCAATCCGAGATGGCTAGTTCACAGGCCCGCACAAAGATTACTTCCTAACCATAAGGCCCACAAATGGGCGCAACAAACCTGGTAACAAAACACTACAATGGGCCTGTGCACAGGAACAAAGAAGGGATAAGGACTATACCTTTGGCAACTACCCCAACCTTTAGGACACTTTCTTTATGGGTTAAGAGTATTCATTGAAGGTGTAGACCTAAGAATCCTACTCTAGACCATGGGCCTAAAGCCCACACGAATCTCATTTTTAATCTACAAGGCCCACAAACGGTCTAAAAGTTTAGGCTGAATGCCCACACACCAATCTCATCTTCTAAGGCCCACTAATAAACAAAATGATTTGGACAGCATAACACTACCAAGGCCTGCATGCCAGACTAAATTCTATCTCTAGAATCTAAAGAAAATTGGGCAGCGTAACGCCTCTTTGGGCCTAAGACCCAACAACATGTAGGATGCTACATCTCTCACCGAACACCTTAACTTTTGGGGGCACTTTCCTTACAAGTTTGGGGTATTCGATGAGAGACATAGGCCCACAGGCCTAGGGTCTTAAGGGTCCTACACACATCATGATCAAAGGATCACAGAACTGGAGGGTCAAACTGGCAGCATAATAGTACAACAAAGTATGTGATAAATGCGTAGGTATTTGTCCTACAAGAGCTTTTTATATGTACTAATACAGGGTAGGCTGACTGTCCTTTACTCGCTCGGTCCAATCGATATACCTAACCACATGTGACATCAGGAATGCCGCGTGGGTCCAACAGTACGTGATTGATCCGTTTGATATACCCGAGGGTACGTGGCGAGAAGGGTGATGGCTTTCGCATACATGGAACCCGAGAGTCAAAGACACCGGGCCCAAGGCTAGGCTCATCGTTGGCAAGGATACAACGTCCTAAACATGCAAAGTCAATACGCACTCAATGTAGAAATCAAAGTCAAGCAGTCATGCAAATGCAAGTGGTTGATTTTATTAATTAAGAAATTGAAAAGCCCAAAAATAATTAATTGGAGTTTAGCCCTCGACATTCCCCAGTGGAGTCGCCAAACTGTGAACCCGCCAAAACTGTCGGCTCTTTTGTTTTAGAATTGGATTCACTATCATCATGGATTGTAGATAATTCATTATCCTTCTCTATTTATCCTTCTATTTCATCTACATGTTTATCCTCCTCTATTATCCATTCAAGATCATCCAATCCTAATCATCATTCTTTATTGTGGGAGTCCACTTAGATTGGGTTTTGAAAAAGAAAAGGAGTTTGATAAAAACTGGGAGTCGCCACCTTATTTTTAAGGAATAAGGAAACCATAAAAAAAGAGTTTTATTTTTAATAAAACAATGACTCTATATTTAAGGAAAAGCAAGTCTTCGAACCAAAGTTGGATTCGGGGGCTAGGTTATGAGATAGGAAGGTTCCAGAACGCATCCAATAGACACCTATCTCACCCTAATTAAAGGTCTTCTAATTACTTTTGAGCTTTATCAAAATCTTATCACAACAGTCCTATTATCTAATCAACCACAAAAATATGAATAATAATAATAATAATAATAATAATAATAATAATAGATAATAATAAATAAAAGAAAACACAATCCTAAAGACCTTAGGAGACTCACAGTCAACCTAAGATTAGACTTGTGCCCTATTGGCTGCCTACGTTCTTTACCAGTGTCCTAATAAAGATCAAAGTCCGTCGTAGTTCGAATACCTAGGACTCGTCCTAAGATAGGGAACTACCTTCAATTATCCTTTAAGATCTACTTAGAATTCTAATCTGAAGAGACCTCTTATTCAAACACAATTCTTTCTCAAAAACAGTTCTTTTTAAAATACAACTCTTTTCTTATCCAAATACCTTTCAAGAGAGTCTCTTCTAGACTAAAATTATAATTAAACCAAAAATTGACTTTTAAGGATAATCCCTTATCTCAAGGGAGTTCTAGGGAGGTAGGACACCTCACCTATGTCCTTAGATACATTTCCTACTTGTTTCTAACTACCAAAGGGAATCCAAACATATTTCTATATTCGAATAACAAGAAAACGAACAAGAAAATCTACCATGAATGCAAATGTGACCCTAATTATTTCTAAGTTGTCCTAAATTTGATTTCTAACCTAAATGCCTAAAAATACATTAAACTAAAGTGATTAAAGGATGTTTAAGTTGCTGGACAGCAACTTGAACATACATAAAAACACCTTAATGTAATGCCAAAGTATGCAAAAAAAAAAAATACAATCCTAATAACAATGCATGCTTTCTACAATGCAAATATGCAATAGTTGACTAAAAACCATACTTTCATGCTTTAATATGAACATATACCATCATTAAATCACAAGGGAAGAATCATACCTTCGCAAGCTCCCTCGAACCATTAAACATTGAACCACATAAGCCCAATATGCATACAAAGATACTTATCCATATTAAATCATAAAAGATCAAGTTTTAAATCTATCGAACACATATAAATGCAAAGACTCGCTATATGACTAAAGAAATAACTAAACCATCTTAAAGCATGCTTAAAACATATGTGAAAACACTCTTTTTGACACAAAATATGAAATCATGCATTCTCATGTAGAGTCATAAGCCAAGACATGTGATGACACATAAATATCACATCTTTATATTAAAAACAGCAACTTTAACATCCTAGCGTACATTCTAGGCAAAAATTAACTGAACAAAAATCGCCTAAGACATGCTTCTATCATTCATACAATACTTACCATGCTCCTAAAATGAGAAAAACACAACTTTTATATGCAAACATGAACCTATGACTCTAAACATGCCAAATAGACTCAAAACAATCTAATATGCAATAGAACATGCTAAACTATATGCAAACATTAAGATATTTAATCCTAAACATACATGCGTGATATAAACACTCATCCCTAACCTAACTCATGCATATAACTAGAAGAAACTAAAGCATACATGCTGCAAAAATTCAAACTACTCTAAATAAACTAATTCCTAACTATGTTATACAAAACTCAATCTTAAGCACAATGGTGTATTCAAACTAACCTTTTGCTTTCTTTCTTCTTGCTCCTAGCCTTCTTCTCCAAGCTTCAATGGCCTCCAAATTCGTAGCTAGGGTTCTAGGGGGCTAGTTCAAGTACTAAAATCTCTCTCACCAAAGTTCATCCCTCCTCCACTGATTTATAAGTGGTGTATATATAGGAGAGGCTTCAATTTGATCAATGGCTCTCATTAAAACCCTAAGGAGTGATCCAAGGGTCTTAAATGAGTCTTCCAAAGTCTCCAAGGTCATGCACAACCCCCCAAGCTGATCCAGATAGAGTTTGGAAGAGTTTCAAGGGCTTAAAACACTCAAAAGCTGAAAAATTGGCGGAATAGGAGACTAGGCTCGGGTGACCGTCCACCCTAGGACGGTTGGCCGTCCACCATGGACAGCTGGCCTTCCCTAGGTGGTTGGTCAGTCGAGCTTTAGCCCATTTTTGCCCAATTTGGCCCATTACGACCCGGTTTCGACTTTTTTCGACTTTTTGGGCCGGTTTCAAGTCCAAATTCGACGATTCAAGAACCAAAACGACCGTGATTCGATTCTCCATGTTTTGAGAAGTGTTTGAAGTGAAAATGCATTGACCTCAGTCAAATTTTTAAGGAGCAAGTTGACCGATTAGTTGTTTTGGGCCTATCAAGCCTAATTAGGGTTTTGAAATCTGCTAACCGATTGCTCTCAAGATCGTTTTCACTTCTCGAAACAAGTTTTAGGAAACATTTAAATAAGTAGTTTAGTGCTTTTGAAGGCTTTGTTTTCATAAAAAGATCGAATTCTGGTCATCCTCGGTTGAAACCCTAATCTGAGCTTAAAAGGGTCTTTTGAGCCTTAGGAGCCAAACATGAGCCCAAAGGCTCAATGGACCTTACCACTGATCAACTTAGCTACCAAACACACTCTAAATATCCATGCCAAAGCCTCGAGACCATTCGGGACAAGATCGACAGTCATTCAGAGCTTTTATGATCCAAAGGACAATGTTGTCTTTCAAGTCACAAAAGACCTTATTTCCTATCAAGCCTGGCTCAGAATGCCATGAAATTTAGCAGGGACATTTCTAGATCTCTAAAAACTAAATGCAAAAAGAATTGACTCAATCCGACCTAAAAACCTACATGCGATAATGACCTCTAACTAACTACACAAAAGGGTATTATGAGCGACTTAGGATTTCGACACCCTATTCCACTTCAAATCATAGGCAACCATTCATGACCCTTCCCATGGTCAAAAATGGATGTCTACACTATGCTATGTACTAGACTCGATATCAGTTATGATGTAAGTGTTGTCAGCAGATATCAGTCTAACCTAGGTGAGTCACACTGGGTAGCAGTCAAGAGCATTCTTAAGTACTTAAGAAGGACTAAGGATTTGTTTCTTATCTATGGAGGAGATGAGCTCAAAGTTGATGGTTACACTGATTCAGACTTTTAATCAGATATTGATGATAGAAAGTCTACTTCTGGATATTTGTTCACCTTAAATGGTTGAGTGTTTAGTTGAAAGAGCTGTAAGAAGACTATTACAGTGGATTCCACTACGAAGGCTGAGTATGTAGCCGCCTAGGAAGCTGCCTAATAAGCTGTTTGGAAAATATTGAATTGTTCAATATTTTGTGTCTCATGAGAAGTCAAAACACATTGAAAAGCGCTTCCACATGATTCGAGAAATAATTGAGAGGGGAGATATCAGTATGTTAAGAGTAGCATCTGAGGATAACACTGCAGACCTACTAACCAAGGCTCTTACCCAAAAGAACTTGGATCGACATCTTGAGAAGATAAGTATGAGAAGCATGACTAATTGGATTTAGTGTAAGTGGGAGATTGTTAGAAGTATGCCCTAAAACCAATTGTTAGGTTATATTTAGGGAACATTATATTTCATTTTATTCATTTATGAAATAACTTATTTTATCATGTACACTTGTGTTTAATTACTATTCATGATAAAGTCCTTGGATAGCATGATAAGAGTCGTTTCTCAAGTGTTGAGATGAAGAGACTTACAATTTTCAAGAACATCTATCCTAAACTAGTTCCTAATCATAGGTTTATATATTTGGGAGATTATAAACCATTAAGCTTAGCACAGGTTATACTAGCTCCATTGGGAGGATGGTGAGTCTAATGCCATTTGTGTAGAGTACTATAGTAAACATGTGGGTACTTGTTAGAGAACAAGTACACCGAACGTGACCAATATGAGTATAGCTTATGGAATTCTATTTGCATGTCAAAAGCTACTCATGTGTATAGTCACACTTGTAATCCTTAGACTTGAGACACCACAAGTTATCTTACACATGCGTTATTAGAGTTTGATAGTATCTCGTACACTCTTAACCATCAGGATGTAATCGATATTCATTGGCTCTAGTAAGTCATGTATGAAGATAGGTAAGTGTGCAATAGGGAATCACCACTCTTAATATGAAAGGGTGAAAGTCAATGTTAATTCACAAATACTATCTCAATGAAGTCTTTGGCCAAAGCAATAGGAAACCAAGAAAATTGTTTTCAAGGGTTTACCTAATTGAGATTATATTTTGGTGAATTAGTAACACAATATTAAGTTAGGGTTTGACATGAATTCATACTAACTTAATCATGACATTGTATGGTGAAGGATTATCTATAGCACAAAGGGTTTATTTATAATTATATTCACCCACACCTAGGGTACGTCATGATATGTTGCTAGATGTCACTCATGACTAGTGAAGGCCTAATGATAAAAGTTATCATTAAGGGCAAAATTGGAATTGTTCCAATCGAACCATAAATAGAAAGTTTCTATTTTGGGAGACATGAGATGTCCCCTACCACTACTAGGTTGAGATGAACCCAATGGGTCACACACATAAGGGCATAAGTGAGTCTCTTGAATAAGTGAGAGGGGAATAATATTATTTATAATTAGTATGGTCCTTGTTATTAATTGTTAATAAGTAAGTGGCCAAATTATAAATACAAAGAATGTTTTCTATAAATATGTGATGATGGGTCAAGCTAGCACTAAGTAACCACTCATCATAAAAGAGAATGAAACAAAATTAGAAGGAGAAAACCCTAGGGCCGTGAGCCACTTACAGTGCTCTCTCTTTTTTAGCCATCCACCATTCTCTCTCTCCAAGCTTGCCACTTCTAAAGCGTTGTGAAGTTGCAAGGGTTCAAGAGGTTTTGTGCTCGTGTGGATACCATTGGAGGCTACCATACTTTTGGAGCTCAAGGATTCGAAGTTAGGCTTCGTCAAGGAACATCAAGTAAGCTTTAATTTATTGTTTATTTAAAGTTTTGATTCTTATCAACGTTTGAGAACATCCTTGGGATGATTATCATGGAAAAAAATTTGTTTGTTATTTTCGTTGCGTTTCTCTATGGTATTCTTGCACAAGAGCTTTACACAATATCTAAAGTCACTTATAAATTATTAGGGTATAGTTTGATTTGGATTAATGACCTAACACCTTAGTGTTATATTAGAATTAAATAATAAATCCTTAGTGAACCAATAAGGCATAATTATAACAACAAAAAAACAAAAGTTGGTTAGATATTGAATTAATGATTGGAATGTTTATTGGTCTTTATTTATTGGTCTTAGGATTAAGGTGAGCGTTGGCATTGGTAGATATTGCTTTATTGGGATTTTTGAATACATCAACTAAGGTAAGTGGAGTATAATACGACATGTTTTATAAATTACTTTTAGTAGCCCAATCAATTTCTATAACTGATTTTTATGAACTGAAATATGATTTTGAATTGATTTGTATATCCAAACTGAATTCCTTGTGATGAAATTAAGAGCCCAACAAAATTATAAATTTTTGTGTTTGATAGAAATTAGTTGCCAATATGATTATGATATCTGAAAGTTTGTTTGATTATGAAAATATTATGTCTTCATTATGAAAAACCACTCTTAGCTTAAGATTAATCGGTTAATCAATCATGATTAATACCTCCGTGATCAAACAATTAATACATATAAGAACTATGCAATAATTGAAGTAAAAACAGAGTAACAATCAAATGAACACCAAGATTTTACGTGAAAACTCTTTTGAAAAAAAACCATGGGAGAACAATTAAGCAATTCACAACAAAAAAGAGAGTTACAAAAACTATAACAACAAGAAGACTTTAATACCAAGCCTAATTGTACTCAAACCTCCTTCAATCCAAACTCTATGGATTCCCTTCTTCATAGCTTGCTTCACCACCAAATCCATGGCAAACACTATTGATTCCCATCCAAGAGCCATGATAATCCTTTGATCTCCAAAAGGAATTCTCATCAATGAAAGTAATTAATACATATAAGAACTATGCAATAATTGAAGTAAAAACAAAGTAACATTCACATGAACACCAAGATTTTACGTGAAAACCGAAAAAAATTACGGGAGTACAGTTAAGCAATCTGTTAGGGTTATATACAAAAAACCATACTTTTATATATTAGACCTCGGTATTTATTTATGAATGAATTCTGTTATTTCCATTTTAATGAGAATCTATATGAGCTATGTTTGCTTTATATTACACAACTAATGTTATGTATGTGTGTTTTTATTCTACATAGTAGATGATCTGGTGTGTAGAGTTCGGTTTACACATAGAAGATCAGATCATCAGTTCTTATAGGATATAAGCTTTTTTGTTCACAGTCTTAGATGAAGTTGGACACACCATCGATAAAATTGTAGCATAAGATTTTAGTAAGTCTGTCTTGACTATGAGGAATGGTTTAGTTCCAACTTCTTGTGCTGGTACACTTGAGTGTACTGAACGGGACTGTCTTGGGGTAATTGTTTTATACTGATATGTAAGACAATTAATACCTCATGGTTATTATGAATGCTTATGCTCTTAATTCCAAAATATTTAATAGGCATATACATTTAGTGTTAATTATTTTGATTCATAAAGAGTGAAATCTTTTAAGGGTCAATAAACTCGGTGAGTTGGGTAACGACATTAAGTGTACGGTGAATATTGATTATTAACGGAATTCACGTCTTAGTGTAGGGATAGATGATACTCCGTTGAGGATGCTTATAAGTTTTGATTATGTCAAATTCTACAGTTGGATTTTGTATCCGACATATCAAATAAGTTAAGTGGAAGGTCTCAAGGAGATTCACAGATGTCAATTAAATAAAATTGTCAGCAATTTAATTTCATGGACTGGTATCTGTAATCTTAACGTGGGGAGATAAATAAGTATTTAATAACATGGAGGTCGAAATATAATTTCAAATAAGATAGGGAGTGCAATTATAATTATTTTGTGGACTGAATTATAATTCATGGAATATAAATTCAATTAAGGTTGAATTAGGTTTTCCTATTTACATTAGGAGCCCAAATCTTATGTTGGCCCAAGTATATACCTCTAGAGGGGGTGAATAAAGGTTTTGCAAACTTTAAGATTAATTACCAATTTAAAATTAAATTTCAATTAAATTTAGCAGAAGATAAACAAGTTAATAATTTTAATTGCAAATGAAAGAGCAAGATTGAATCACAACTCAACAATATATATACCAAGTATAAATTGAAATGCAAGAAAAGAGTTAGAGAGATTCAAACACAAGAATTTAACGTGGTTGATCTCCGTCTACATCCACGCCTCAAGATTTCCGTCTTGAGGATTCCACAGTCCACTATAGATCATTCCTTCAAGGTGGAGAAACCTTTACAATAGTCTTTTTTCAAAGGTGGAAGACATTCACCCACAATCTACTTTCAAATGTGGTAGATTCTTACCCACAAGGATTACACAAAACCCTTAAATCTCATAAGGTTACAAATGAAGATTGAGAATGTGTACAATAGAAAAACTCCTCAATAGTAGATGATGTACAAACAATAAGCTCTCACTAATATCTCTCAAAGATATGAACTAATTTGGCTTCAAGAGAGAATGATGAATCAAATTACTAAAATCACATAAAATGATGTAAACTAAGTTTGTGTATGTTTTTGTATGATTATTATTTGATTTAGGACTTATACAATGAGTATAAATAGGCACATAAGAGAATATGGCCGTTGGGGTATAAAATAGAGCAGTTTGGAGTTGTTAAAAACTAGTTGTTTTTTAGCAGGTCTCTTAGTCGACTAAGCACAAGTGTTAGTCGACTAAAAGGTTTAAAATACCCTTGAAAAAGTTTTTGGGCACGGTTAGCCGACTAAGAGAGGTGTATTAGTCGACTATGAAGATACTTAGTCGACTAGGACATAGTGTTAGTCAACTAGGGGCTTATTTTCCCAAAAAATAGCTACTGCCCTGCACTTAGTCGACTAGACATCATAGGTTAGTCGAATAACTCCAATTTTTACTTGAGTTGAAAATAACATATTCAAAAACTAGACTTCTCAAGCTTTCTGTGCATATAAAGATCATAAAAAACGGAGTCCGAATGAGGGAGATATGACCATTTGAAGTTTGAAGTATTCGTTACCAAAAAACAGCATTTCAAAAACAATAAGTGTAAAACATTTTGTCTTTTGAGTCCATAAAGCCTATTATGAGTTTGAATCAATTTTTGACCAAAATGTGATTTTCCAAAGTTAAAACCTATGGTCTTTAAGTCATAGTCAATTGAGCCAATTATAGTTTATCCTAAAGAGAGATTTACAATATAAATCCTAAGCACTCTCACACAAGAATAAAAGCAAGATCTTCATAAAAGAACTTCAACACTTGTGCTTGGCTTGTGCTAGGCTTCATCTTTGACTTCACTAAATGGATTGCATCAATGTAATGGCTCTCTTCATGGTCCTTAGTGAATTTACAACATATACATATCCACATAAGGTTCAATGTAGTACGTGAGCTTCATGATGGCTTAGTCTTCTTCAATGGCTACTTGAATCTTGTTCTTATGAATATATATACTAAAAAGGATATACAAGAACTATAGGATAATGTCAATCACTCAACATGGTTAGCCAAATAAACACTCAATAAGGTTTAACAATTAAGTATGAGTGTATAACAAAGTATTCATATGCATAAATGAATAAACATAACACAATGTTTGTTATCATCAAAATCATACAATAAAGTTGGATTGAAGCCACAATGCTAACATCTTATTTCTCCTTAAGTCCCTGCTGTAGCCTATATATATGCCATATTTTTCAGCTGCTAGGGTACATTCAGAATATCATAAACCCTAATAGCAGCGTCAAACAAAAGTTCATGAACAGAGCCACTCTCCATTTGAGTTTTGGCATACGGAGGAATATAATAGAAGGTTTGAACAGAGCCACTCTCAATGCCCTGAAAACGGTGATGGATTTGGACATTAACACCATTCATCTCAATCTGCTGGTCGGTCAGATATTTAATCGAGTCAAACACCCAACGAAGCTAAGCAGAAATAGAATCCATGTTGGCATACTAGGATTGACGAGCAAAGGTAGGACCAGAAGTCTCAGGATCTAGAGTCAAAGTAGCAGTGCTCCTAAAGAGCGACTGAGCAGTAATAGCGCTCGGAACCGAAGCCAAGCGCGAATCAGAGGATAGGATAGGAACAAAATCCTCAAGACATATGCGAGTAATCATAACCCCGAGTGGTAACGCAGAAGATTAACTGGTAGACATAACAGTCTTCATCAGGCAATCCCAAATCAACTTGGGAAAGTCAATAGACTTCCCACTCTTCATGGCAAACATAAACTGAGCTCGATTAGAATGGAAATGAAGACGATGACCCATAGGAACTATGTTCCACCGAACAATTAGATTTAATAGCCTATACTCCTCATGAAGAAAACCCTGAACAAATTTGGACTTATAGTCCGAAGGGTGAACATAAAGCTCATGGATCAGAAAGTCATCATCAACACCCTTACCAGAAGCTGAAGAAAAGATAAGACGAGACGGCCTAGAAGTGCCCAAATATTTACCAACCCTCCCGGAGGTGATGGTAACAATGAAACCTCTAAACTGAGAGTGAAGGGCACCCTCTCTGGAGTCGACAAAGTTCGCATAGCGATAAAAATCACGAACTAACTCAGGAATATAAAACTCAATCGGCTCATAGAACTTAATGAGACGGTAGGAGTCAAGGCGTCGAATGATGGCCTTATCTGACCCCAAACTGTCATGATCAACCTGTCACTTGCAAGAAATAGGACGATTCTTCCACGGGTCAATGAAAGCAACCCTAGAAGGAGAGGAAGGTGGAGAATCACCTAGGTCAGGATTGGGGATGTCCTTATACTGCCCTCTGCCAGTACGATTACCACGACGAGGTGTACTACCTCGAAAAGATGAAGCACCTTACGTACGAATGCGCTTATGAGTCCCAGAGGAACTCGATCCACCAACTATAAGCACCACTAAAGCGATAATGGCAAGAAAAGCCATCAGGGAGCAAATGCTAACTCGCTAGGGCTAGGTAAAAATAAGGTGAAAGGAAGGGAAACTAGAGAGGTTTCTATGTAAGAGAGAGCGAGCAATGAGCAAATGAAAACCCCCAAAAGAATCCCATATATATACAGCGCAGGAAGACAAAAAGTCAGTTTTTTTAAAAATCCGTGCGTTGGATCGATATGGGAAAAATGCTAGGATCGATCCACCCCTTTTTGTGGCTTGGATCGATCCTGCATTTTTCATTAGATCGATCCAATGCTTTATTTTTGCCAAAAAACACTTATTTAATAAAAAAAATGCACACCTACTAAACTGAAAATGAGCACATTTGTAACCTTTTTAAACAAAGAGTAAGTAAGATTGAAGCATTTAAATCACTGTTATAACCAAGAATTATCAGTTAGCTTTATTAGTATGCATTCAAATCAGCATATTTCTCAAAATGTAACACACTTTAAACTTAAAGACAAAAACATTTTGGTCATGAGAGTCAAACCAATCGATTTCACCCTTGAAGATGAGTGAAAGCCCTCTAGTAAGCAAGAGAGAGAAATTATATTTTTTGATATTTCAAACATGCATTAGAGAGAAGATAATTTGACTAAGAGCTCAAAATCAAAGAGGATAGTGCTAGTATTTTTTTATACAACTTTGAGAAATTTTTTGCTCTTTTCATATCTGTAGCACTTTTGTGCTTATACTTTTTTGGCAATTTGCATTTTCTCATACATATTTCTTTGAAGATATCTTTGCAAAGCCCTGTTTCAAGTTTTCTCTGAAAGATAGTGAGTAAGAAGGATTCACAGCGGAAGAAACACAATAAAACTTTTTGTATAAAATGAATCCTCACTCACAATCATAACAAGTATTGAACGCAAGTATTGGATCATAAATAATATAACATGAACATAATTAAATAAATTAATCACTTTCTTATTTTGTCTTTTTGATGAAACTCAAAGAACCTCGAATCGCATCCAAGCTCCAAAAGTATGAAGCCTCCAATGATATCCACACAAACACAAAACTCCTTAAGATTCTTGCACTTGTTCAACACTTGAATCAATGCAAGCTAGAGAGGGAGAGAAGACAACTCACGGCCAAAGGGAAACCCCTAGGTCACGGCCACACTAGGTGGTGATGTGATGATAGCCTCCTCTTCTATTTCTAGGGTTAAGTGGACTTAGTGCTAGCGTGCACTCATCCCTATGTATTTATAAGTAAATACTAGGGTTTCTAATTTGCAACTTGGTCCTCCCTAATTAACAATTAATTAAAGAGACCATATAAGTTACATTAATTAGAAACTTATCCCTCTAATAAATTAAAGAATTCTCTTGCGTCCTTTTGTGTGTGACCCTTTGGGTTCACCCCAACCTAGTAGTGGACCGGGACATCTCATGTTCCCTAAAATAGAAAAACTTTATATTTATGGTTCAATTGGAACAATTCTAATTTTGCCATCAATGATAACACTTATCATTAGGCCTTCACTAGTCATGAGTGACATTTAGCAACATATCATGACGTACCCTAGGTGTGGGTGAATAGTAGAACTATATGAACCTTTCATGTTACTTAATCCTTCATCTCCTAATGTCACTGTTAAGATAATCAGGTATGGTTATAAGTCAAACCCTATCTTAACATCTTGTTATATGTTCTACAAAATATAATCTCAATAAGATAAACCCGATGAAACTCTTTTATAGTTCACCTATCACTATGGCCATAGATTCAAACTGAGAATTATCTTTGTGAACTAACCCTGACATTCTCTCTCAACAGAGTGAGAGTGATGATTCATTCTTGCGCACTCATTTATCTTCATACAAAACTCACTAGAGCCAATGAATTCCGAGTACACCCTAATGGTTAAAGATGTACGAGATACTATCAAACTCTAGTAACTTATGCACAAGATAACTATGGTGCCTCAGGTTTAAGGATTACCAAATAAATGGACGTAACATAAGAATATTCTTTTGACTTAAACTTCATAAGAATATTCTTGCAGATCATGTTCAGTGTACATATTCTCTAATATGTACCCACAGATTAACTATAGTGTCATTAAACAGATAGGAAAGACTATCTATCGTCCCATTGGAGCTAGTTTAACTCTGTGCTACTCTTAGTGGTTTATAAATGTCCACTTTAATAAACCTATGAGTAGGACCTCTTTAGAATAAATGTGTATGAGAAATATCAGTCTCTCTATCTCAACAACTTGAGATGTACATTTCTCGTATCATTTATTCATGGACCTTATCATATATATATTTAAACATATAAGACAAGTTGTACCTTCTAATTAATATAATATGAAATGGACATGCCCTTTAGGATTGGTTTTAGGGCATATCTCTAACATTCTCATGTCTTTTTTTAAAGTTGTAAGAAAAATGTCCACTTGGAGCTAGTTTAAATATGTGCTACTCTTAGTGGTTTATAAATGTCCACTTTAATAAACCTATGAGTAGGAACTCTTTAGAATAAATGTGTATGAGAAATATCAGTCTCTCTATCTCAACAACTTGAGATGTACATTTCTCTTATCATTTATTCATGGACCTTATTATATATATATTTAAACATATAAGACAAGTTGTACCTTTTAATTAATATAATATGAAATGGACATGCCCTTTAGGATTGGTTTTAGGGCATATCTCTAACATTCTCATGTCTTTTTTTAAAGTAGTAAGAAAAATTTGAACTAGCATTTGGATAGTAACAGGAGCTCATCATCAAATAAGAAGAAAATACTATAGAAACAAGGGGGGTGAGAAGGTGCAAACATTGACACAAGCATGTTTGGGCTTTAAAAGAAGCGAACGATTATAGGTCAACTCATGACAAGAATGATTCATGCTTATTAAGAATGGGTGAAAACAATTAATTGAATTAAGTGAAAGAATTCAAGTTAAGCAAGTCAACAAACAATCTCTTTTTATATAGAAGTGATTTAGAATGAATCAAAAACACTTAATCAATGCCCATCAAGATACAATGTACTCAAAAATCTTTTTGAATTTTTATATTTTAAAAAAAATGAAATAATAAGAAAATCAAATGCAATCATTACTCTACACTCCCCCTCAAGAAGAAACCTAATAGAAAGAATAAAAAATGATCCTATCTAAAGATAGTTTAATGTCTTTTCAGACACAAGGTAGTTTAACGTCGTTTCGGACGCAGGATAGTTTAACGTCGTTTCGGACTTAGGAAAACCACATCCACTAGGTGGAGTGAAAGGTACTCTCTCCTATTGAAGAGTGAAGATTGAAGAACTTCAAGTCCTTTTTCCTAATCCAAACAGTCTTAATGTCGGATGACTCTGAAGTTTTCTCGACTGTAGGAGTTGACTTCTTATTTCCTCTAGAAGTCAATTCAACACGTATCCTAGGAGTCCTAGACACTTTTGGAAAGTTTTTGTAGTCTCTTCTAAATGAGTTAGAAGGAGTGTCTCTATTTCAAGAAGAGGAAGATTGCTTCAAGAGAAAGCAATGTGGTCGGATGTGACCTATCTTACCACAATGGTGGCAAGTGGGGACAATACTAGAAGAATCGTGAAAGGCAGTATGAGACACACTTCTAGATACAATCCTAATGGTCTCCTTAAGATTATGACATTAAGGCCTAATGTGACCCACGACTCCACAAAGATGACACTTAGGAACAAACCTATTTTTGGGAGTTTGGTCAACTCTAGGTGTAGGTTTCATTGAAGGTTTCTCTACCTTAGTGGTAGATGACTCGACTTTACCAAAAGTAGGTTCAGTCTCATGAGAGGTCGATCCTAAACCTTCTCTGCCTATATTCCTCTTAACAGTCCCTAACAATATATTGAGTTGCTCGGATCTTTTTATCTAAGTTGATTTTAAGCTCACAAGCATCTTTAACATCTTGTTCAGGTCTAGAGATAGTGGAAATAGACTTACTTTCTTTCTCAATCCCAGACTTGACTTCACTCTCTAATTTTTTGACTTTCTCAATGAGGGTGTTTCTCTCTTTCTCAATAGCTATAAGCTTATTGGAGAGAGTGACTCTATGTGTCTTTAATTGACCAACAAGAGCCTCAAAGTCTAAGGCTTCTTGTTTGAGGACCTCTCTTTCTTTTTCTAAGGTCTTAACCTTGATAGCTAAATTCAGATTTCTCTTCTTTAGCATAAGAGCCTCTTCATACAATTCATTATAAACTATTTGAAGATCTCCCTCATCATCCGGTTCACCTATGTTCTCAACATCATCCTCTAAGTCCATACCAGAGTTGTCAACCAAGGGAGTACTAGAAGACTCACCTATATCATGAACAAGACCCACAAATGCAGTAAAATTTGACTCTTTAACAACATCTTCTAAGTTTGAGGTTAAGAGTCGAATTTCATAACTATTACCCAAGGTTGAACATTTATAGCTTTTTTTGTAGAATTTCCCAAGCTTCTTTGGAAGTCTCATAAGATATGATACGACGATAATCGTTTATGGAGACTCCATTTAAAATAGCATTCAAACCTAGGTTATTCTACTTAAATCTATCGAGATTATCCGTAATCCAATTAGAAGTAGGTTTAGTGATAGACACTCCATCCTTCACTATTTGAGGATGTTTTAATCCATTCACAACAGTTAGCCACACTATTTCATTCAAAGATTTTAAAAATATTCTCATCCTAGCCTTCCAAAAAATGTAATTTAACCCATCAAACAAAGGTGATTTACTCACAGATAATTCTTGCAAGAGATCCATCTCCTTGAATATGCCGGATCACACTCAGGCGATTAAACCAAAAGAGCGAACCTGCTCTAATACCAATTGAGAAATCGAGGATACTATTTCTTAAATGTAAAAACGATTTTAATTACCTTGCCTTAAGTTAATATTTGGTTGACAGTTAATATGCAAATCAAACATCCACACAAGAACACAAATACGAGGAAAACCCAAATGGGTAAAAAATCTCGGGAGCATCAGAAATCACTATGAACTAAACACGCTTACAAGGAAAGTGATACTACTCACAACACAACGCTTGAATCCACAAGCCCAGTGGAATCTCTTTCTTGAACAAGCACCCAACGAATCCACGTTGCCTTCATAGTATCTCCACGAACTGAATCCACGATCCACGCTCCACACACCGAAGTCCATGATGCCAATGGAAGTCCACCGTTCAATTCGAATCCACGAATCACTAACCACTCAGTAGGTATGAAGTTGGTATGTCCAAACACTAAGGTTTCTATGTATCAAATCTATGCGATATGATAAATGGCTAAGGATGCATAGAAATTCTATGAGAGAACTAGGGTTTCAATATCAAGGATAACAAGGATGAAGTCTCTATACAAAACCCTTCGAAACATTCTTTATATATGATCAGAGACCAAACCTAAGACTTTCAAAACGATTGAAACTGAACCACAAGATTAAATCTGAAATTTGGCTCGAATTAACGAGTTGGATCGATTTGAGCTTTTGGCTAGGATCGATCCACCTTCTTCTGCACCTTGGATCGATCCGGGCTACAGAGCTGGATTGATCTAATTTTGCAGTCCACAAATGGGATCGATCCTACATAAACCCTTGGATCGATCCACTTTGTGTAATAGCCCAAAAATGAATATTTTTTTTTTGGATAAGCCAAAAATGAATATTTTTCAATGCAAAAGAACCTATATGCAACAATGGATCATTCCTAGGTACTTTAGGACAATTTAAACCACATATAGACAATAAGATAACCTAGGATCTAAGTCAAACTTACCTTCTTAGGTCTTAAACCAACATATAAAGGTCATTCAGGTTTGAGCGATATGAATTCATCCATTTGAAGTGATTCTCTTATGCTTGACACTGCAGCTTGAGCTTCAAGGGATTATGGGTTTGAGACCAATCACATAAGAAGGCTTTTGACATCCGAATTAGCCAATACTATCAAATGATAAACCTAACACAATCCACTAAAAAAAAGAGAGTTACAGAAATTATGCCAGCAAGAAGACTCTAATCCCAAGCCTAATTGTACTCAAACCTCCTTCAATCCAAACTCTATAATCCTCCCTCTTTATAGCTTGCTCCACCTCCAAATCCATAGCAAACACTCTTGATTCTCATCCAAGAGCTATGATAATCTTTTGATCTCTACAAAAAATTCTCATCAATAATTCAAATCTAGTAAATCCAAGGTTTCTTAGTATTATAAAATCGAACCAAATCGTTTTTTTAATGTAATTTGATTCCGTTTCGTGATTTTTCTTTCACCAAAACTAAATTTTAAAAACTACATTTGCTTTCCATCAAAAATTAAAAATACTAAAATAATATTTTCCCTAAAAAACAAAGTAAGCTTGAGAGGTGGACACAGATTGTCACTATTCTAATTTATTTTAGTTTTTCATTATTAATTAAAATAAAAAGTTTGAAACATGTTGGCCGGACATTTGGTCAGCTCTGCCTGAGGTGGCACCAAAACGAACAAAAATACATTAGATTCCTCTTTCTTCTTTCCCAAGGGGCAAAATTGGGAGAAAAATAAAATAAACAAGAGAACAACGCGTGGGCCCCGCCAAATAGTTTTTTTAAGTTTGAAGCATAAGCATTGTAATTGAGTATAGAAATAATAGAATTCAAGTACTCCGTTTTAAAGACGGGAGAGAAAGAGAGTGACAGGGAGAGAGAGTGGGCGGCTTTGCTTTCTTTCCCTTCTCTTTTTCGCTGCTTTTGAAAAGCAAAACAAAACATCTCTCCTATTCGTCCCTCTTCTTCCATTTGTTTATCTCTCTCTTCTGTTCTCTCTCTCTTTCTCTTTCTAGAAGACTAGAACATCTTCAACTTGTCTCTGGATAAATCAAGCTACATTCTGCAACTGATCCAAGAATCTCTCAGACCAAAATTCTTTATATTATTAAACGTTTTTGTTTCCTTATTTTCATGATCTGTAAGTCCATATTTCCTCTTTTTGTCTCCCATTTTTGCTTTCTTTAGATTACTCCTTCATGAAATTTGAAGAAATGGGCTTTCAGTTTGATTGTTCTTGCACTTTCTTAGACCTTACAGCAGTTTTGTGGTCGTCTGCCTTTGATTTCTGTGCACCGATTTCTTCTTGTATATCTGTTTATATATCATGCCTTTTTTTTTTTGGCTTAATCATGTCTGAGTTATCTATAATCAATTTTGAAGTTAAGTACTTTCCAATTTGATATTTCAGTGTTTGATGAAATTATAAAAGAAATTCTTTTTTATTTTTTATTTTTAAATTTAAGCTTGTATTTGTTTGTATATATTTTTTCACCCTCCGTTTGGTTTGCGGGAAAATTGAGGAAAAGGAAAATAAAAGAGAAGACTGGAATTTTATGCTTTTTTGTGGTTTTAGTTTTCGGAAAAAAAATGGAAACTCACCACGGCTAAGCCGGAAAGTTGAATTAGGCTTAGTAGGACTCCGCGTATTGAAAAATTTATGACTCAAAAATAGTTTTAGTATCTTGTACTTTCCTGCATTTTCTCAGGAATCAAACGGAGCCTTTAAGTTTGTACAGATTAGTTGGTTGGTTACTTCTGACTTACATTATAATCTTAGTTGACGAGTCTTTTCACAATTTGGTACATAGAGGTTTTAATATTCATGGCGAACGCTGTTTATTGCTTTGGATGATGAGCAGAGTAGTTAGTTGGGATCCATGACGAGGGTAGGCCGCGATTTCGGAGATACGATGCAGAAAGAGAATGTGCCGGCGGTTTCAGCAGATGTGATGTTTGCGTCTAATCGGTTTCCGAATTACAAAATCGGAGCTAACAATCAAATTGTGGATGCAAAGGAGGACCCCAAGATACTAACCATGAAGGAGGTTGTTGCGCGAGAGACTGCCCAGCTGTTGGAACAGCAGAAACGTCTTTCAGTTCGTGACCTCGCTAGTAAATTCGAGAAGGGCTTGGCTGCTGCTGCGAAGTTGTCTGATGAGGTTCCCTATTCTTTAATTTGTTTGTTTGTCTTTCATGTTTTGTAACTTGGTTTAGTTTCTGAATTTCCTTTGAGTATTTATTTATTTATTTATAACTAACCATCTGTTTGGTTGCTGAGATCACTGAAGAAAAGGAGATTAGATTTTTTTCTGCATTTATTTGTTTGTTTGGTTTCTTAGAGAAAGAAAGCTCAACTTGATTCAGCCAAATAATTCTACATGCTCGAGTTGATGTTTATTAATAAACTGACACAGTGAAATATATAGGGTTTTGATTTTTGGTTTGTTTTTCAACTTCCTCTGGTTTCTTGGCAACCAAATGAAGCATAATGAAATGGGAAAGCAACTTGGAACATAACATGGCATATTTCATATGAGGGACGCTTCTTTCTTATTTTTATTTTACTCACCAATTGAGAAGAATAAGCAATGTAAATTTTCAATGAGAATGGGTGTTATTCTTTACCAAATTGTAAGCTTGTCAGCTTTGGAATTCAGGCTAAACTTAGAGAAGCAGCTTCATTGGAAAAACATGTTCTGTTGAAGAAGCTTAGAGATGCACTGGAATCCTTAAAAGGCCGTGTGGCAGGTAGAAACAAGGATGATGTAGAGGAAGCTATTGCTATGGTTAGTCTTTTATATTTCTCTCCTTTTTATCTAATAGTTGTTCCTTTTAATTGCTATGGTTAGTCTTTTATATTTCTCTCCTTTTTATCTAATTGTTGTTCCTTTAAAAATCCTAGCCACATGTAACACAACAAGTTAGCTGCTGCTATTGTTGTTTCAGTGGAGAAATTGATGAAATGCAATTGCAATTGCATTGTTTTATTTATTTATTTATATTTATCTTGTTAATAAATGAAAGATGCATTAAGTATGGGAAATAGTAAGAGGATGAGGTTTCCTCTAATAATGGCGAAGTAAATTTTGGTGAGAGAAAGCAAAATAAAATCACAATGGAGAGAAACACAAGAAGTATTCTCAATCTAGGGGGCCATTCTATTGCATTTGCAGCATTAGGATTTTCTAAAGAACAGGCCTTTTTCTTTCAAAATCCTGATCGAAGTAGTTTTATTACATAAATTGCACAACCTACAAATTGAGCCTTGTATTTTTCTTTTAACCATCTTAGTTCTTCTTTTTACAAATAATAATGAAGTCTATGCCCATTTTTCACATTGGAATTTGGTTGCATTTTTGAGAAAGAAAAAAACCTGGATGCCTATATGATTCCATTGCTTTTTGTACATTGACAATCCAAGTTCCCCCCCCCCCCCTCCCCTTTTTTTTCCCGACTCTTTAGGTGCTTTGTATTTGGCATTTGTGTTAAAGCATTTTTGTCTTATTTCTTATTGCAGGGTCAATTTGTTCATTAAAACGGGCAAAAAGTTGTTTTTCAGGGTTAATTTGTTCATTAAAATAAGCCAAAAATTGTTGTTCATGCATTTTATCAAGGAAAAGTAATCTATTCTATTGAGATATTTGCATAGATATCTAATTTAGAACTGACCTAATAAAGGATTTCTCCGTGATTCGGTAAAAAAAAAAAGGATTTCTCCATGAAGGTTTCCTGAGTGGAACATCTGAAAAACATCAATTCAATGACACAGTGTTTAATTGTATCCCACATGAAAAAATTTATCCCACTTCTTCTCCTCTAGGACAGTTCTTCTTTCACCATTTATTTGGATTTTGAGTTCATAATTGTATTTAATGTTGCGAATGCTACATTTGAATTGGAGCAAGTAATGGGTCTGCCATTTTATGTTGACTTCTCTAGGTGGAAGCTTTAGCAGTTCAACTGACTGAAAGGGAAGGAGAGCTAATTCAAGAGAAGTCGGAAGTGAAAAAGCTAGCAAATTTTCTTAAGCAGGTGACATATATATTTACATACATAAGAAGTCAGGCGATGTGTCTCATTATCTGTATTCTGGATTCTCAACAACAAAATAAATCTATTAGCAACTTAATTTTCCTGAATGCATTTTATTGTTTTAGAGAATTTAATACATTTATTGGTTCAGGGTGTATCTATGAAGTGAATTTATGTGTATGCCATGCTTATGTGATGTGCTTTGTGTTAATTAGATTTCGAGTATGTTGTTGTAGAAGAAAACACTGATTTTATTCAGGTGTTGTTATTTTCAGTCATTATTGCACATAAAACCTCTTTATAGCTTTATTAGCAGGATCCATCTATCAACTTATTAGATTAGAGTTTTCGCCAAACTTTCAAAAGTTCATATAGTATATAGTAGGTGAAGGGTCATTTTGGCTGACTAGGAATTATCTCTGAATGGCATAGAACAATTCACTATAAGTTTCCAGGAACATTTGGATCATCAAAAGTTGAAGTGGGGCATCTGTAAATCATGATTTTACAACAAATTATGGCCATAACTCGTGATCCGTTTGGATTTACGAGACATACAACATATTGATGAAAGCCTCAAATGAGCATTGGCTTAATGATTAAACCCATTAGACCATTTTTTGGGCCTCAAAATCAGTTGTTCTGGTGGTGGTATTGTAGTTTGTGGGGAAACTTTCTTTTGATGGAAAATTTTGTTTCTAGTCATTTTGAGGGTTTCCGAGTCAATTTTATTTTTTATTTTGGAAAGAATTATTGACTAATTTTGAGTTAACTCCCAAAGTTTTCCTTAATTTTGGATTTTTTTACTGTTTTTGCTAACTTTACTATTCTTTTTTTTTAGTAATTTTGTGCTCTAGTAGGAAAAGGATACTCTCATCTATAAACAGGAACACCATATCAACGATATCACAGAGTAATTTATCTTTATAAAACTTGCTAATTGAAAAGGGAACACGTCAACGATTAGTACCTTTATTTGGTCTACTACTTTAATCCAACCAATGACCTGAGAGATGTGGGATAAATGGGAGTTGGAAATGGAAAAATTGAAATACCACTACTTTTAACGTTATTGTACTTATTCATTGAATCTAAGGTGGGCATCACCACTTGTTTTGCACCCATATCCAGTATGCCAAATGACAAAGGGGCAGTCCTAAAATACTGGTCAATACACTTTACCCATTCTAATCGGAACATGGGTGGTTGTCAATGGATTTTGTATTGGGTCGTTTGCTGGTTAAGTGAGGTATGGATTTTGTGTTTGTAATGGTTTATGGGTGCACAAAAATGACACTTTATTCTTTGCAAGAAGGCATCAGATACATTCTATGTGGCGAGTCTGTTCTCTTGGAGGTTGTTAGGTCACACAAAGTATCCAAATTCATTACTTCAGACTGGGATACAAAGTTTCTCAGTCACCATTGGCGGGCTTTGCAGAAGCTATTCAAGATAAATTTGCAATATGGTAGTTCCTTTTACTCGTGGACTGCTAGGTAGACTAAAGCTATGAACTCTATGTTTGAACGCACTATTCAGTCTTATGTAGCGATAACCCAATACAGATGGACCAATAACTTTCTCGAGTTGAGTTTGCTTATAATAATATAGCACAAGTTTACAGGTGTATCTCCTTTTGAAGCACCCTACGAGAAGGAACCAAAGCATACACTAGATCTCAACCTTCTCCTAAGATTCTAGTGTACGACATTACGGCTGAGCACATGGTAGAAAGAATTTAAGCAGTGCAAGAAGAAGTTCGAGGAATATAATGCAATAAAAAAGAATCTGTAGAGAAGCTATAGATATGCCTAAATGTCTAAAGGTATTTCAGAAAGGTGACATAGTGATGGTTCATTCGCAGCAGGAGTGGTTCTTGGTACATTTGGGTGAGACCCTTCTCTTACTTATTATTTCCATATTGTATGTTAGATTGTCCTCAAGTGGAAGGTCAAAGGCTTGCGGATTGGTGCTGATCGGTATGATTCAATCATCTCCAAGCACATACAATAAACTGAACAAAAAGAAGGTTGGCCACGTCATATCATCAAGAAGCTTAATGATAATGTCTCTGTAGTCGATCTTCCAAAAGACTTGACCATCTTACAAACTTGCAATATTGTTGACTTGTTTGAGTATCATTCTCTTGATGTGCCTCTTTGTCTAGAGCTTAACTTGAGGGTACATTCTTTCCAAGTGGAGGGGAATAATGTAGAAAGAGTGTCTACAAGCTTGGAACATTTGGATAGTCAAAAGTTGAAGCAAAGCCTTCGTAGATCTTGATTTTAGGGTGAAACTTTAAATGATGATAACTTTTAGTATGGGAGGAGTTATAGGACGTACACCATGTCAATGGAAAGCTGCAGATGAGCTATATGTCAGGTTCAATTGACTAAAGTCAATTAAACCTTTTCTGGGCCTCAAAATCGGCCATTTTGATGGATAGTTATTTAACTTTATTTTATTTTTTATAACTTTTCCTTTATGGAATTTTTAGTTGTTTGGAGGGTTTTTGAGTTTGTTCTCTGTACAAAAGTCTTATTTACTAATTTTGAGTCGGTTCCCAAAGTTTTGACCAATTTAGAATCTTTAGAATTTTTGGTGATTTTTTTTTTTTTTTTTTTGAGTAAGTTTGTGTTCTAGTAGGGAAAGGAGACACTCTCTATAAATAGGGCTATGATGGAAAACTTGTGATCTTTCTCTCCTTTGGATTAATAATATTAAAGAGGGTTTTCTCTTTTATTTCCTTGTTGATTCAAGGAACCTTAGTGTATGTGTGTGTGCGCATATTTGAACCATGGTTCAAAGACTTCGCATACATTGCATCTCAACCATGGCTAGACGACTTGGTGTTTGGCCAGATGCAAAGATACTTATCAAAGAATGTTAAAAACAATCGGTAAAACAAATAACTTGAGACACATAATATAGTTGAAAACATCAAAAAAATGTGCTAGTGTGTTACTATACAAACTATGGTTATAGATTCCTAATTATCTTGTGCATTATTTATCATAGATCCAACATCATTCATAAGAATCATAAGCAATTAAGCATTTAATATTTTATTTCTCAGAGAAAAGAAACGGAAAATTTCAAATTTATGAAATATTCAAATAAAATGTATTTTTTGATCAAAATTGCAACAATGGTTTCAATTTTTTTTTTTTTTTTTTTTTTTTTAATATTTTAGAGCATTCATTCTATTTATAGAAATTTCTCAAGGGAACTTCATTTTTTTGTATGTCAATTACACTGTCTATTTCTTATTCAAAAACTTTTGAGTCTAAATTATCAATAGGGAATAATAGTTCGTTTTTGTATGAACATTAATTATAAGTATGTTCTCTCTTTCATTCTTTCTCTGTCTTGTGTTCTCTCTCTCTCTCTCTATCAATGTGGAAAATTAATTACAATAATAGCTGTTTTATATAAAGTTACTAGAAAATGGCGCACTTTCGTTCATAACATTAAATTTAGTGACCTAAAAAAATTTCTTCTTGTTCTTTATTTATTTACTTTTTGGGATTACAAAGGTATATGAAATAATGGATTGAAACCTAATATAAAATGTAATTGTATACTAGACATAAAATTGCGAATATTCAGTACAAAGATCAATACGTTTTTGAAGCTCTTCAATCTGTTTTGGAAGTTCTTTATTCTCTTTTGGAGTTATTCTATAGGTCGTTTTGTTAGGAAGTATGGAACTGGATATTAAATCATTACAATGCTGTATATCACTCATATTAGGTAATTCCGGAGGCAATTGTCGAGAGACAACATCATTATACTGTTACAAAAGTTCGGTAACAGCATTAGAAACTGAAGAGAAATAGAATTGGATTGATAAATCAATGGATTCAATAGATGCTTAGAGTAGTACATCATAAGCCTATAAATAGGCATTGTGATGATGGGATAAACATTATACAAATGACCCCTATCAGATTATTTTATCCCATCTCATTATCTCTTTGCATTATCAGATTCCTCTACATTATTATCTCCTTGAATTGGCATCATTCTTATCACTCCCCATCAAGCTGGAGTGCGGCGACAATGGAGACAGCACGCTAAGCTTGCTTGTAAATCTAGTGGTCATGACTTGCCGTCTGCTAACTCGCAGTCTGATTTTTCATGACTTGTCGGTTGCTAACTCGCAGTTTTGATATTTCATGGCTTGTTGGTTGCTAACGCCCAGTCTTGATATTTCATGACTTGTCGGTTGTTGACTCGCTGCCTAATGTTTCATGACTTTCCGTTTGCTAACTCATAGCATGATTTGGTGACTTGCAGTTCGATGACTTGCAGTCTGTTTTTTATTTTTTATTTTTATTTTTTTATGACTTGCCGTCTGCAGACTCGCACTCACATTCTGTTGAGTTGCCATCGGCTGACTCGCAATCTGATTTTTTCTGGACTTGCATCTTGTAGTCTGATTGATTTGTGGATTGGACTATCTGATTTAGTTCATGACCGTTTGATTTTTTTGATTGTCCGTTTGATTGATTGACTTGAATGGTTGATGAAGATGTGCCACTGATGTGTGCACTGATGGCTGGGCAGCATGTGTTGTGTCGGTGTGACCATCATGGTCACTCATGGATATAGATGCATGAGGGACACGGAGCAAATGGGAAAGCTGTTCATGGATTGCACTTGGTACTTGCATACTAAAGCAAAATAAGATTATAAAAATAAAATAAGATAAAAATATAAAGTAAAGGAATGTGCTTGATGTGTTGTTTGTCGACGGTACGCCGGAGGACGATTGGTTGGAGCTGGAATGTTGACGCAGCGGCCATGGCCTGAGGCAACAGAGATGGCTAGATTGGTGCGTGTGGTGTTGAGTTTTGTAATGGTGGCTGTTGGTGATGCTTAATTTGGATTGTTGGTTGGTTGCTAAGAAAAATATATAACTAGGTGGTGGCTCGACGGGCGACAAAGAGTGCCCCCCGCCAGCGGAATGAAGCACAAAAGGAGGACCGGATAATCTCAGGTGGATCGGTGGCTTTGATACCATGAAGAGAAATAGAATTGGATTGAAAAATCAATGGATTCAATAGATGCTTAGAGCAGTACATCATAAGCCTATAAATAGGCTTTGTGACGATGGGATAAACATTATACAAATGAACCCTATCAGATTATCTTATCCCATCTCATTATCTCTTTGCATTATCAGATTCCCTCTACATTATTATCTCTTTGCATTGGCATCATCCTTATTAGAAACTTAATTTCCAGCCACTGGTTCTTGTGGAATTAAGGCAAACACGTAGCCACTATCTTGGCTTTCTTGAATGAAACTCTTGGGAGGCAAGTAAAGAAGTTGTTGGAGGCTTAGAATTCACAAAATCAGTCCTAGGAACCTCAAAAGCAGCCTCATTCTCTAGTAAAATTGAGGCACAAATGCCACCACTATCAACACTTGTTTAGACTTGTGGAAGGAAGTCGAGAAGTTGTTTGAGGCTTAGAGATTACCTTTTCCTTCATGGGCAGTAACATGTATTTTCTTAACCAGTCTTCTTCGAAATAATCACCAATCTCCTCTCTCAAAGGTTGATCATAAATTGTGAAATTTCGAGGATGTGAGTCTCTTGAAATTAGGGTTGCTTAGAAGTACCCTATTAGACTTAATGAATGAGTTAACCCTAATTAATCTATGTGTTCGATTAGCAACTACACCTAGCGGAAAAGTAAGCAAAAATTAAGAACACGAAGATTTAACTAGGAAAACCCCAACAGGTAAATAACTTCGGGAAGATATGGAAGCACTATGAGAATGAAGACAACTTACATGACCTTGACACTACAAACCAACACTTGATCCCACAAGCCAAAGTAGTTCACATCATCTTTAAGCTTCTATCTCGAATGAGTCCACAAACGAGCACAGCTTTCCCATGAATTGAACTCCACGATCCGCTTCAATGTATTGAGCTCCACGACACATCTTCCACAACCAAACAACGTACCAATAGTACGTTACGCCACACACCGACGGCAACCACGGGAATTCCACTGGCTAAATCCAACCATCTCGAAGATTCACCAAGGCTAACAAAGACGAGATTAGGTCTCTTGAATCCCTTTAAACAAATCTGGCTGTGGTTTAAAAAATTTCTAGATTGATGATCATGGAGAGAAATACATGCAACTAGAAGCTAAGCACTATGGAGAAGGTGTTGAATGCTATGGAGGTTTGGGTTTCTCAATCTATGAATCAATAAATCTCCATCGTAGTAAAATAGGCTAAAACAACCTATTTATAACCTTAACTAAGTTCCCTAGTCGTGTAGGACTTGGTATAGATCAAAACAAATAAAAAAAATATGCAGAGATAGGTCAAAATAAAAGTCTTCCGAAATGCTGACTATTTGGATTGATCCTGCAAAATTGGTAGGATCGATCCAAACTATTTTGGACCTTGGATTGATCTTACATAAAAGCCTGGATTGATCCACCTTCGTAAAAAATAAAATTTAATTATTTTAAAAACAAAATTTGACCAAATTAGAAATGTGGATCATTCCTAAGTATAGTAGGCATTCTAAACCACCTAAAGTCATATAAAAACCAAGGTTCTAAGTCAATTTCCCATCCTAGCAAAGCATTAAGAGGTTTCGATGATGATTCAAGTGAGCTTCAACCTTGATCTTCAAGCAATCTTAAAGTAGGCTTGATCTTGACGTTCTTCGATGTTAGATGGCTTGTGAATTAAACAAAGTCCTAAACCTTACAACTCGATTGTGTTTTGGAAACTAAAATTAGCCAAAAACATGAAAATAAAACGTAACAAATTGGTTGCGCTTCACTTGGATCCAACTCTTCAAAATCATCACCAATTTTGTTGCTCAATGATTGATCATAAATTGGTTACACTTCACTTGGCTCAAAATAAATTTGTTGTATTTCTTTATTAGGGGCCCACCTGCTGATTCAAAGGCTGCTTATAAATTGGGAATTCAATTTTAGGTTCACCTTCATTCATTTCTAACATTAATAGAGCCTTATTCGCGGCCTTTTGATAATCTGAAGATTAATGACCATAATAACCACACTTAAAATACTTAAATTCACATTCTTCGAATGGAAGAAATTATCTCTTGGGCTGCTTCTTTTTTTCATTCCACTTTCCACTCTTTTGGCGAAACACTTGCAATTGTTTCCACTATTACTTTTTAGTCACGAAATACTCTTTTAACTTTCAAAAGCATTTATCCTTTTTACTAACTCATCGGAATCAAAACTTTCATGAAATTTTGAAAGTTCATCTTGAATATTATATACCAAGTTAATACTATACTTCAATTTGGATTCGGAGTCCTCATGCATCTCACTGAGAGGGGGAAGGCGCCATACCTTCTCCCATGGTTCAAAGTCTCGGTCGCGGACATCATCGCGTTTCGGCCGTGGATGTCTTGGTCACGGACATCTCTTGCTTCTCGACCGAGATACAACTTTAGGCATCAAAGAATGTTAAAAAAATTTCAAAAAAATCATAGAAAAATAAGAAAAAATAAAACAAACACATTGAACTCATCAAATAAGCAAAAATAAATAACTTAAGTTGTAGAATATCATAAGAAACATCAAAATAGGCGCTAGTGCGATACAGTATCATGGAATAATATGTTAAATTTTAACTTTTAAAAAAGAATATAATTGTTAGTAAAAGTTGCACAATTGTTTTTTTGTACAAATGCAGTGCTAGGTTGTTTTTCTGAATATGATTAAAGAATTGCTCCTTAAAAATAATAAAAGGAACTAATTTATAAATTAAGTAAATGTGTTGAAATAACTTATATCTCGGTAGGGCCGAGACGAGACGTGACGACCAAGATGAAACGAGACGACCGAGATCTTTGCCGTGACAAGACAAAATGATGGAGATCTTGGTTGAAATGAAAATATGATATTTCTTTTCATATATTCGACTCGGGAGAACTTCTCGTCTTGGTCCTTGCCACACCTAGATGACTTGGCCCAGTTATCTTGGTCTCTGCCCAGACTTTGAACCATGCCTTCTCAATAAGTGCATCCATTTGTGTCTTCAAATTAGCAATCTCATCTTCTTGGCCATGGTGATGTTGTTGAGCATCATACCTACCCATATGTGGTTGAAAAGCAGTTTCTTGATCAAGATTCATGGCATTTCTTCTTTCTTTTTCCCATCTTTCTCTTCCTCTTAGAGCCATAAAAGCAACAAGCTCTTCTCAATCAAATCAAATTCAATATTCCACCAAAACAAATCTCAATTTCAGATTTTAAGAAATATTGTATAGGAGCCTCGCGCACAGCAGATTTCGCAATCAAGTTTGGTTGAATATCTTGGCTAGATCAGTACACTAGCATAGATCTGAAATAGATCTTACAGTAGCATAGAGAACAGATTTGAATTATCGGCACTGACAAACCAGATCTGAACAGATCTTACACCACACCTGGGCTGGAATAACAGCATTAATAAATCGATATCTCATAATTTAAAAAAAAAAATAGAAAGAAAAAAAGATCCGAAATTTTGCACCAGCACAGTAGCCCAGAAATTTGATTCACCGAAAGAATTAAAGAATAAAAGCAATACGGATCTGTACTTTCACTCTTGAGAACTAGATTTTAAGAAGTGCAGCAATATGGATCCGACATATATATATTTTGTAGCAGGGCGGCAAGAAAATTACGCAGGAAGAAGCAACCGGAATCAAGGAAATGGAGGAAATTACCCTGATTTGCACCTGAAACCCAATGCTCTGATACCAAATGTGGTCAATCAACCATCAAATCACCAAGAATCAAAGTGAAATTGATCTAATATTGAAGATTAAGGGTTGGAACTACAAAGTACAGCAAGAACAGAAGCTTAGAGCTCTGTTTTAGATCTGGACAGATCTGGAAAATTAACAAATGGCATCAAAAATTAATTCTCTAACCTCTAAACTAGTATTTATAGGCTTTTAACAAACTCTAACCAACTGGCATGAGAATACTACTAGAGCTACCTAGCTGTCACAGGAGCAAAATAACAATCAACAACAGCAATATGAAAATACTAGTGGCAATTGGGTTACATCAGGACATAATATCTAGATTAGTGGATCAGTAACTTCAAATGATCCCTTTGCAAAAATGGTTTTTTAAAGTTGCTCCATGTTACAGGCATAGAAAATTATGGAACACCCATTACAAGCAACTAAAAAACTGTTGGAACATAAAAATATATCGCACAAGATAGAGGCAAACTAGATGGTACAGGTTTGTTTGTTTTTATTGTTGCAGTTGGCAGCCAAAGTTTTGTCAGAAAGGTTGAGATTGGTTCTTGGAGATACCATTTCATCTTATTAAGGGAATAACATAGTATTGTCTGATTCATGGGGACACGAGAAAGTGTTCAAAAAAAAAGAAAAAAGAAAAAAGAAGAAGCCCTGTCATTCTAATAAAGCTAACAAATTCCATTTTTTTTAATCGTTTTTGGCCCCTCTTTACCACATACAGATATTGAATAGACCGAGCTACTTTTATTTTTTATTTATTTTATTTATTTATTTTTTTAACACTATAAGGGTTTTTATTTATTTTTATTGTTTCTTGTCTTTCAATTTTGGGAATGGGGATAAAGTTAGGTTTTGGGAAGATGTTTTTTATGTCTTTGTTTTCTTGTTTACATGCTTTGTCTTTGGTTCATAATACTTCCACTGCTAGTTTTGTGGTTTCATTCTTAGTGCCTAAAAGTTGGGATTTTCATTTTGGATAGAATCTCGATGATAGGAAATTTGAGGAGTCTTCTTCTTTATTATCTATTTTGGAAGGGGTTGTTTGGAGATCTTTGCTTCAAGACAGAAGGAAGTTGTTTGCTCATCCTTATGAATTTTTTTCTTGCATATCTTTCTTTGATGTTCTGTGTGAGGATTCTTCACTACCCCTCCTTGGTCCTAGTAAGATGATTTGGAATGCAAAAGTGCCTTTAAAAGTTCAGGTGTTTGCATGGGCCATGGCTTATCGGAAGATTAATAGCAATGACTTGCTTGTTGCTGCAAAGAAGGTATCTAGACTTGTTTCTTTCCCCTTAGTGGTGTGTGATGTGTAGGGGTGATGGTGAGAGTTTGGATCATTTGTTACTACACAGTCCTTCAACTTTAACTTTATGGCAGAAGCTGTTTCAACTTTTGGATATATGTTGGGTGGCTTCGAGCTATTCTTCTGTGATGTTTGAAGTACTATGTCTTGGGGCTAACGTGGAATCCGTTCAAGGACCTACCGGTTTAGGTAAATATCTAATGCGTTCCCGGACTGGAGAAGTCATTTTTGGAGGAGAAACTATGCGTTTTTGGGATCTGCATGCTCCCTGGTTAGAACCTCTAAGGGTCCCAATGGTTTGGACTTGAGTAGACTGAAAAAAGACATACAACCTTGGCAAGAATGGCGTTCCGCATTAGGGCTCTTGGGAATTCTAAAAGAGCTATTGTTTTATCGAAATATGTAGTTTTATCTTCT
>JAESVK010000907.1:1736682-1748948 GCA_017140935.1 Hamamelis virginiana | reverse complement strand
TTTGGTTAGAAGGGAATGTTCATATTTTTGAAGAAGTGAGAGTATTGATGGTTATGGGAAAGAGTTTGTTATTTGAGTTCATTTTTGGCTTTGGTATCTAAGGAATTTAGGGGTTTTTCATTGTTTGTCCTTATGGGTAATTGGGTTTCCAGTGTGTGAATGGTGGGTTAGCTTTGTTCTTGTAGAAATTTATTCTTCGTGCTTTTGTTCTTCTTTTTTGATCTTTGTAAGTTAGGACATCTTGTCCTCTTTTCATTTAATAAAAATTTTCTTGTTATAAAAAAAAAATGTTGATGTCAGTATCTCTATGGCTGACTTCTGCGGGGTTTTGTCCTATTTGTAGTTTCTGGTTTGAAGTTTTAAATTACGTTTCTAGAACAAAGTGCTTTGATGCCAACTTGGAGGACATTTTTTGGGTTTAGATATTTAAGAGAGAAGGACAAAAGGGAGGGAGAGAATATGATGTGCCTGCTCTCCCCAACCTAATAATGTTTATATAAATATTAATAATAGCATACTATTCTCGTGAACTTGTTTTCATAGTATGCCTCACTACTACGCCATACCATATAGTTTATACTTGACATTGCAACTCTTTTATCTATTAATTTTGCCTGGCTTTGTGTTTTTGGCTGCTGTTCTTCCTCAAGTTTATATTTACTATTTTTGAATGTGATGGCTAATTTTGTTTTCTGCACTCAAAATCATATGTATTCTTTTTGCTGAACTTATTGAGTCGTATTGTTTCTTTGTAGGCTTCAGAAGATGCTAAGAAACTTGTTGATGAGGAAAGAGCTTTTGCGCGTGCTGAAATTGAAAAGGCTAGAGAAGCAGTTCAGAGAGTGGAAGAGGCTATTCAGGAACAAGAACGGATGTCCCAGGCTTCGGGGAAGCAGGTTTGTGTGAAAATTTTCCTTCTAGTGTCCCTTGAAGCAAGCTTTCTGATGTGGCTAGAACCTTTTCCTTTATTCTTTTGATTCTATGGTGTCGAATATTATGCTTTTTATTTGCTTATTACAATAATCTTCCCCATGCATGGCCACTGCATTACTCATTATGCTTCTATTTTTTCCTAATTCCCATCACTATATGAACGGAATCTGTCTTCTTTTGAGTTTTGCCCCATCCTCTTCATGAAGCTATGGTTGTGTTTTACTGATTCGAAGTTGAACACATCACTCTGAGAAAATTCTGAAAAGATACTTTGTGTGTGTGTGTGTGTGTGTGTGTGGTTATTAGTGGTGGGAGGAAAGTTGAGATACCATCAGGCAGATGTTTAACCCCGAATAGAATATAGCCTGTGCCTTTAATGTGAAGTGCCCCATGATTGTGCACCATTGTTTACATTTTCTATTGGTTTTCACTCTAGTTCTGGCATAGTGGAATAGCAAGGAAGAAGATCACCGTCTTCAACTTGAGATAAACCTAGTTGTAGAATAATAAAACCTAGAAGCTTAGGTTTTTAGGTTGGATTGGAAACAAAACATGGTATTAGAGCATTGGTTACCTACGTGACAAGGCCCAAATGAGCCTGTACGTAAGGGAGAGAGTGAAAGAATAAAATCCATTCTATCCCACATCGCCTAAATAAAAGGCTTGCTATAGCTTCATATACCTCTATTGGGCCCTCCACCTACAAGCTTAGGCTTTTAGGTTGGAAACTTAAACACTAGTATTCTAATACTAGTTCCTTGAATCCACTAGGAGAAATAAAGAGAAAACTCTGAAATTTTATTGATCATTAGTAGTTAATTTTTGGAATTACATTTTAAGGCCTATTTATAGGCGCTTCATAAACCCTAAAAACAATTAGAAACCTTCTAAAATTTACTGAACCTAATAATTCTTTTTGACAACAAACAATTTAATTGAAAGAAGAAAAGAGGACAAGAAGTCCTACTTACAACTTACGAGGGGAAAGAAAGAAAACCGAAATAAAGAAAACAAAGAACAAGCTCAACTGTTACAAACAGCCACCCAATTGCGCCTAATAACAAACAAAGGAATACCCTTAAATTCTTTAGTTACCGACACCCACATAGAAGTCAAGAAGCAAATCCTATCCCATATACAATCAAAAGACATTCTCTTATCCTAAAGAATTCCTAGCATTTCTTTCAAGCCAAATAACCCAAAAGCTGTAGAATGATAGAATCCACTCTATCCCATATCGCCTAAATAAAAGGCTTGCTATAGCTTCATATACTTGTATTGGGCCCTCCACCTACAAGCTTAGGCTTTTAGGTTGGAAACTTAACAAAAATTGCTAACACAAAAACTACTTAAAAACCCTAAAAACTACTATTAAAACCTAAAAAATCAATAGTATCCTAAGGAATCAAACTTGATTATTAAAACCCTAAAAACTACTTAAAAACAATAAACTAAACCCTAAACTAATAAAAAACGAAAATTTCAAAATTATGATAAAAAATCATCCAACGATATAGATTAAGCTGGGTTCCTTGTCCTACATGGAGTTCAAGGCATGGATTTTGTCCAAAATCAAAATGAACGTTGTTTTTTAACCTACCTTTTTCTTTTCCTTTGTGAATGTTGCATATAGAACTGGTTGAGTGTTCATTTGAATATTTACCTTTTTTTAGCCCCATTTTTTTTCCTTATTGGGTTAACTTGACAGTTTTAGTTGAGGCCAGGAGAGTTGGGGCGGGAAAGTGTGGATGGTTAAAGACTAAAAGTTAATGAGATTGTTGAATTAAATTATGAGAAGACATACACTGACATTTTATAAATACTACAACTTCCATCTTTGTGCATTCTTAATCTGCCAACTGTCAACGGTCTTTTTGCTACCATTATAGTCTCATTATGGGAGTTGAGACTTTGTTAAGTCATTAATGGTGAATGCATGCATCTGTCATTGGGTATACACATAACTTCCTAAATTTATTCTATGTTATTGTTCATTTAATCCTTGGAGATGGCTTGGGGGTGCTTCATTGATATTAGAATGAGAATAAGTGAAAAATAGTTCTAAACTCTTGTGTTTCTTGTTTCATTGGGGCATCTTGAGTTTGAAACTTGTAGTTGCAGTACTTAGTATGTATGTAATATTAAATTTCTTTCTTTTATCATAAAAAAAATCTGTGCATGATTTTTAGGACGTGGATGAATTAATGAAGGAGGTGCAAGAGGCTAGACGGATCAAAATGCTGCACCAGCCTAGCAAGGTATATTAAGTCTGTGTTTCTTAATTTCATTCTCCAACATGGACTAGTAGGAATATCATAGTGAATTATGGTTGTTATTATTTTTGTTTTATTTTCCTTTTTCTTGATGCATTACATTGTATGTTCTGATAACTATTTCCATCTAATTTATTGATAAACTTTGATAAAGTTCTCAAATATATTTTATGTATACTTTGCTGTGGCTTTTTTACAGTCCGTTTGGTAATCTCACTTGGAAGAAATAGGGAATACAAAATAAAGAAGAAAAGGAAGGGAAGAAAATAGAGGCCTGGGTTTTTTTGTCAGTTATTTATTTATTTATTTATGCAAAGAAAGTTTATTTATGTAAAGATGGTAAAGAGAGAGGACAGGAAGAGAAAGGTTTCATACTTTCACCATCATCTCATTTTTAAAATACATACCTCTGTTGAAATGTTGTGTGATCTGTACCCAACTTCCATTTTAAGGATTTGCTTAAATCTGTCCACTTTTTAGGAGAAATGGTGGTGGGTTTGGATGGAAGTGCTTATTCTTTTCTCTCTCCACTTATTTTTATTTCTTAAGAAACAGACCAAGCAGAAGTAAGGAAGGGATTTTTGAAAATTTCCCCGATCTTCTGTTCTCCCCTTCTACACATAGTATTAGGTTTCTTTTATTATTTATTTATTTTTTTGTTCCTATCTTTGCTAAATAATTTTATATGAAGAAATTCATCCTGTTAAATTTAGGGACTGTTTGGGAATCCTCTCATTTAGTTTTTCTCGATATAAGGTCAGCCTGGTTGTTTAGTCCCAATGTTTGCAAGTGTGCTCAAGGAGGATATCTGGTTTTTGCTTATGCTAATATGGGCCCAAAAGCATGTTAATACCATTCCAAGTGGTAACTGGTTTTCATAGAAGGCAGCATCAGTTCTCTCTAAATTTGGGAAAAAAAGGGTTGAGGCTTTGTCATCAGCTGCTCAGCCCTACAGAGCTCTCATCCTTTCTTTGCTCCAACTATTATCAAGGTGAGACAATTGAAGGGCTTGAAGGCAGTCATTCAAATAGGTAGAAAATCGAAATGGAAAGGGTTTGTTGATTTTGAACCCCTACACAACTTTCTTCTTCATCTTCTTTTGACAGGTTTTAGGGCTCAAATTTTCTCTTAATATAGACCATTTTAAGGAATACATTTCAAATTTTTTGCTTAAATAGGTACTTTGTGAGGGTTTCTGATTTAGTTTTTCCCCAAAACCAATTTCTTTTCTAGCTCGAATCATGGTTGCATATCTCTTCAATGAAAGAACACCTGATTTGGTGTAGGGGATTTTCCTTTCCTAAAATTAACCTTTGTTCTTCTTTGAAGGAGATATAATTACCCAGCAAGGTGGTTGACTGGCAGGTGATGTCTATATTGAAAGGTAGGTGCATTGTTGGCAGCCATGGTTGGTGGTGGGGTCTGGGAGTGGAATTTGGGTTGTGAAGGTAGACATTGGAGATGGTATGTGTGTTTTTTCAGGATAATATACCAAATAACAAGAAAATCAAAATGGAAAATTATTTATGATTAGACAAAATACATACAGGCTAAAACTAGTTTGATCATAAATTAGTTTTGACATAAACTAGCCTACTGAGATTGGGTTTGAACTGGACTGATGCCAAATTTCAGACTTATCATACAGGCCCTTAGGTTTAAACTGTTTGCGAAGAATTATATGCAAGGTGTTAGCTATAGGTTGATTGGAGGCTGTACATTTTGATGATCAATATTATATCTGGACTCTTGGTGGTTCAAGTTTTTTGAAATTTAAAGCGACTTTCTAAGGTTGTATGGAAGACCAGAGCTTTCTTCGTTGCAGCTTAGTAATTTCACCTTTTAGTGATAGGTATTTCTTTTTTCTTTTCCTCCTGGAAATTGTTTGAGTGCATTCTCTGGTAGTTATCTATTAAAACGCTTGTGGTCCCCAACTCTTGCAATACTAGTAGTGCTGAGAACTAATGCTGTCCTGGAAATTGTTTGAGTGCATTCTTTAGTACTCTATTGAAGCACCAGAGGTCCCAAACTTTTGCAATGTGCTGCCAGAGCTGAGATCTAATGTTGTCATGGAGTTCTGTTAGGGTTGGAGCCTTCAATGCTACTATTACTTCATGGTGTGATGGTACAAATTTGTTTAGTAATGGATATATCAATCATTATGATCTCATCTAAGTGAGTATAAACTTTTTTTTTTTTTTTTTTTGGGAGATTGTGAATTAGTTAACATAAATGCAACTTTAATATTAAATTTTTGGACTGATTCTTTTGTTCTGTGATGCGCCTATAAGTATCCAATTAGGCATATGTTTGTCTCTTAAATCATTTAACCACTTGTAATTTTTGTTTATTTCATTTTTAGTTAGTTAGAGCTTGTTAGAGGTCTATAAATACTAAGAGAGAGTTGAAATAAGTTTCATTCATTTCAGATCTTTTTTATTTTTTTATTTTCTATGTCAGAACGACAGAACTAGAGCTGTAGCTCTCTTTACTTGCTGTTTTACAGCATTTTCTTATAATTCCAGCATTGTTCTTCAATTTATAATCAATTTTCTTTGATTCCTTGCTGATTTAATCTTCTATTTTCATAATTCTGCCTTTGGCTTTTTACAATCATTTCTTTCATTTTGCTGATGACTCCATCATTGCGGCCACTGATGACTACCCTGCAAATCCCCCCCCATCCCCCCCCCACACACACACACACACAAAAGGAAGCAAACAAACAAAACCATTTGTACTGCCTTGGATACCATTGGCAATCTGCTGTCACTACTATCACCACCATTGCCCTGAATACCACTGGTTCCACCACTTTCGTTATTATCTCTATACCATAACCTCTGGCAAAGTAGTTGCCCCTCAACCACCATGACCACAAACACCATCACCTCCATGCCTTGTTGCTAGGGGCACAAGCACCATTCCTACACATGCTTACCAAAAATTGTTGCATTTGTGGTAGTTTACCTTACACTTTGTTTGAATCTATGACAAAAGCAATAGGGCAAGCGAGTTGACTTTCTTGCCTGTGGAAAGGCTTACTAATTTATGGGAGTTTAAAGAGTTACTATAGAAACGTACACTTAAGAAGTGATATTATGATGAGATTTAGGAAATGATCAAACAGAATCTGTGTTCACGTAAGGCTCATTATGTTTTAACTAGATACTAAGAAGTAACAACTAGCTAGCAATATAGTTTGGAAATATAAGGCTAAATGAGTCTTTTCAGTTAAATCCTTTTATCGTTTCCTTACATCGCTTGAAAGGGGCAGTGGTGCAGTGTCCTTCCTAGCTTAGAGGGTGTGGGATTCTTGTTTACTTTGAAAAGTGGCCTTCTTTGTGTAGGTAGCTTCTAAATATAAATGTCTTACAATGGACAATTTCTTGAGGAGAGGATGGAGTATACCGAATAAGTGCATTTTGTGCAAGTGTGAGAAGGAGATGGTGAACCATATTTTTATTTGTTGTCATTACACCGGAGAGTTTTGGGCCTTTTTCTATGCCATAGTAGGCATCCTGTGGTTGTTTCTGATGGGAACGGAAATCCCAGGAACCAATGATATGCATATAAACTATACCAAATTTTTTTTTAATAGATGATCCATATGATTAAACGATCTCACCAGTCTAATCAACCCATACAAGGCGGAAATAGGGTCATACCTTCGAGATCTCTCTGGTTTGATCTTGTTTCAACATGTACCGGAAAACTGCTCGATCAAATCCGAATATGCTCGACTAAAACCTTCAAGCCTTCTGCTGTATTCCTCTGAATGCCAGAACACGAACAAAGAGTGGCTCTGTTTGTGAACTTTTGTTTGACGGCTGCTCTAGGGTTTGACGGCTGCTATCAGGGTTGCTGATATTCTGAAAGTCTAACCCTAGCAGCTGAAAAACGTAGCCTACTACAGCAGGGACCTCATGAGAAATAAGATTGGGCTTCTAATGTAAATAGGAAAACCTAATTCAACCTGAATTAATTTCCTATTTCATTAATTATAATTCAGTCCACTATAGAATTATAATTGCACTCCCTATCTTATCTGAAATTATATTTCGAGCTCCATGTTATTAAATACTTATTAATTTCCCCACGTTAAGATTACAGATACCCGTCCATTAAATTAAATTAAATTACTGACAATTTTATTTAATTGACACCTGTAAATCTCCTTGAAACTTTCCACTTAACTTATTTGATATGTCGGATATAAAATCCACCTGCAGGGTTTGGCATAATCAAATCTTATTAGCTTCCTCAAGGGGGTATCATCAATCCCTATACTGGGACGTGGATTCCGTTAATAATTAATATTCACTATACATTTAATATCGTTACCCAACTCACTGAGTTTATTGACCTTTAAAAAAATCTCACTCTTCATGAATCAAAATAACTAATACTAAATGTATATGCCTATTAAATATTTTGGGATTAAGAACATAAGTATTCATAATAACCATGAGGTATAAATTGTCTTATATATCAGTATAAAACAATTACCCCAAGACAGTCCCGTTCAATATACACAAGTGTACTAGCACAAGAAGTTGGAACTAAACCATTCCCCATAGTCAAGACAAACCTACTGAAATCTCGTGTTACAATCTTACCGATGGTGTGTCTAACTCCATCTCAGACTCTGAACAATAAGCTTATATTCTACAAGAACTGATGATCTGATCTTCTGTGTGTAAGTCGAATTCTACACACCAGATCATCTACTATGTAGAATAAAAGACACACATGCATAACATTAGATATATAATATAATGCAAACATTAGCTCATATGGATTCTCATTAAAATGGAAATACTAGAATTCATTAGAATAAATAATAAGGTTCACTACATAAAAGTATGGCTTTTAGTATATAACCCTAACAGTTTCCAACTTGGTGAGAGATATTCTATTTGGTTGGGTGGATTGAAGGTTGTGAGTGAAGAGAAAGGTTATTAGGCTGATGATTCCTCTTTCTCTCATGTGGAGTGTGTGGAAGGAAAGAAGTAGAATAATCTTTGAAGAGGAGGAGCACCCAGTTGAAAAGATTGAGGAGATCCCTCTCGGGTTTCTTTTTCGTTGGTTTGGAGCTTCTAATGTTTCACATAGCTTCCTTTTTGGATTCTTTGCATTGTTACAGTTGGATTTGGTTTTTTTGTTTTTGTTTTTGTTTTTTTTGTTTTCCCCTTGTATACTGGCCTAAGACCTTTATTTTTATTTTCAATGAATCATTTCTAGCAATACTTATAATAAGAAATGTGAGCTTATATACAAAATAAGACTTCTTGTAGAGAGCAAGGACAGATAATCATTAATGAAAAACTTAAGCATTATAAAAATGAAGCTGGTTGTTGCATGTGTCTTCAATCGCAAAGATCAAGATTGGGCCCCACCCAACACCTTTTTTAAGTACTTGTACTTTATGGTTATTGATAAACTTTTTTAGTTTCATAATAATTTGTCTTATTATGAATATATTTATTTTTGACTGACATGGTTCATAACAAGTGAATTGTGTATAAATTTGTAGGTTATGGACATGGAACATGAGCTTCAAGCTCTAAGGACTCAGCTTGCGGAAAAGTCTAAGCATTCTCTTCTGCTTAAGAAAGAGGTTTGTTAATTAGTTTATATCATTTCTGTCAGATTATGGTAGAAGTAGATTCTTATGACTTAATTCTCTCCTAAGTGGTCTGCAAAGGGGTTGATCTGCTACTCATAGGTCTATGAGAGCCTAGGCTCTCATGAAGAAAGCCCCGATACCGTGTTACTTTGCAAGAAAAAGTGAATTCTTATTAACTCAATAATAAAAGAGATACAAGCCTATATTTGTAAGAGAAGCTAATAATCCGAATATTAGAAAATAGAAACTACCCATACAAATAGTAAATGGAAACTACTAAACTATAGAACCTAGTAAACTATAAATTACTAAACTACTAAAAATGAAACTAAACTACTAAACTCCAATAACCCAATATTAGGAAACTACTAAAATACTTGTACTAAAAGACTAAGCTACCCTTACTAATAAAATATAATTTCAATCCATCTCACATCCCCCATTTGACCAAACCACATAATCTTGCACTGAAGCTTCTTTAGCAACAGCTATAGAGAACAAATTTGGAAATATTAATGAGAGAGGAATATCACCACTCGAAGTATCAACCCAAAACCATACCTTGGAACTCACCCCTTGAAAAAACTTAGGGAAGTCTCTCATAACAGCATTCCAGAGCCCTATCCCATAACTGCCCCTGACATTCTTTGTCCTTTGATTCCCATTATCCCAGAAACCACAACTTTTTTAATAACAAAATCTCTAAAGCCTTTTAGCTTCAAGAGCTTGGCTCATTGGAGTCAAAGATCTTATTCCATGGCTGGCCAATCCCTTAGGAAGAAATATAGGATCCCAGTTGATGCCCAGTTAATAGACACTGGAGGGGAGGGGTGTTGGATAATGTCTTGGCAAACTAAAAGTCAAACGATGGCTGAATAAAAAATATATGCAGCAAAAATTAAAGCAATACAAATATCAAGTAGTTGGTGTGCAACAATTAAAGGAGAGAAGAGAGCAAGAGAGCAAACTTGTGATTTTTACGTGGTTCGGCAACCCTTGCCTACATTCACACCTCAAGCACCCGCTTGAGGATTTCCTAATCCACTTTATCCTTTCAAACGGGCTATCAAACGCCATCATGCAAATAACTATTATCTCTTCAAATGTAAATGGGTTATGAGAAAGGATAAAGATGTTCAATGCATCTAATGGTTTTCCATTTGCATGGGTGCCTGCGATGTTGTGAGTTGTGATGAGGCAATCCTTTGTTGGTCCTTGTTCATTTTGGTGACTGAAGTTTTGAGCAAAATGCCAGTCATAGCAGCAGAGTGATGCATATTATTGGTGTTTGAGACTGGTTAGGGGTTTGACCTTTTTCAATACTTCTGGTATACTTATTCTATTGGGGTTTTCATCTTAGCAATTTTGGTACATTAGATGTATTATGAGATGCGTTGAAACTGTCTTCAGCCTCAGAATGATTGTAGTTATTGGTTTTGGAGTTGTGGCGGTTCTGTAATTTTCTATGAATGATATTGTGAGGCGAGTTGATTCTTAGCCTACTTTGTCTTTTTTATTTATTTATTGCCACTAGGCTAGGTTGCTAGTCTAATGGGATTTGGGTGCAGTTTATCCTACATGGAGTTGGGTTTGGATTCGAGTGTGTGTTTAGATGTTAGATTCATCTAATATACGGCTGAATTGTCTGGAGGCCCAAATTTTCTTCATTTTGGCCCTCTTTATAATGAAGTGTCTACTCACCATAATAGGGCTGGGGATTCGATGGGGCAGGCTGGGTTCGGGCTGGGTTAGTACTGAGCACTAACAATCATATCAGCCAGAGCTTGATCTAGTCTGACCTCGGGCCTTAGTGGCAAGCCAAGCCTGGCCCTAAACATTAATAGTTTAGCCTGGGCCTGATCCTGTAGCAGTAATTTGAATAAAAATTATCATATTATTAACGATTAATCAAAATTTAATTTAATTGAATTTTTTTTTTCAGTTGTCTAAAGTTCTGCTCTGTGGCATTAATATTGTAAGTCTAACTGTATAATTCCTCATCTTTGTACGGCCTAAAACTCTCTAGCATGCGGGGAATATTTTTTCACTGCAGAGTCCTGGCTCTATCTAATAATTGGCAATTATTCCTCACTGTGCAGTAGTGAAGGCTTGGCAAAAATCAATGCAAAAAAACTGGCTAGGATAACCAGCATTTAAATACTGTAACTAAACGCCCATTTTAGTCTCATCAGATTTTTGTAACTAAAACATTGTTTATTTTATTTTATTTTATTTATCTCAGATTTTTTTCATACTGGTTCCTAGAAACACTTTCGTATTGTGTCATTAATGATGTAAATATTTGTTATAATCATATTTTCTTAACATTTCGTGACAAATTCTTTAGGGCCAACGAAAGAGTATGTGAATGTAGTGTTTGGCCAAGATTTGATAGATTCTTCACATAGTTCTTCACCTTCTTCTTACCTTTTTGCCTATTGCAAAAAGGACAAACATATGACTGTTGGTGTCCATTTTAGATTTGAGGTATCTTACATTGTGACCTCAATGAGAACTGAATTGTGATCCAGATGGCACAGCATGACGTGACAAAATTTAACAAAAAATAGGATATCTTTAGTAATTAGTTGTGCACTGGTATAAATCTATGATTAATATTTTCTGATTTCTGATATTTTCATGGCCTTATGCAGAATTATGATGAATTCTTAGCTTTACATCATTACATGAAAATGTGGGAGATATGGCTTCTGTTGTGATTAATTTCTTGCACTCTGATTTTTACACTCACTTTTTTCTAGTTGGCAATGAGCAAGAGGCGCGATGAAGACACATTCCATCGATATGAATTAGATGGTTCTGAAGCTTTAGGTTCATATTTGCGGATCCTGCCTTCCTCTGATAATTCTTTTGAACTTCCTACATGTTCAATTCAATGGTATCGTGTATCATCTGATGTTGGAAAAAAAGAGCTTATTTCAGGTAGATATATGCAGTAAATTTTCCTCCATGACATTTTGCCAATTTCTGAAAGTTGGATGCTTCACTGGCTGACTCAGCTCTTGAAAGAATATATTGATTTCATAACATCCTTATTTAACTTTTCTGTTTACTTTTTTTTCCCTTTATATCTAAATATGTTTTTTTCCCCCTGGTTCAATGATACTTTAATTTTGTACACCAAATTGTTTTTGTGTAGCCTGGTGTTTACAAGAGCATTTTTATACTATTGATTTTTATGTTAAGATTACCTTGCCTTAGTTGAAGAATTAAAGAGCCTTGTGGCTTTGGCAATTGGTATTGCTTCATTTACTTTCAAATGTAAGATGTATAACTAATATACTGTTGTCGATCTCTCGTACTTGGCAGTTAAAATTGAAAACAGTACCAAAAGAGATGGACATGTCTCCATTGTAACTTGGCTCACTACAAATTTGAAAAGAAAACAAACGAGCACAAACTAATCCATA